>JAGXJF010000431.1:0-302276 GCA_019208055.1 Stipa capillata
CATTAGTTTGCATGGGAGTGGAATAGTGAAAGTGCATCCACCCCATGGAGCTTGGAAGGATGGCTATCTTGCCCAGAGTTTGGTTTTGATGGTTATTGGCAATCCTCACCTGTGTCTAATGTTTTGCAATGAGTGTGAACAGGGATTAGATGGACAGGTGAAAGCTGAAGTGAGACAACTGTTGATGATGAGCCCTAAAAAGAGCAAGGAACTGGGAAGGTCAGAAGGACCAGCTGAGCTAGGTTCCTGAGGCACAGTTGCGAGGAAGCCGAGGCTGTGCTCGAGGGCAAGCGAGGTGATGGTTGCTTGATGGAGTTCAAGGGCCGTGAATGCAAGCTTGATAAGTCCTGGAGGAGCTAGGAAGCTGGTGGATCAGGACCAAGGGTTCTCTGTGCGTCTACAAGGGCAGTCGTCTTCGGTGAAGAAGCTTGGAACCAGTGCCAGGGTCTAAGCGAGCTGGTCAGGGACTTGGCGAGGGTCATTGCTCTCTGGTCAGTTGTAGGCTTGTAGTGAGCCGGCCAGAGTTGTGCTCAGGTGCTGCCTGAGGCAACCGAGTCCACCTGAGTTTGGCATCTGAGACTCAGGTGGGTAGCTCAGCCGTGGCTAGTAGGTTACCAGAGGTGCTCGTTTAGCTGAGTCTCAGATAGGTTAGGTCTGGTGGCTCTTTGTCTGACGTGGCATGAGGGGTAACGGCTAGCTGCCAGGGGACCCTATAAATAGGGACCTGGGAGGTTTTCAACCTTGAACCTTTACCCAACCTTTGCCTCTAACCCGAAAGCAACTGTTGAGAAAGAAGAGCTCTAGGTCTCCAAGTGAGTGTTGCCTGCGTGCATCCATCGTGAGAGTGAGTTACTTAGTCCTTCAGGTGTAATCTTCGAGGTACTGGTTCCTCCAGAGTGGGAGTGCTCTTGGAGTTGGTGAGCAAGCCAAGTCTTGTGTGGCTGCCACCAAGAGTCTGTGAGGGCGATTCGGGTCTGCCTGTCTTGCAGCAGCAAGATAAAAGGATTCCACACAAGAAAGGTACTCGAGGAAAGAGCACGTTTTGTGCCGGCTGTGAGAACAGCTTCCTCAACGGATACGTACTGCTTCGCAGAAGTAGGAACTTCGGTAAAACAAATCATTGTGTGCTTTACTTTCTGTCTTGTGATCAGCTCTTACTATTCTGATATCTATGTATACTTAGATCACTAGAGCAACCTTTATTTGTTGCACACTAACTGAGTTTCCTCACCTGAGACTCAGTTAGCTCCTGCTAAAGCTAGTACCTTTCCTGTTCACATCATCTGATGCACTCACCTGACTCTCATACCTGAGACTCAGTTAGCTCTGAATATAACTTGCTCTACATCAGCTGAGTTTTCTATCTGAGTGTCTGGTGTTTATCTGATATATCTTGCTGAGTCTCAGTTACGTACATCAGTTGCATATATTTTCTCTAGGATTGACCTATCTCCAGAAGAGAAACCCATTAGGCATTTTAATTTCTAGAGCCGACCTATTCACCCCCCCTCTAGTCGACTCCTGAGATCCCTTTCAAATAGGCTTTGCATCCTTCATGCCAAACTTGGTGATGATGTCCTTGGTGAGCCGAGCCGAGCCGGCTCGCGGCTCGGCTCGGCTGGGCTCGGATAACTACGAGCCGAGCCTGGCTCGGCTCGGCCGCAGCAACGAGCCAGGAGGAAGGCTCGGCTCGGGCTCGTGCGCGGCTCGAGCCAGCTCGGGTGCAGCTCGCGAGCTGGTAGCAACCGCCCCCAAATTCCCAAAATCCCCAACCACCCCGTGCCGCCCCCAATCAATCTGGAGTTCTGGACCTCCCGCACAGAGGCTCGCCGCGGCGCCGCTCCTCCTCCGCGCCTCCGCGGACGCCGCCGGCGCCGTTCCTCCTCCGCGCCTCCGTGGACGCCGCCGCCGCTCCTCCTCCGCGCCTCCGCGGACGCCGCCGCCGCCGCCGTTCCTCCTCCGCGCCTCCGTGGCCGCCGCCGCCGCTCCTCCTCCGCGCCTCCGTGGACGCCGCCGCCGCTCCTCCTCCGCGCCTCCGCGGACGCCGCCGCCGCCGCCGTTCCTCCTCCGCGCCTCCGTGGCCGCCGCCGCCGCTCCTCCTCCGCGCCTCCGTGGCCGCCGCCGCCGCTCCTCCTCCGCGCCTCCGTTGACGCCCGCCGCCGCCGCTCCTCCTCCGCGCCTCCGTGGACGCCGCCGTTCCTCCTCCGCGCCTCCGTGGCCGCCGCCTTGTTCACAGGTTAGTTGTGCCTCCGTTTCATCCAAAGCTGCATAATGGAACATGTTTAATTTTTTTAAGCAAAAAAATAATTGGAAGATGAACAAGCAACAGAACCAACAATGATAAGATTTTTCATCGCTCCTGCACACTTGGTACTTCGGTCAGCAATGTCATGCGATGGAAATTGGAAAGGTTCAAAATATATATCTTAAACATAAACTGAAACAAGGTGAGCTGAATATTTACAATCGAAGAACAAGGGCTCGGGGGGACAACAAATCGGGGCATGCTCTTTTAACCACACTTGTATTGGTCTATCAGCCTTTTCAGGTGCGTACGTGGAAAAAAATCCTAATATCTGCATCAATGCTGCTGCCATATGCTCATTTGAGAACTATAAGGATGGTCTGAAGGAACTATAAGTATCAACTATATATCTTCATTGAGAACGCTTTATCATACCATTGACATGCCCTCGGAAGTTGGAACTGAAGTTCCAGAATGATACTCAATAATACTGAAGAGCGTAACCAAAGAAAATCATATATGATAATATTCATCTTAAGCAGCCTATAATACTGAAGTTATTATTTTTTGTTTGCCTCTTTATTTTGGAATTACCATGTTATGGCCTCAGCATGTAGGGTTCGAACCCAATACCTCACGCTCATGCACCCCGTACTCCATCACCCGGACTCACATATGACTAATTACACTTTTGTGAGACCACAACTTATGTATTATATAGATTATCGAGAAACATTAATGACAGGATATGCCATATCTAGCAAATGTAATTTATCCGCCGTGATATACAGGCTGATTTATCAATTCAACCTTTTTAACTTACGTATAGTGCCTGTGTTGACTACTCTCTTGTTTCAAAACATTTGAACTTTGATTCTATTATTGGTTAATTGTAAATATCTGAAGGGTTTTATTGTCCGTTTACCAAGTACCAGTACATTTCATGTTGTATCATTGAAATCTCGCTATTTTTTTATGCCTTTATTATTTTGATATCCCATGGATGTTTGAATCTCCCATATGCTTAACGGTATCCATCATTTTGACAGCGTATTGGTGTTGGTCTAGCTAAAAAAGTAGGCATATGGACCCGGAGCAGCAACGACCTAGCGAGGCGTCTCGGGCACTCATGCATGGAGGAAAGAGGGGCACCGCTGGCAGCCATGTTGCGCATGCCACAAAGGCCAGTGCAACGCGTCTACGTAGCGATTCACCTTTTGACACAACAGCGTCTCCTCCCCCACGGATGGTAGAGCTATTTTTTTTTGCTTTTTTGTATGTGATTACGATGTTATCTTTTATTTTTTTATTTCCAATGTAATATGATTACAATGCTTGCTTTTATTTTTTATTTTCAATTGTTCTAATATGATTACGCTATAAGGCAATTGTTGTAATATGATTACGATATACGGCAATTGCTGTAATATGATTATGATGTTTGCTTTGATCTTTTATTTTATATTTTTAATTGTTGTAATATGATTACGATATAAGTTAATTGTTGTAATATGATTGCGATGTTTGCTTTTATTTTTTATTTCTAGCCGATGTATGAGCAGGATGAAGAAGAAAATTCATATGATAGGAATGACACCATGTCTGAAGAGGGCATGGGAGATGCTTATGCTCCAGAGGTAGAGGGAAAATATATTGATGTTTCTGATGATGGAAATTCCGGAGATGCTAATTATTCAGTACCGGCAAGAGGAAGAAAACGACAAAGAGGAGTGAAGGTTGGGCCAAAGGTTGCCGTTCAAGTTCAGTCGAGCAGTAAGCAGACTTCAGATGTTTGGAACTATTTTGAGAAGGTCCCATTGCCATCCACGAAGGAGAAGGTGTGATGATACTGAAGGCCCGGTGTTTGTTCTGCAAGAAATTGTACTCATACACACAAGGAGGTTGTACTTCTCATCTTGGGAGGCACAAGAGGGCATGCGCGACATACAAGAACGTGATGGCAAAGAAGGATAATCAAGCTCTTTTGAATTTTGCTCCATCAAGTGCAGGTGATTCTGGGATTCCTATTGTGCATTCTCCTAGTGAGTATAATCATGAGCAAACTCGAAAATTACTTGCTAAGATGATTATAGTTCATGAGTATCCATTTAGAATGGTAGAGCACACATGGTTCAACATCTTGATGAAATACTTAAATCCTTCTTATCAGTTTATTGGTAGAAAAACCATAAGAAGTGAATGTCTCAAGGTTTTTGATTCTGAGAGAGATATACTTATGAAGAGCCTTAAAGGTGTAGACAGCATAGCTTTAACCACTGATTTGTGGACATCCAACCAAACACTTTCCTATATGTGTTTAGTTGCACATTATATTGATAAAGATTGGAATATGCAATGTCGTGTGCTGAATTTTATTGAGTTAGACCCTCCACATACTGGTCATGTGATATCTCAAGCTATATTTGAGTGTGTGGCTGCATGGAAGATAGAGGACAAGATCATCTCAATTACTCTAGATAATGCATCCAACAATGATGTAGCCGTCCGGGCTTTGAAGGCTAAGTTTGCTGCTAGAGGCTCACGTTGTTTCGTTGCAAAATATTTTCATGTTCGTTGTTGCGCTCATATTATTAATTTGGTAGTGAATGATGGGATAACAAGTATATCACATTTGATAACCAATGTCAGAGAATCTGTGAAGTACATAAAGAAGTCTCCATCTCGCTTGCACAAGTTTGTTGAAATTTGCAGATCTCTTGCATTGACCATTGGAGAAGGATTAAAACTTGATGTGTCCACGAGGTGGAATTCAACATATTATATGTTAAAAACATGCATTGCTTACAAGGAAGCATTAGTGTCATATGCTGATTCAGATGCAAATTATAGATGGGAGCCCACATGGGAGGAATGGGCAATGTTTCAAACTATTCAACCAATACTTGCATCTTTGGCAGAAGTCACTACTGCATTTTCAGCTTCTACATATCCCACTTCAAATATCTTTTATCCTCACATTATCAATGTCAAAATTGCATTAAGAGCTGCTTATGCTTCTAGTAATGAGCATTTGAAGACTATGGGCACTGCAATGATGGAAAAGTTTAACAAATATTGGGAGGAAAAGAATAATGTCATGGTGATTGCAACTATTCTTGACCCAAGGTACAAGCTTAAATATATTGAGTGGGGTTTTAAGAAAATTTATGAACCGCAGAAGGCTATGGTTGAGTATGAGGATGTCAAGAATGAATTAGAGAAGCTATATGAGAAGTACGAGATGGACTATAGGCATGACAAGGTGGCTTTTCAAAAATCTGGTGCATCATCATCTTCCATTGTGGATACAAGTAGCTCCTTACCCTCTAGCTCAAGCGAGTTTCAGTCTTTCTTGTTTTCATCTTCTATGGAGCCATCGAAGAGCGAGCTTCTCATATATTTAGATGAGAAGAATGAGAGCTTGGCAAACAAAGGTTTTAATTTGCTTGAGTGGTGGAAGTTGAATGCACATAGATACCCAGTAGTGTCAAAGATGGCAAAGAACTTCTTGACCATACCAGTTACCTCTGTGTCTTCAGAGTCCACTTTTAGCACCGGAGGTAGAGTTCTAGATGACTATCGGAGTTCTCTACGGCCGGCTATGGTGGAGGCATTGGTGTGTGCTTCTAGCTGGATTAGAGGTGCACATAATGACAAGAAAGTTGTTATGTCAGTGGTATGTTTATTACTATTATAATTTATTTTATATTATTATTGTTATCTTTTATCTATATTATGTATAACTCGATTAATATGAATTTATTTAGGAAGAAGATGATGAGGATGATGTCGAGCTCATTCCATTTCCACAAAGCGTTGTGGAGAGCAACTAGTAGGTGCTATAATGCTAATACTACGAAATTCACATATAGAATGTTTGAAATACAAAATGCATATAATTGATGTATCATTCTTTTATTTGACATGTAGGATTAACTTGTTCCATCTCTTCGATTTGGATTTTGGAAGAATGGAGAATGAAGAATAAGAATAGAGCTTCATATTGATGGTCGCATGACAGGATGTCATTTTATGTTTTGGATGTTGAATTATTCGTGTTGAGACTTGAGAGTTTGAGACTTACATTTGATAACTTATTGGACATGGACTTTGTGCTTGTTTGAAGGTTATTATTGACAACTTGAGAGTTGAGACTTATTGATATATTGATTGCATCACTTTTTATGTTCTATGTGCTTGTTTATTGTATAATTGTTCAATATATGTATGTAGATTGTCAATTTTTTAGCAAAGGTCATGCCCAAATTTTTTTATGCAACGAGCCTAAACGAGCCTCCGAGCGGCTCGCGAGCTTTTTGGCTCGGCTCGCCGAGCTTTACGAGCCGAGGAGGAGGCTCGGGCTCGGCTCATTACACCTCCGAGCCGAGCCGAGCCTGAGCCGAGCCTCGCCGGGCCCGAGCCGAGCTACGAGCCTCGAGCTTTATGTCCAGCCTTACCTGCGTGCATCCATCATGAGAGAGAGTTGCTTAGTGCTTCAGGTGTAGCATTCGAGGTATTGGTTCCTCCAAGAGTGGGAGTGCTCTTGGAGTTGGTGAGCAAGCCAAGTCTTGTGTGGCTGTCACCAAGAGTCTGTGAAGGCGATTTGGGTCTGCCTGTCTTGCTGCGGCAAGATCAAAAGGATTCCACACAAGAAAGGTACTCGAGGAAAGAGCACGGTTTGGTGCCGGCTGTGAGAACAGCTTCCTCAACGGAGACGTACTGCTTCGCAAGAAGTAGGAACTTCGGTAAAACAAATCATTGTGTGCTTTACTTTCTGTCTTGTGATCTGCTCTTATTTATTCTGATATCTATGCATGCTTAGATCACTAGAGCACCTTTATCTGTTGCACACTAACTGAGTTTCCTCACCTGAGACTCAGTTAGCTCTTGCTAAAAAAAAATTAGGACCTTTCCTGTTCACGTCATCTGATGCACTCACCTGACTCTCACACCTGAGACTCAGTTAGCTCTGTGTATAACTTGTTTTACATCAGCTGAGTTTGCTATCTGAGTGTCTGGTGTTTATCTGATATATCTTGCTGAGTCTCAGTTACCTGCATCAGTTGCATATATTCTCTCTTGGATTGACCTATCTCCAGAAGAGAAACCCATTAGGCATTTTAATATCTAGAGCCGACCTATTCACCCCCCCCTCTAGTCGACTCCTGAGATCCCTTTCACATGGGCCACAGGTCGTCAACGGCTGATATCGACGCCCTCACGGTAAGCGTCGCCGGCTCAACAAACACCTTCTTCCATGCATGGTTTCGTTGTTCGGATCTCTAACATCAACGACGCGTACATGTTTCGCAGGAAGACACTCCGTGCACTCTCTACGCCATGGTGAACGGTGAAATGGCGCCGGTTGCAAAGGGCTTAGTCATTCTCCCCAAACAGAAGGTGATGCACACCGTGTAGTTGCCAAGCGATGTGGTTAGGGTGTCCGTGGTTAGGGTGACACCCGGTTACGAAGATGTGGATCCTCCTATACAACCTGAAGGGGCGGAGACACAGATGAAACTCGTAGATTGCAGGAATTGGACCCTCAGGTGGCCAAAGACGCAAATTTCTTTGGGCGGGACCACCCCACGTGAAACACCCTCGTCGTCGGTGATCCCTGCCAGCGTCACTCAACTAGGACCATCTCCTTTGGGTCATGGTGAGGCCGCGGAGGAACAGGAGGGGCAGGAGGACATCGATCAGTACTTCAATGATGACTATGTCATGCCTCCTCCCGAAACAGAACGTGATGTTCCTTGCCAGAGGAGTCTATTTAACGAGACGCCGCCAGCCGACACAGAGGAGCAACTACCCAGAAAACTGAAGCTGACTTCGAACACAATCTTTAAAGCGACCAAAGACGCGATGGGCGGTGATCCCCCGGCCCCGAAAACCAAAAAGAAGAGAAAGCGGCTTGCTAAGAAAGATTATAAGGGCACTGCCAGCCAGCCGATTGAGAAGATCTCGGTCCATGCTAATAAATCTTCGGGATCTAGCCAAACAGAGGGTCGTCGTCCTGAATGGCGGGCGTTCCATATCCCTGGTGAACCCATCGTACCGACGGATATGTACAACACCCTCCCATTCGAAATGAGGATTCTACATGACGACATTCTCGCTAGGGAGAGGCAGGCTCGTTCGCTTCGAGATCAAGATCTCCCAATTTTCACGGTGCAGGTGCCACCGGGTTTCGACTTCGTCGAAGATTACCCTGCTGACAAGTTCTATCTGCGTTTTGAGGAGATCTTCAACATGTTCAACCTCTTCCGCCTCGACGCATCCTTACTCCGCCTATGGGCGCTTCATGAAGCCAGAGTGGCCAGACTCGAGAAGGAGCAGGATGTCGCGGTAGCGGACCCTTACCAAATGCACGAGAACAACCTTCGCAACCCTCAGGGGTTTGAAACTGTGAAGAGGTACATTTCAGACTTCATGGTTGCGAATAAGGAGAAAGACTACCTTCTCGTGCCCTACCTTCCCCTGTAAGTCGTTCGCTAGCCCCAATATGCCTTCATAGATTTCCATTATGCTTGCACGTACCAAGGTTTGACGATATTGGTCTGTTCAACTGTTTGCGTAGGAATCACTGCATCCTCATCGTTGTATCCCCGAAATATTCCCATACTTATTTCTTGGATTCGATGAGAAACGAGAAGAAAGACTACACCTCCGTGAAGCAGCTTCTAGATGAAGCTCTATTCGAGTATAATTACAGGGGAGGACACACCATGGAGAAATACAGAAAGAAGAATAAACTTGGCCTGCCACGCTTCGGCCACAACACCGACTTCTGTTGCATGCAGTAGCCGAAAAACAGTGTGACGTGCGGCTACTACGTCATCCACCACATGGAGCGGTATGTACGTGCACGAAAAACCTTCACAGACCACGCTGACATCACCAATTGGGGGAAAAGCCTGCAGCAACTCTCAGGAGATTGCAAGGACGAGTTCCGACGCATCCAGGAGAAGTTTGCGAGCATCATCAACCAGGATGTCATCGACGCCACCGGGATCTTCAACAGCGGCGCATCAACTCCGGAGGAACGAGAGGCTCGCTTAAAGGGACAGGCTAATGACATATCGTCCTTGTACAAGTCGGTAGCAGACGCTCGCCCCTCTAGTTCCGAATACAACCGAAGCGAGCGTTAGCTAAGTTTAACGAGAGTGACGATGATGGGGTTGTTGTCTATACGTACATTGTCGTTGTGTTAACGTTTTTCCAAACTTGACTATTTTCTTTTTAAGATGCATAGTTTGTATATTAATGAGAGTTTCCTTGTAATCGTCTTACTTCTTTTTGTAAGATGCCTAGTGCCTATATTGATACTAGCTCCTAAACTAAATGCACCTCCTGTTTAGGAGCAGAACCAATCGTTTCTCTCTTCTCGCTGTTTTGCAGGTTTTAATACAAAAGGAGAAGTCAAAATGAAGAGGAGAACTAGATAGGTTTAGTTTAGGTTTATTTTCCTTTCTTCTTTCTTTTTCTTCTTAATTTCTAATATTCTTTTGTAATCCAACTTACTAATATTTTTTCTAATATGTATAAATTAAATATGGTGTATTTTCTAATATTTTTTCTAATATGTATAAATTAAATATGGTGTATTCGCTTAAATGGATGATATGTATAAATTAAATATGGTGTATTCTCTAATATTCTTTTGGGCCTGGAAAATATACTAATGGCGTGTGGAGTAACCAGCATGCCACTAGTAAGGCATACACTAGTGGCGTGTATGTCCCGAAGCACGCCACTAGTAAGAGTCACTAATAATTTTTTAATACGCATAAAATTGATATTAGTGGCGTTTGCCCGAACACCCACGCCACTAGTACAAACATTACTAGTGGCGTGTGTCTCTGATCACACGCCACTAGTGAGGCATGTTACTAGTGGCGTGCACTTTATACAGCACGCCACTAGTATATGGCTTATTAGTGGCGTGGTGTATTGGGCACGCCACTAGTAAGTTTGTTACTAGTGGCGTGTGGGTGGCATGCCACTAGTAACAAATTACCACCGGCGTGATACTAGTGGCGTGCAGCCCACACGCCACTAGTAGGTCTTCTGGCACGCCACTAATAAGAGGGTTCTGCACTAGTGGCGGGGCCGACCAATTCTCCCCTCCGAGCAAGGGACGATTCGAGAAAGACTAAACGCAAGAAGAAGTCCTCCGGAGGGAACAAGGAGAAAAGGGCCAAAGTCGACAAGGTAATGGCCGACATCTCCGAGAAGCGCACTTGGCGACCGTGCCCCAAAGACAATTCTACCAATTCCTCCGACAAGCCATCCAAGCCCTGGTGCGACTCTCACCAGACCGACTCGCATGATCTACGGCAATGCCGCATCTTCAAGAAATACCTTAGGGAAGAAAGAGAGAAGTTCCGCAAGGAGGATCCTCAGGTCGCTAACAACAGTCGGGACATGACTTTCGACGACGATGACTCCATTCCTGAGCCTTTCTAGGGGCACGTCAGAGCAATCGAGCACATATTTGGGGGCTCAATCTCTTATGAGTCAAAAAAGGCAATACAAAGCGATTGCCCGAGAAGTTCTCGCGAGTGTACCGCGGGTCCCTCGGGCGGTCAAGTGGTCCGAGGTCACGATCTCTTTCGACTAGACAGACTGCCCTGAGAACTGTGCTCGGCCGGGACGATATCCGATTGTTATTGAACCAACAATCAACAACTGCCGAGTAGGCCGAGTGCTGGTAGATGGAGGGAACTCCCTCAATATCCTATTCACCAACGCCCTCGACACAATGCAAGTACCATGGTTGTCCGTCCAGACGGTGACGCAGGCATTCCATGGTATCGCCCCGGGCTCGTCGGCCACGCCGATTGGGCAAGTCACGCTCCCGGTTACCTTTGGTACACCGGAGAACTTCCGAACAGAGAAGGTCCTGTTCGACGTCGTCAATTTTGAAACAGCGTACAATGCTATCCTGGGACGCTCGACTCTAGCCAAGTTCATGGCAGCAACACACTATACCTATCAGTGCATAAAGATGCCCGGCCCAAAAGGCGTCCTCACGATAAAGAGCTCCTCCAAAGAAGCGCTCCTCTGCGATAAGCGCAGCCTCGACCACGTACGAATGCTCCAGGGAGAAGGGGAGCACGCCCCCTCAAAAGCCAACGCAGTCGTAAAGACTCATGGCGAAGTGAAAGTCATTCCTTTGGATCCGGCAGAACCCTCCAGGACAGTCCGGATGGGATCGACTCTCGATCCAGACTTGGAATAATCACTCATCATTTTCCTCCGGGGCGACTCGGACGTTTTTGCATGGCAACTGTCCGACATGCCCAGAATCCCCAGGGAAGTGATTGAGCACAGACTGGCCGTCCGCCAGGACGCCATACCTATAAAACAAAAGCTCCGACGGTTTGCTCCGGATCGGAAAGAAGCCATCAAGCTGGAAATTGAAAAACTCCTGAAGGCGGGTTCATCCGAGAAGTCGAACATCCTGAGTAGCTCGCCAATCCCGTCATGGTCAAAAACGCCAACGAAAAATGGCGAATGTGTGTCGACTTCACAAACCTTAACAAGGCCTGCCCGAAGGACGCTTTTCCGCTGCCCAGAATAGATCAGATTGTAGACTCCACATCAGGATGCGATTATCTAAGCCTTCTCGACGCCTACTCGGGTTATCACCAGAAAAGTATGCATCGAGAAGATGAGGAGAAAATCTCCTTCGTAACTCCGTTTGGGGTATTCTGCTACTCAAAAATGCCTTTCGGATTAAAAAACACGGGTGCAACGTATCAACGCGGAATGCAACTTGCCCTTCACAGCCAACTCGGTCGAAATGTCAAAGCTTACGTCGACGACCTTGTCGTAAAAACAAGAAAGAAAGAAGATCTGTTCTCGGACCTACTGGAACCTTCACCAATCTTCGAAGAAACAGGATAATGCTGAATCTAGAGAAATGTACTTTCGGAGTTAGCGCCGGAAAACTACTCGGGTTCCTAGTATCGCACCGAGGAATTGAAGCAAACCCCACAAGATACGGGCAATTGCGGAAATGAAGTCACCAAAAACGGTCCGAGACGTCCAAAGACTCACGGGTTGCATGGCAGCCATGAGCCGATTCATATCCCGACTAGGAGTCCATGGAATTCCTTTTTTCAAACATCTGCGACAACACAATGGCTTCGAGTGGACGGAGGAATCTGAAAAGGCATTCCAAAAACTCAAAGAATACTTAACTACCCCCCCCTCCCAGTGCTAGTCGCGCCCAACCCCGAAGAAGGATTGTTCCTCTACATCGCGGCCGGACCATCCGTGGTCAGCGGAGTATTGACGGTAGAACGCGGGACTTTAGAACAACATGACAAGGTCCAACAGCCAGTTTACTACGTCAGCGAGATCCTGCACGGGCCCAAGGAGCGTTATCCTCAGGTTTAGAAGCTCCTATACACGGTGCTCACCACATCTCGCAAACTTCGACACTATTTTCAGGCTCACACTATCATGGTCCCAACCACCTACCCTCTGGGAGAAATCCTTCGCAACCGCGATGCCATCTATCGAATCGCCAAATGGGCTGTCGAACTCGGAGAGTTCGACATCCACTTTGTTCGTCGCACCGCCATCAAGTCTCAAGTCCTCGCCGATTTTGTCACTGAATGGACGGAGCCCGACCACTTGGCGTCATCAGCAGTAAAGGATGATATTTGGACTCTACACTTCGACGGTTCCCTCACCATCGAAGGCGTGGGGGCTGGGATAATTTGCCAGCAGTATGTACTGCAGATCGACTTCCCAGCCACGAATAACTGTAATACCCGAATTCGACAATTAGGTCTTTGCCTTGCATTCATGCATACATGCCATCATCCCCACCCACACCTTGTTTAAACTTAAATATGATGTGATTATATTTTATAGAATACGTACATATCTCATCCTCGGTGGTTAATTTCGCAAACACCAATCAACTTATTTCGGTCGGAAAACACCAGAATTAGCAATAGCAAGTGAGGTGAGTTAGCATTCTCCAGCTAGGACCAACACCTACTTGTTCCTCTTCTGAAGCCGTCCCAAAATTGCTACTAACAGCTAGTCTGATAGAGGCGATCAATCTCGAACCCTAAAAAGTGGAAGGACTAGGGCTGAGAGATTAGGGAAGCTCTGGTGGATGAAAAGTCCCCAAATTTCATAAGTAGTCTCGAGAGCAGAAACCCAAGCTACCTACCAATTTTCAAAATTTTTGGAAGAAAATAAAAACTAGCTGCAATTCAAACTCCATTTTAGGTCAAAACTCGGGATTGAACTAGAAACCAGGTCAAACCAGCTTCAAATCAGTTAAAACTTCCACAGTAGGTCCTACAAATCCATTTGGACATCCTGTAAAAATTTCAGAATTTTTGGAGCAAAATTTACACATAAAATAACGCAAATACCAATTCTGTAGTTATATAAAAAGAAAAAGCAAAAAAGAAAAACAAAAGGGGAGTGGGCCGAGGCCTGTTCGGCCGGCCCACCAGCCGGCCCGCTCGCCCCCTCCCGTGCCTCCTCTCTCCTTGCCACGCGGGCCCGGCTCGTCAGCCTCTCCGTCTCTCTCTCACCCACCACGTGGGGCCCGCCTGTCATCTCCTCCCCTCCACGTCGCCGCCGTTGGCTGGCCGGGGTGGGCGGTGCCCCCATCCCGACCACCGCTGTCCGAGCCGCCGTCGCCCTATTTAAGGGCCATCCCGACCGCGCCGCTCCCCTCCTCCCCTTTGTCTGAAAACCCTAGCGCCATTTCCCCCATTCCCGAAGCTCCTCCGCCGTGTTCTCCTCCACCTCCGGCCATCTTCTCCGGTGAGGAATTCCCCGCCTCTCGGTGAGTAATCGCTTTCCCCGCCTAGCTCCCGAGCTAGCTCTTGCTCCCCCTAACACCCCGGCCCCTTCCTTTTTCTCAGATCATCGCCCGAGGACCCCGAAGCCATCTTCTTCCCCGACCCCGGCCATCCACTCCGGCGAGCTCACCCGCGGTTCTGGCTCCTCCCCGACTATTTCTTTTTGCTCCCGAGCACCCCCCGTACTCTCTAACCTCCCCTTCCCTCGTCCTCGCAGATCCGAGCCCGAGGCTCCCTCCCCGCGCCGTCCCGATCGCCGTCGCTGCCTCTGCCCGTCGCCGGACCTTCTCCGACCCCCCTCCGTCTCGCACGCCACCGCAGTGAGCCCAGGGTGAGCCACCGCCATTCCCCGTCGCCCCCTCAGGAACCGCCGTGCCCCAGCACGCCATCCCGGCCTCCTCCGGCGAGGTCCCGTCAAGGAGCGCCACCACCCGAGCCCCCGGCCACCTCAGCACTGAGCTGGAGCCTAGGTGGCGAGGTGGCAGCCCCTCGTTGGCTGGCCTAGCTCGGTCAGCTGCTGACTGTGGCAGCCCGAGCCCAGTCAGCGCTGCCTCCAGGGGCCCACCTGTCGCCTAGGTGCAGTTAGGGTTAGGAATTCCGGGGTAGACCTCTCGGGTGCGCAAAAAGATTAGGGTTTCAGCTTGGGTACGCGTAGGAATTAGGGTTAGGCAGAATTAGGGTTAGGGTTTTGTCGCCTTTCCGACAATCTTCCAAATGTGATAGCTCGGATTTTAGCAAATTTTATATCGTTGGAAAGCTTATGAAATTTCCTACAACCTGGCTGGAACAAAACTTCAAGATTTGAAATGTAAAATCCAGATCCACTTGAGTTTGACTTAAAGCACCGTTATTCGTACGGTATTGTCGGTTGCTCCTAACTTGATGAGTATAACCCTAAATTTAGTGATCTCAGTTGCGTTAGGCTCATATCGCAGAACACTTTCGTGGAACCAACACTTTACAACATTTCCATTCACTGTATATAGTAATCCCCACTTTAGCTAACAACCACATAAAATGACATGCATATAGCGTTAGGGTTGTAACGCGACGTCAACTTATCCGGTTAAAAGAAATCTTGTTACAGCGGGTCTCTAGCATCCTTAGGTCACATTTGCAACGTATACCTAGCATTAGTCATTATGCATCCATGCTGGATCTTAATACTTTCCTTTAACGTTTCCTTTCCGGTTCTTCATGTTGTGTACAAAAGAGCCCGAAGGAGAAGACCACCCGGCTTACGACTCCACGCAAGACCAGGAACAACCTGAGCAAGCCAAGCAAGCTTGTTGCATTTTTACCTTTCGTACTTATGTGTATGCCCTGTTCATGTGTGCTTATGTGTGGATGTTTGCTTAAAATATCATATGCGAGGTTGAGCACACTAGTATGTGTAGGATGTATCTTACGTTGAGAACATCTTGTGGCTCTTCAACCAAATTGTTAAGTGAGTTGGGAGAGCCGAGGGCGTGCACAATGGGTACGGTTGGTGTTAATTGAAGTTTGAAGGCGACCCAGGAGTAAGTAGAGTTTTGTCGTCACACCAGCCTTATTTCAGCGTGTCACAATCCCTTATCACCGTGGGAACATTAGCGGGAACCATCACTGAGGCATAGTTGAGGTAAGTCTCCATGCCCCTTGGAAGCACACTACCTCCAAACGGTTATGCACTCACTATACCTGCAGTGGTTGAGTTGTCGGTATCGGTCCGAGAGATTAAATGAAAATGTGTATATGATGGATCAATTTGGATTTGACATATGGGCTGCCCAATTGATTTGGAATTGGTTAAATGGATCAATTTGGATTTGACATATGGGCTGCCCCAGTTGATTTGGAACTGGTTAAATGGATGTTGTGGTGATTGGACATTGATATGCATGTACCCTGAATTAGCATGTTACCTACCTTGTCTTTACTTCACACTGTTAATGCTATGTTCTTAATCTGTATATTGTTACTCTGAGAAGCATCATGTTTACTCCTGTTATAGTAAATCCATGTGTAGGACATTTAATCAAGCACGAATAAGTCTTGCGAGTACTTTTGTACTCATCTAGGTTATTCCTAGAACTTGCAGGTGAGCCGGTGGTCGAGGACTTTTTCGACGACGCTTGAAATTGTGGTTTCCTCGGTAGTGTTCGACTTATGGGATTCTTGTGGGAATGTTTTGGATAGCGGTCGATGCGCCGCTATGGGTCTTGTTTATTCCATCCGCTGCTACTCGTTTCACTTTATGGATTCGACTAAAGCTTTCGGTTATAGCCGAGTGATATAATATTTGTTCACTATGTGGACAGCTAGTATTATTATCGTATTGTAGTAGAGCTTTGTTGTGATATCGAGTTGTTATTCAGACTGCCCATATGCAATGTGTGTATGATATGAAGTATATGGGTATGCCGTGAAGGATTAAAGTTGTTCCCCTTTTTACTATGTCGAGTAGGTATTGGTTGAGTGACCCACTGGCTGAGATGCGGTGCCGGCCAGGCAGGGTGTGGGTGTATTCTACCGGGCTTTCGAGCGACCCACTAGCTTCCGAGCTTAGGGTGTGGGTAGAATCGCCGGGCTCCTCCGATCTTGCTTTGCGTGGTAGAATTCGGGAACGACTCTAAACCTCCACCGGGTCAGGGAATTGTATGTGGTTCTGGGAAGTGTAGTCGCTTCCGGCTAGCTTGCGTTGGTCAAGTGTCGGATCACTCCGCCTCGGTGAGTACAGCGCAGGTACTGTGCCACCAGGTCGACTGGTCCCTCGGCCCTTGGCGATCATTCGTTCCCCTAATCATATGTAATTCCCGGGTCCGTGACAGCTTGGTATCAGAGCCGAGCTGACCGTAGGAAGCCATTGCAGGTGGTCGTTAGATAGGACTTGGCGTTGCCGAGAAAACTAATTGAAAAAGTTAAACCCTATATTTAAAATTAGCAAGTAGATTGCTTTTTATTCCTTACCCTACTCGCTCTTAGTTCTGAATGTTCTCCTCTATTGCATTTGTTTTCCTTGTGTGGTTGACCTTACCCTCTCTAACCCTAAAATTTCATAGGATGGTGTACAACATTGTGACCGACCCGAGCCAACTAGGAAGCTGGGCCACCCTGTTATGGAGAATGTTGGAACACCTCGATGTGCCCCATGGAGACCTCCCCGCTTTCCATGCCAAGAGTTATGAAGTTCATGGGAAGACGCACTTTTGGACTGGATGGGTTACAATGAGAGCCCCTGAACTGGATCGAACCTTTAAGGCAGCCAGGGCTGGTGATAACAACGCCCGGCTTGAAGCTGCAAGGAAAGCAGTCCTCTACATACGGCTTCACTTTGATGACATCTTCCTATTCTCCTAGTTCTGCCTAATCCCTAGGTCAGTAATGGAGGCAACAACATTTTGGTACCGGCGCCAAGCGACGACGAAGAAGATGAGACTGAGCTGGAGACTACCAATCACATTTGTCTCTGCGGAGATAATGTATGACGGGTTGTATTTGGATTACAAAGAGGCTACTCAGGAGTTGCAACGGGTGACAAGAGCTAACCGCAAGCTCCGTTCTGAGTTGCGCCGGAAATGGCGTGTTGCGAATGGAGATGAGTCATCCTGTGGCGAGAGCCCTTATGTTCCGGTACGAGAGCCGACCCCAACTCCACCCTGTGAGACCAATCAACCCCAGAGTTCTAGAGCAAAGCCACGTAAGAGGATGACATCTCGTGAGTATCTACGGCTTTTCACCCCAAGACCCTCATGAGGAGGTACCTCGACACCAGCCGCTCCAGTCCCTACCTATGAAGCTACACCGTCTGCCGCTAGAGAAGAAGAGGAAGAAGACCCCTCGATACGTATGTGGTACACCAATAGTAACCCACCGACCGATGAAAAGTAGGATGAGTGCTTGGGAAGTATATTTGGAGGCTTACGAGACCCGTCGTCGCAACGGAGGAGCACCATATAGTCCCTAGAAGTGCTGTCCAGATTTTGGTATGAAGTTGACGGTCTCATTTGGTGGTGTAAGCCGAACCAAACCCTAGGTTAAGTTATCTTTTGGAGGCATGTATTTGGGTATTGGAAGCTGCAATTTTTGGCATCTTGTAACGTTTATTTCACCATAAGGTGATCTAAACCGCAGCCCCATCTATGAACTATGTCGAACGTATTAATGCAATTGGGAATTGTGGTCAATCGTTCTTGTCATGTTTTGTACTTCATTTTCTCGTGAAAATGTGTATGAAATGATGTGGCATGTTCATGAATACCTCGCTGCACCGTTGCGGAAATACTTTAGTTTTCCATCTCTCAAGTGTTGCCATCTCATTCTGTTGTCTTTTGGTTGCAACAGAATGGCATCTGGAACCCGTGGTGCTGCTCGTGGTCGCCGTGAGCGTGAAGAGGAGGAAGTGCCACCTCCCCCTCAGCAACCCAATATCGCAGACCTGCTGGCTACCCAGAATCGGATCCTCGAGCAACTTGCGCGCAACCAAGGCGCAGGAGGTGGACAAGCCCGAGGCGGGTTAGCTGATTTTCAGTGGACTCAACCGGCAACCTTTGATCGTGCAGATGACCCATTAGAGGCAGATAACTGGATCCGGACAATCGAGAGGAAGCTTTAGTTGGCCTAGTGTGCTGAGGCCGACAAGGTCAACTTTGCCTCCCACTACCTCGAAGGAGCCGCCGCAGATTGGTGGGAAAACTTCCTCGCCATGCAAGCTCAAGGGCATGTGGTCACATGGGCCGAGTTCTGGACCGGCTTCCGCGAATTCCACATTCCTTCCGGTATTATGGTGCTAAAGAAAGAAGAATTCCGTGACCTACGCCAAGGCAAGAAACCCATTCTTGAGTTCCTTCACGAATTCAACCATCTGGCACGATATGCATCACGTGAAGTGTCCACTGACGAGGACAAAGTGGAGAAGTTTATGGGCAAACTGAATGAAGAAATGCAAGCCAAACTCGCCACCGTGGATGTGCGCAACTTCCAACACCTCGTGGACAAAGCCATTAAAGTGGAAGCAAAAGAGTCAGCACTCCATCAGACCCGCAAGCGCGAGAGGGAGTTACAAAAGTCTGCGGGGAGTAGTTCGCAGAAACCGCGGACGTGGCTGCCACAACCACCCCGTCCTGCGGGACCGTATCCGCCAAGACCACAAGGCTACGTGCCCCGTCCTTAGCAGCAAGGTTACCAGCCCCGTCCCCAGGGAGGACAATCTCGGCCTTTACCTGATATGAGTAAAGTTCAGTGTTATAACTGCGGAGCTATGGGGCACTATGCCAACCATTGCTCCCTTCCATGCACGGGGCACACCTTTGCCCCCAAGGTGCAGCAAGGGCAGACAAGAGGAGGTTCCCAAGTCAGAGGACCAGCCCCCACCAAGCCCCAAGTCCCCGGCCGTGGCAGGGTGAACCATGTCACAGCCGAAGAAGCACAGGATGCGCCAGAGGTGGTGCTGGGTACGCTCTCCGTGAACTCAACTCCTGCCACCGTTTTTTTTCGATTCCGGAGCCTCGCATTCTTTTATATCCAACATATTTGTGCATGAGGATCATGTTCCATCATCAGCATTGCATCCTCCCCTCCTTATTGCAACGCCTGGCTCGGAACTGAGAACCGAGTCTGTCTGCGAGGGTGTTAAGATAGAAATTGGTGGGGAATCTTTTTTAGCCAATATGGTGGTTCTTGGATCGAAGGGTTTAGACATTATCTTGGGCATGAATTGGTTGGTCCAGCATAAGGCAAGAATAGATTGTGCTGAAAGGTCTGTCTCCCTTGTCACCAACTCCGGCAGAGAAGTAAAGTTCGTGTCGCCATCTTCCTCAGGGCATCTTTTCGCCATGAGCGGCACCCCAGACCAAGGAATTGAGCTTGTTCCTGTTGTATGTGAATACCCCGACGTCTTTCCTGAAGAATTGCCAGGTATGCCCCCTGACCGTGCAGTGGAGTTCGTCATCGATCTTCCACCAGGAACCGCTCCTGTGTCAAAGCGCCCGTACCGGATACCCCCGAACGAGTTGTTGGAGATGAAGAAGCAACTTAAGGAGCTCGAGGACAAGGGCTTCATTAGACCTAGTTCCTCGTCATGGGGTTGTCCGGCCATGTTTGTGAAGAAAAAGGATTCGAGCCTGCGGATGGTAGTTGATTACCGCCCGTTAAATGAGCTTATGGTGAAGAATAAGTATCCTCTTCCCCGAATTGATGATCTCTTTGACTAGTAAACCGGAGAATATGGGTCATACGAATACACTGTGATGTCGTTCGGTTTGACCAATGCTCCTTCCACCTTTATGCAACTCATGAATTCAGTATTCATGGAGTATCTTGACCGATTTGTTGTCATCTTCATCGATGACATCCTCATCTATTCCAAGTCTGAACCAGAGCATGAAGACCACTTGAGAATGGTACTCGACAAACATCGTGAGCATCGTTTGTATGCCAAATTCTCGAAGTGCGAGTTTTGGAAGCACCAAGTGGAGTTCTTGGGTCATGTGTTGTCAGCTACAGGTGTTGCGGTGGACTCGAGCAAAGTGCAAGCCGTCCAAGAATAGAAGCAGCCTAAGTCAGTTACCCAGATACGCAGTTTTCTAGGTCTGGCAGGTTATTACCATCGATTCATCGAAGGTTTCTCCTCCATAGCGAAGCCGATGACTGAATTGTTGAAGAAGGACCATAAGCTCGTGTGGTCTGACAAGTGTGAAAAGAGTTTAAAAGAGCTCAAGAAGAAGCTAACCATAGCCCCAATGCTTATCCTCCCAGACATCCATAAGAGTTTTGAAGTTTACTGTGATGCTTCCCGGAATGGATTGGGTTGTGTTCTCATGCAAGAGGGTCGCGTCGTCGCCTATGCCTCACGCCAGTTGCGCCCTCATGAGGCCAATTATCCCACTCATGACTTGGAGTTAGCTGCCGTAGTGCATGCTCTCAAGATCTGGCGACATTACCTCATCGGTAACCGTTGCGAAATCTATTCGGACCACAAAAGTTTGAAGTACCTATTTACCCAACCAGACCTGAATCTTCGCCAAAGGAGATGGCTTAAGCTCATCAAGGATTATGACTTGGGTTTAAATTATACCCCCCGGCAAGGCCAACGTCGTCGCCGATGCACTTAGTCGGAAGGCTTATTGCAACAACACCATGATTATGGAGCAACAACCACCACTTCATGAAGAGTTTCAGCGGCTCAATCTTGAAATGGTTGAGCAAGGTACCCTTGCCACCCTTGAGGTAAAACCATCTTTAGAAGACCAAATCAAGGCTGCCCAAGCTCAAAATGTTGGTATGCAGAAAATCAGGGAAAAAGTGAAGGATGGTACACCGACCTGTTTCACTGAAGATAAGGATGGAGTTCTGTGGTTTGGACAAAGACTCGTGGTGCCCAAGGACCAGCAACTGAAGGACCTAATTCTTCATGAAGCTCATAACTCCCCGTTGGCCATTCATCCTGGCAGTACTAAGATGTACCAAGACATTCGTCACCGATTTTGGTGGACCCAAATGAAGCGGGAGATCGCTCGCTATGTTGCCGAGTGCGACGTGTGCCATCGTGTGAAGGCCGAACATCAGAGACCAGCAGGCCTGCTTCAGCCACTCCCTATTCCCGAGTGGAAATGGGAAGAGATTGGTATGGATTTTGTGGTAGGCTTGCCGAAATCCCCAAAGGGCAATGATGCCATATGGGTTATTGCGGATCGCCTTTCCAAGGTCGCTCACTTCATCCCCGCGAAGACCACACATAAAGTGAGCCACCTAGCAAGGTTATATATCGCTCGAATTGTTTGTCTTCATGGTGTTCCCAAAAGAATCGTTTCAGATCGAGGCACCCAATTTACCAGCCGGTTCTGGAAATGCTTACACGAGGCTATGGGAACCTCTCTGTCTTTCAGCACTGCATTTCATCCTCAAACCGGAGGTCAGGTGGAACAGACAAATCAAATTCTTGAGACATGTTGAGGTCATGTGCTCTCACATTGGGTTCCAATTGGGAAGACTGCTTGCCATATGCGGAGTTTTCCTACAATAACAGTTATCAAGCTAGCCTCGGTATGGCCCCTTTTGAAGTGCTATATGGAAGGAAATGTAGGACTCCACTAAACTGGTCCGAGACCGGCGAGAGGCAATTCTTTGGATTGAGTGCAATTGAAGAAGCCGAAGACCAAGTTTACCCCATACGAGAACATCTTCGTGAAGCTCAGTCTAGGCAAAAGAGCTACGCCGATCCTCATCGCCGTGAAGTTACATTTCAGACTGGAGATAGTGTGTATCTCAAGGTCACTCCATTCAGAGGTGTCCGCCGTTTTGCAATAAAAGGAAAGTTAGCTCCTCGTTATATCGGCCCCTACCGAGTCCTAGCCAAACGAGGGACCGTGGCATACCAATTGGAATGACCTCCTGAGCAGTCTCGGTTGCATGATGTCTTCCATGTGTCCCAGCTAAAAGCTTGCCATCGCGTCCCCGAGACGAAGATCAACCCTGAGATGGAAGTACTACATGAAGATCTTACATATCGAGAACACCCGGTATGCATTCTCGATGAGGCCGAGCGCAAAACCCGGAACCGCACCATCAAGTTCTTCAAGGTTCAGTGGAGCAACCATACGGAAGATGAAGCTACGTGGGAACGTGAAGATTGGCTCAAGACTGATTTCCATCCTTGTTTGCTAACCGTTAGAGATCTCGGGTTGAGATCTTTTTAAGGGGGGTAGGTCTTGTAATACCCGAATTCGACAATTAGGTCTTTGCCTTGTATTCATGCATACATGCCATCATCCCCACCCACACCTTGTTTAAACTTAAATATGATGTGATTATATTTTATAGAATACGTACATATCTCATCCTCGGTGGTTAATTTCGCAAACACCAATCAACTAATTTGGGTCGGAAAACACCAGAATTAGCAATAGCAAGTGAGGTGAGTTAGCATTCTCCAGCTAGGACCAACACCTACTTGTTCCTCTTCTGAAGCCGTCCCAAAATTGCTACTAACTGCTAGTCTGATACAGGCGATCAATCCCGAACCCTAAAAAGTGGAAGGACTAGGGCTGAGAGATTAGGGAAGCTCTGGTGGATGAAAAGTCCCCAAATTTCATAAGTAGTCACGAGAGCAGAAACCCAAGCCACCTACCAATTTTCAAAATTTTTGGAAGAAAATAAAACCTAGCTGCAATTCAAACTCCATTTTAGGTCAAAACTCAGGATTGAACTAGAAACCAGGTCAAACCAGCTTCAAATCAGTTCAAACTTCCACAGTAGGTCCTACAAATCCATTTGGACATCCTGTAAAATTTTCAGAATTTTTGGAGCAAAATTTGCACATAAAATAACGCAAATACCATTTCTGTAGTTATATAAAAAGAAAAACAAAAGGGGAGTGGGCCGAGGCCTGTTCGGCCGGCCCACCAGCCGGCCCGCTCGCCCCTCCCGCGCCTCCTCTCTCCCTGCCACGCGGGCCCGGCTCGTTAGCCTCTCCCTCTCTCTCTCACCCGCCACGTGGGGCCCGCCTGTCATCTCCTCCCCTCCACGTTGCCGCCGTTGGCTGGCCGGGGTGGGCGGTGCCCCCATCCCGACCACCGCTGTCCGAGCCGCCGCCGCCCTATTTAAGGGCCATCCCGACCGCGCCGCTCTCCTCCCCCCTTGTCTGAAAACCCTAGCGCCATTTCCCCCATTCCCGAAGCTCCTCCGCCGTGTTCTCCCCCACCTCCGGCCATCTTCTCCAGCGAGGAATTCCCCGCCTCTCGGTGAGTAATCGCTTTCCCCGCCTAGCTCCCGAGCTAGCTCTTGCTCCCCCTAACACCCCGGCCCCTTCCTTTTTCTCAGATCATCGCCCGAGGACCCCAACGCCATCTTCTTCCCCGACCCCGGCCATCCACTCCGGCGAGCTCACCCCGCGGTTCTGGCTCCTCCCCGGCTGTTTCTTTTTGCTCCCGAGCACCC
This sequence comes from Stipa capillata, assembly GCA_019208055.1. Classification (NCBI taxonomy): domain Eukaryota; kingdom Viridiplantae; phylum Streptophyta; class Magnoliopsida; order Poales; family Poaceae; genus Stipa; species Stipa capillata. The sequence goes on from JAGXJF010000431.1 coordinate 24,004, forward strand.
CCTCCCCCCGTACTCTCTAACCTCCCCTTCCCCTCATCTTCGCAGATCCGAGCCCGAGGCTCCCTCCCCGCGCCGTCCCGGTCGCCGTCGCCGCCTCTGCCCGTCGCCGGACCTCCTCCGACCCACCTCCGTCTCGCGCGCCACCGCAGTGAGCCCAGTGTGAGCCACCGCCACTCCCAGTCGCCCCCTCAGGAACCGCCGTGCCCCAGCACGCCATCCCGGCCTCCTCCGGCGAGGTCCCGGTGAGGAGCGCCACCACCCTAGCCCCCGGCCAACTCAGCACTGAGCTGGAGCCTGGGTGGCGAGGTGGCAGCCCCTCGTTGGCCGGCCTAGCCCGGTCAGCTGCTGACTGTGGCAGCTCGAGCCCAGTCAGCGCTGCCTCCAGGGGCCCACCTGTCGGCTAGGTGCGGTTAGGGTTAGGAATTCCGGGGTAGACCGCTCGGGTGCGCAAAAAGATTAGGGTTTCTGCTCGGGTACGCGTAGGAATTACGATTAGGCAGAATTAGGGTTAGGGTTTTGTCGCCTTTCCGACAATCTTCCAAATACGATAACTTTTGATCCGTAGCTCGGATTTTAGCAAATTTTATATCGTTGGAAAGCTTATGAAATTTCCTACAACATGGCTGGAACAAAATTTCAAGATTCGAAATGTAAAATCCAGATCCACTTGAATTTGACTTAAAGCACCGTTATTTGTACGATATTGTCGGTAGCTCCTAACTTGATGAGTATAACCCTAAATTTAGTGATTTCAGTTGCGTTAGGCTCATATCGCAGAACACTTTCATAGAACCAACACTTTACAACATTTCCATTCACTGTATACAGTAATCCCCACTTTAGCTAACAACCACATAAAATGACATGCATATAGCGTTAGGGTTGTAACGCGACGTCAACTTATCCGGTTAAAAGAAATCTTTGTTACAGCAGGTCTCTAGCATCCTTAGGTCACATTTGCAACGTATACCTAGCATTAGTCATTATACATCCATGCTGGATCTTAATACTTTCCTTTATCGTTTCCTTTCCGGTTCTTCGTGTTGTGTACAAAAGAGCCCGAAGGAGAAGACCACCCGGCTTACGACTCCACGCAAGACCAGGAACAACCTGAGCAAGGCAAGCAGAGCTTGTTGCATTTTTACCTTCCGTACTTATGTGTATGCCCTGTTCATGTGTGCTTATGTGTGGATGTTTGCTTAAAATATCATATGCGAGGTTGAGCACACTAGTATGTGTAGGATGTATCTTACGTTGAGAACATCTTGTGGCTCCTCAACCAAATTGTTAACTGAGTTGGGAGAGCCGAGGGCGTGCACAATGGGTACAGTTGGTGTTAATTGAAGTTTGAAGGCGACCCAGGAGTAAGTAGAGTCTTGTCGTCACACCAACCTTATTTCAGCGTGTCACAATCCCTTATCACCGCGGGAACGTTAGCGGGAACCATCACTGAGGCATAGTTGAGGTAAGTCTCCATGCCCCTTGGAGGCTCGCTACCTCCAAACGGTTATGCACTCACTATACCTGCAGTGGTTGAGTTGTCGGTATCGGTCCGAGAGATTAAATGAAAATGTGTATATGATGGATCAATTTGGATTTGACATATGGGCTGCCCCAATTGATTTGGAATTGGTTAAATGGATCAATTTGGATTTGACATATGGGCTGTCCCAGTTGATTTGGAACTGGTTAAATGGATGTTGTGGTGATTGGACATTGATATGTATGTACCCTGAATTAGCATGTTACCTACCTTGTCTTTACTTCACACTGTTAATGCTATGTTCTTAATCTATATATTGTTACTCTGAGAAGCATCATGTTTACTCCTGTTGTAGTAAATCCATGTGTAGGACATCTAATCAAGCACGAATAAGTCTTGCGAGTACTTTTGTACTCATCTAGGTTATTCCTAGAGCTTGCAGGTGAGCCGGTGGTCGAGGACTTTTTTGACGACGCTTGAAATTGTGGTTTCCTCGGTAGTGTTCGACTTATGGGATTCTTGTGGGAATGTTTTGGATAGCGGTCGATGCGCCGCTATGGGTCTTGTTTATTCCATCCGCTGCTACTCGTTTCACTTTATGGATTCGACTAAAGCTTTTGGTTATAGCCGAGTGATGTAATATTTGTTCACTATGTGGACAGCTAGTATTATTATCGTATCGTAGTAGAGCTTTGTTGTGATATCGAGTTGTTATTCGGGCTGCCCATATGCAATGTGTGTATGATATGAAGTATATGAGTATGCCGTGAAGGATTAAAGTTGTTCCCCTTTTTACTATGTCAAGTAGGTATTGGTTGAGTGACCCACCGGCTGAGATGCTGTGCCGGCCAGGCAGGGTGTGGGTGTATTCTACCGGGCTTTCGAGTGACCCACTAGCTTCCGAGCTAGGTTAGGGTGTGGGTAGAATCACCGGGCTCCTCTGATCTTGCTTTGCGTGGTAGAATTCGAGAACGACTCTAAACCTCCACTGGGTCAGGGAATTGTATGTGGTTCTGGAAGTTTAGTCGTTTCCAGCCGGCTTGCGTTGGTTAGGTGTCGAATCACTCTGCCTCGGTGAGTACGACGCAGGTACCGTGCCACCAGGTCGACTGGTCCCTCGGCCCTTGGCGATCAATCGTTCCCCTAATCATATGTAATTCCTGGGTCCGTGACAGCTTGGTATCAGAGCCGAGCTGACCGTAGGAAGCCAATTGCAGGTGGTCGTTAGAGAGGACTTGGCGTTGCCGAGAAAACTAATTGAAAAAGTTAAACCCTATATTTAAAATTAGCAAGTAGATTGCTTTTTATTCCTTACCCTATGTAATACCCAGATTTGACAATTAGGGTTTGACTCGCATTCATGCATACATGTCATCATATTCATGCATGAAAACCCACACACACCCCCTGCTAAAACTAAAATACCATCTGATGATACTTTATAGAATATGTACATATCTCATCCTCGGCGGAAAAACTTGCAAACACCAATCAACTTAATTGAAGAATTAGGAATCGGTAATAGCATTAGAAGATAGAGGGATCTGTGATCCCCTTTGAGGTGTCAGCAGGCTAGCTTTCCCTCTTTCCTTCCCCGGAGTCTCCGTCTAAAGCCCCCTAGTATCGTTAACGCAACCTAGGGTTGGAAAGTAAAATGGAGAAGAGGGCAAAATCGTAATTGAGCACCTAGGTCATGTCCCCTGAGTACGATTAGTTGCCAAAATTTGTATTTAGCTTTAAATATGAAAATCCTAACCCCACGAAAACTTTTGAAAACCTTAGAGGCCCACAGGACCTAAGCGCGATTTCAATGCGATATTAAGTCAAAGGATGGATTCGAACTAGAAACCAGGGTATAGAGTGTCCCAAACCACCCTAAACCACTTCAAGTTTACACAGTAGGCCCCATAACCCATTTTGAACATCCTGGTGAAATTTAGAAATTTTTGAAAGACCACAAGACTTAGTCGCAACTCAAACTCCGAATTAGGTCAAGACATGGGATTGAACTGGAACCTAGGGCAAACACACTCCAAATTACTTCAAATTCCTACAGTAGGTCCCACACAATGGTTGGAAGGTCCTGTGAAAATTTCAGAATTTTTGGAGTTACTTTGGAACATAAAATGACGCAGAATATAGCACTGGTGTTAAAGAAATTAAAAGAAAAAGAAAACCCTAGAAGAACTGGGCCTAGGCCTGCTCGGCCGGCCCGTGAGCCAGCCCACCAGCAAAGCCCATTTTCCCCCTTCCCCCTTTACGCTTTCTCCTTCTGAAGGCGCCCCCGAGCCCGGTGCGCCTCCCCTCTCTCTCACCCGACGCCGGGGCCCGCGTGTCAGCACGCGCTCTCCACGTCTCCGCCGCCCGTTCGCCTCGGTGGCCGGTGCGCCGCTCCGACAAGCCACCTCCCGACCAGCGCGCCGCCCTTTAAATGCCGCGTCCGGATCGCGCCTCCCCCTCCCGACCGAAGCCCTAGCTCTCTCCCTCCAGAAAACCCTAGCTTCTCCGCGCCTCTGCCTTTCTTCTCCAACGCCGGCCCCTACTCCGGCGAGCTCGTGCGGCCCTCTCCGTGGTCCTCCGGCTCCCTTCTCCTCTCCCCGAGCTCCCCCTCCATCTTCCTAACCCATTCCCCATCTCCTCTCTGCAGACTCGCGCTCGGAGCCCCCTTCTCGCCGACGACCGGAGCATCTCGCCGCCCTTGCCCGCCGTCAGCACGCCGCCAACCTCCCCGTCGCCTCCGAGCAGCTCATTGAGCTCAGGGTGAGCCCCTCGCCCCTTTGCCACCTTTCCCGAGCCCCGGCCTATCCCCTAGCTCCCCCCGGCGAGGTCTCCGGCGTAGCGGCGCCGCCGCGGGCTCCTTCTCCGGCAGACCAGAAGAGTGAGAAGAGAGAGAGGGAGGAGAAAAAGAGAGCGAGGTGGCGCCCTCCCATTGGTCAGGCTTGCCCCGTAGGCAGCTGACTGGGATTTAGCTGCCCAGTCAGCACTGCAGCCGGGCCCCACGTGTCAACCAGAGTAGAGTTAGGGTTAGTATGCTGTGGGTAGGTTTAGTCGGGTGCGCTTAGGGTTTAAGTTTTAGCTCTGGGTGCACCTCGGGTGGGTTTAGCAATTAAGGTCACGTAGGTTAGGGTTAGGGTTGAGTTAAAAATCTGCAAATTTTCAAATGCCCATAACTTTTAAACCGTATGTCGGATTTTGATAAATTTTATATATCTGGAATCCTCATGAAAATCTCTACGATTTGGTTGAATCAAAAGTCCAATTCGAGCTCATGCACTGAAGGTCACCCTAGGGTTCGAATCGTAGTTCCTTATATTCTTCGATCGTCCCGTAAACCCTAGCGTGACGACCATCACCCCGTTTTCATCGATTCTAGCTGCGTTAGATCCGTGTCCCATCATGCTTTCAAATGCATACCCTTGGAGTCTAGTCATCAACTAAAAATACCACCTTAACCCTAACTTCGGACTAAAACAATTTTGACGCATACACACGTTAGGTCAGCATTATAACTCTGACCCGTCCTCGCATGAACTATAACACACCCCTTGAGTAGAACCAGTACCTAGGTTCATCATGTATCACCCACTAAAGCACTCGCTAGATCCTATTATCCCATATCGGCACAAAACCCTAATTCGACAAATCGTAGCTCCGACTCAGGAGGTTACAAGTGCGTTGAACTCATGCTTCGCCTTACTTTCACAATACCAACCTATTCGACATCGTCACCCCATCCCGCCACTAACGGCATTAACCCTAAGTGCCCGTTGCACCATAACCTGACATGCATGCATGGTAGGATAACGACATGTCGGTTAAACCTAAAAACCCGGAGCGTGTCAGTCAACCTAGAGTTATACACATCCGCACACCACCTTTGACACCTACATCTAGCATTGTCCATTCACCATGCATACATGCTGAGTCTTATGGCTTTCTTTTACCATTTCTTTCCGGCACTTCGAATCGCTCACAACAGAACTCGAAGAGAGAGACCACCAGGCTCACGACCTCACGCAAGATCAGGAATCCTACGACCAAGGCAAGCAGAGCTTGTTGCATTCTTTAATTGTCCAGTACCTGTTTTAATTATCAATATGTTGATATTTGCATCGTCATTCGTACCTGTGATTGAGTTCAGTTAAACTAGCATGGTTAGGGTATGCTGCAAGTTATGTCTAGCTATGGTTGAAATTAACCTGATGCACTAAGTATTTGAACCCACTAAGGTGAGATGTGAGCACCGAAGGGAAAGTGTCCAATGGATAAAGTTGGTATCATTTGGAACGCTTGTTGCGACCAGGTGTAAGAAGATTGTCACGATACCAACCCTGAGGTGACTCCATCGTGATTACTCCCCTTGTCACGCGTGGACGTTAGCGGCATCGAGGCTAGGGTGTAGTTGAGGTAAGACTAAGACCCTTGGAGCCTTATAACCTCCAAGGGATAAGGCACTCTTTACACTCAGGGTGATCGGTTGCCGGTAATGATCCGAGAGATCAAATGAATGTGTGGTCGTGATGGTTCACTGTCAATGTGCACATCTATTCTGTCCCAAGTAGTTGGGCGATGGCAGGTGAGAGCCATTGCAATTGTATTTTGAGGTGCACATGTGACTAGTGGGTATCATCACGTTCCTCCATTAAGTTGCATGGAATCTGGTTTGGTAGTGGTTTACCCTGATATGTCTTCTCCTGTCAGTGAATTGTTCGTATGATTATGCCTTGTTAACTAGAATTGCACCATGTTTACTTTCGGTTATACTAGTATGTGTAGGACATCTAATTAAGCACGAATAAGTCTTGCGAGTACCTTCGTACTCACCTAGGATATTCCTAGATCATTGCAGGTGAGCGAGTGGTCGAGGAATACTTCGATGATGCCTAGTTTCCTGGTTTCCTTGGTTGGTTATCGATTCAGGGGTTTTTGTGGCTTTTGGTCAGCGGTCAACGCGCCGCTGTGGGACTCATTACTATTCTTCCGCTGTCGTTTAATTATTTCGTACTCAGATATGTTTCCGGTTATGACCGACTGATGTAATCTTAAAGTCCGACGTGGACAGTTAGTTTATTATCGTAATTAGTGCTTTGTTGTGATATCCGAATTGTTATTCGGGCTGCCCATACACAATGCGTGTATGATATGAAGTGTATGGGTGTGCCGTGAAGGGTTACGGCTGTTCCTCTTATTACTAGGCCGAGCAGGAATCGGTTGAGTGACCCATTGGCTGAGATGCTGTGCTGGCCAGGCAGGGTGTGGGTGTATTCTACCGGGCTTTCGAGCGACCCACTAGCTTCCGAGCTAGGTTAGGGTGTGGGTAGAGTTGCCGGGCTCCTCCGACCTTGTTTTGCCTAGTAGCATGCGGGAACGACTCTAAACCTTCACCGGATCAGGGAATCTTATGTGGTTCTGGGAAGTCTAGTCGCTTCTGGCCGGCTTGCGTTGGTCAGGTGTCGGATCACTCCGCCTCGGTGAGTACGCCCCAGGTACCGTGCCACCAGGTCGACTGGTCCTTCGGCCCTTGGCGACCATTCATTCCCCTAATCATATGTAATTCCCGGGTCCGTGACACCCTACTCGCTCTTAGTTCTGAATGTTCTCCTCTATTGCATTTGTTTTCCTTGTGTGGTTGACCTTACCCTCTCTAACCCTAAAATTTCATAGGATGGTGTACAACATTGTGACCGACCCGAGCCAATTAGGAAGCTGGGGCCACCCTGTTATGGAGAATGTTGGAACACCTCGATGTGCCCCATGGAGACCTCCCCGCTTTCCATGCCAAGAGTTATGAAGTTCACGGGAAGACGCACTTTTGGACTGGATGGGTTACAGTGAGAACCCCTGAACTAGATCGAACCTTTAAGGCAGCCAGGGCTGGTGATAACAACGCCCGGCTTGAAGCTGCAAGGAAGCAGTCCTCTACATACGGCATCACTTTGATGACATCTTCCTATTCTCCCAGTTCCGCCTCATTCCCCAGGTCAGTAATGGAGGCAACAACATTTTGGTACCGGCGCCAAGCGACGACGAAGAAGATGAGACTGAGCTGGAGATTGCCAATCGCATTGTCTCTGCGGAGATAATGTATGATGGGTTGTATTTGGATTATAAAGAGGCTACTCAGGAGTTGCAAACGGGTGACAAGAGCTAACCGCAAGCTCCGTTCTGAGTTACGCCGGAAATGGCGTGTTGCGAATGGAGATGAGTCATCCTGTGGCGAGAGCCCTTATGTTCCGGTACGAGAGCCGACCCCAACTCCACCCTGTGAGACCAATCAACCCCAGAGTTCTGGAGCAAAGCCACGTAAGAGGATGACATCTCGTGAGTATCTACGGCTTTTCACCCCAAGACCCTCACGAGGAGGTACCTCGACACCAGCCGCTCCAGTCCCTACCTATGAAACTGCACCGTCTGCCGCTAGAGAAGAAGAGGAAGAAGACCCCTCGATACGTATGTGGTACACCAATAGTAACCCACCGACCGATGAAGAGTAGGATGAGTGCTTGGAAAGTATATTTGGAGGCTTATGAGACCCGTCGTCGCAACGGAGGAGCACCATATAGTCCCTAGAAGTGTTGTCCAGATTTTGGTATGAAGTTGACGGTCTCATTTGGTGGTGTAAGCCGAACCAAACCCTATGTTAAGTTATCTTTTGGAGGCATGTGTTTGGGTATTAGAGGCTGCAATTTTTGGCATCTTGTAACGTTTATTTCACCGTAAGGTGATCTAAACCGCAGCCCCATCTATGAACTATGTCGAACGTATTAATGCAATTGGGAATTGTGGTCAATCGTTCTTGTCATGTTTTGTACTTCATTTTCTCGTGAAAATGTGTATGAAATGATGTGGCATGTTCATGAATACCTCGCTGCACCGTTGCGGAAATACTTTAGTTTTCCATCTCTCAAGTGTTGCCATCTCATTCTATTGTCCTTTGGTTGCAACAGAATGGCATCTGGAACCCGTGGTGCTGCTCGTGGTCGCCGTGAGCGTGAAGAGGAGGAAGGGCCACTCCCCCTCAGCAACCCAATATCGCGGACCTGCTGGCTACCCAGAATCGGATCCTCGAGCAACTTGCGTGCAACCAAGGCGCAGGAGGTGGACAAGCCCGAGGCGGGGTTAGCTGATTTTCAGCGGACTCAACCGGCAACCTTTGATCGTGCAGATGACCCGTTAGAGGCAGATAACTGGATCCGGACAATCGAGAGGAAGCTTCAGCTGGCCCAGTGTGCTGAGGCCGACAAGGTCAACTTTGCCTCCCACTACCTCGAAGGAGCCGCCAAAGATTGGTGGGAAAACTTCCTCGCCATGCAAGCTCAAGGGCATGTGGTCACGTGGGCCGAGTTCCGGACTGGCTTCCGCGAATTCCACATTCCTTCCGGTATTATGGCGCTAAAGAAAGAAGAATTCTGTGACCTACGCCAAGGCAAGAAACCCATTCTTGAGTTCCTTCACGAATTCAACCATCTGGCACGATATGCATCACGTGAAGTGTCCACTGACGAGGACAAAGTGGAGAAGTTTATGGGCAAACTGAATGAAGAAATGCAAGCCAAACTCGCCACCGTGGATGTGCACAACTTCCAACACCTCGTGGACAAAGCCATTAAAGTGGAAGCAAAAGAGTCAGCACTCCATCAGACCCGCAAGCGCGAGAGGGAGTTACAAAAGTCTGCGGGGAGTAGTTCGCAGAAAACCGCTGACGTGGCTGCCACAACCACCCCGTCCTGCGGGACCGTATCCGCCAAGACCACAAGGCTACGTGCCCCATCCTCAGCAGCAAGGTTACCAGCCCCGTCCCCAGGGAGGACAGTATCGGCCTTTACCTGATATGAATAAAGTTCAGTGTTATAACTGCGGAGCTATGGGGCACTATGCCAAACCATTGCTCCCTTCCACGCACGGGGCACACCTTTGCCCCCAAGTGCAGCAAGGGCAGACAAGAAGAGGTTCCCAAGTCAGAGGACCAGCCCCCCACCAAGCCCCAAGTCCCCGGCCGTGGCAGGGTGAACCACGTCACAGCCGAAGAAGCACAGGATGCGCCAGAGGTGGTGCTGGGTACGCTCTCCGTGAACTCAACTCCTGCTACCGTTCTTTTCGATTCCGGAGCATCGCATTCTTTTATATCCAGCAAATTTGTGCATGAGAATCATGTTCCATCATCAGCATTGCATCCTCCCCTCCTTATTGCAACGCCTGGCTCGGAACTGAGAACTGAGTCTGTCTGCGAGGGTGTTAAGATAGAATTGGTGGGGAATCTTTTTTAGCCAATATGGTGGTTCTTGGATCGAAAGGTTTAGACGTTATCTTGGGCATGAATTGGTTGGTCCAGCACAAGGCAAGAATAGATTGTGCCAAAAGGTCTGTCTCCCTTGTCACCAACTCCGGCAGAGAAGTGAAGTTCGTGTCGCCATCTTCCTCAGGGCATATTTTCGCCATGAGCAGCACCCCAGACCAAGGAATTGAGCTTGTTTCCCATTGTATGTGAATACCCCGACGTCTTTCCTGAAGAATTGCCGGGTATGCCCCTGACCGTGCAGTGGAGTTCATCATCGATCTTCCACCTGGAACCGCTCCTGTGTCAAAGCGCCCGTACCGGATACCCCCGAACGAGTTGTTGGAGATGAAGAAGCAACTTAGGAGCTCGAGGACAAGGGCTTTATTAGACCTAGTTCCTCGCCATGGGGTTGTCCGGCCATGTTTGTGAAGAAAAGGATTCGAGCCTGCGGATGGTAGTTGATTACCGCCCGCTAAATGAGCTTACAGTGAAGAATAAGTATCCTCTTCCCCGAATTGATGATCTCTTTGACTAGTTAACCGGAGCATGTGTCTTCTCCAAGATTGACCTCAGGTTAGGCTACCACCAGATAAAGATTAGATCTGAAGACATTCCAAAAACAGCCTTTACCACTCGATATGGGTCATACGAATACACTGTTATGTCTTTCGGTTTAACCAATGCCCCTTCCACCTTTATGCAACTCATGAACTCAGTATTCATGGAGTATCTTGATCGATTTGTTGTCGTCTTCATCGATGACATCCTCATCTATTCCAAATCTGAACCGGAGCATGAAGACCACTTGAGAATGGTACTCGACAAACTCCGTGAGCATCGTCTGTATGTCAAATTCTCGAAGTGCGAGTTTTTGGAAGCACCAAGTGGAGTTCTTGGGTCATGTGTTGTCAGCTACAGGTGTTGCGGTGGACCCGAGCAAAGTGCAAGCCGTCCAAGAATGGAAGCAGCCTAAGTCAGTTACCCAGATACGCAGTTTCTAGGTCTGGCAGGTTAGTACCATCGATTCATCGAAGGTTTCTCCTCCATAGCGAAGCCGATGACTGAATTGTTGAAGAAGGACCATAAGCTCATGTGGTCTGACAAGTGTGAAAAGGGTTTTCAAGAGCTCAAGAAGAAGCTAACCACAGCCCCAGTGCTTATCCTCCCAGACATCCATAAGAGTTTCGAAGTTTACTGTGATGCTTCCCGGAATGGATTGGGTTGTGTTCTCATGCAAGAGGGTCGCGTCGTCGCCTATGCCTCACGCCAGTTGCACCCTCATGAGGCCAATTATCCTACTCATGACTTGGAGTTAGCTGCCGTAATGCATGCTCTCAAGATCTGGCGACATTACCTCATCAGTAACCGTTGCGAAATCTATTCGGACCACAAAAGTTTGAAGTACCTGTTTACCCAACCAGACCTGAATCTTCGCCAAAGGAGATGGCTTGAGCTCATCAAGGATTATGAGTTGGGTTTAAATTATACCCCCGGTAAGGCCAACGTTGTCGCCGATGCACTTAGTCAGAAGGCTTATTGCAACAACACCATGATTATGGAGCAACAACCACCACTTCATGAAGAGTTTCAGCGGCTCAATCTTGAAATGGTTGAGCAAGGTACCCTTGCCACCCTTGAGGTAAAACCATCTTTAGAAGACCAAATCAAGGCTGCCCAAGCTCAAAATGTTGGTATGCAGAAAATCAGGGAAAAAGTGAAGGATGGTACACCGACCTGTTTCACTGAAGATAAGGATGGAGTTCTGTGGTTTGGACAAAGACTCGTGGTGCCCAAGGACCAGCAACTGAAGGACCTAATTCTTCATGAAGCTCATAAACTCCTCGTTGGCCATTCATCCTGGCAGTACTAAGATGTACCAAGACATTCGTCGTCGATTTTGGTGGACCCGAATGAAGCGGGAGATCACTCGCTATGTTGCTGAGTGCGACGTGTGCCGTCGTGTGAAGGCCGAACATCAGAGACCAGCGGGCCTGCTTCAGCCACTCCCTATTCCCGAGTGGAAATGGGAAGAGATTGGTATGGATTTTGTGGTAGGCTTGCCGAAATCCCCAAAGGGCAATGATGCAATATGGGTGATTGTGGATCGCCTTTCCAAGGTCGCTTACTTCATCCCGTGAAGACCACACATAAAGTGAGCCACCTAGCAAGGTTGTATATCACTCGAATTGTTTGTCTTCATGGTGTTCCCAAAAGAATCGTTTCAGATCGAGGCACCCAATTTACCAACCGGTTCTGGAAATGCTTACACGAGGCTATGGGAACCTCTCTGTCTTTTAGCACTGCATTTCATCCTCAAACCGGAGGTCAGGTGGAGCGGACAAATCAAATTCTTGAGGACATGTTGAGGTCATGTGCTCCCACATTGGGTTCCAATTGGGAAGACTGCTTGCCATATGCGGAGTTTGCCTACAATAACAGTTGTCAAGCTAGCCTCGGTATGGCCCCTTTTGAAGTGCTCTATGGAAGGAAATGTAGGACTCCACTAAACTGGTCCGAGACCGGCGAGAGGCAATTCTTTGGATTGAGTGCAATTGAAGAAGCCGAAGACCAAGTTCACCTCATACGAGAACGTCTTCGTGAAGCTCAGTCTAGGCAAAAGAGCTACGCCGATCCTCATCGCCGTGAAGTTACATTTCAGACTGGAGATAGTGTGTATCTCAAGGTCACTCCATTCAGAGGTGTCCGCTGTTTTGCACTGAAAGGAAGTTAGCTCCTCGTTATATCGGCCCCCTACCGAGTCCTAGCCAAACGAGGGACCGTCGCATACCAATTGGAATTGCCTCCTGAGCTGTCTCGGTTGCATGATGTCTTCCATGTGTCCCAGCTAAAAGCTTGCCATCGTGTCCCCGAGACGAAGATCAACCCTGAGATGGAGGTATTACATGAAGATCTTACATATCGAGAACACCCGGTGTGCATTCTTGATGAGACCGAGCGCAGAACCCGGAATTGCACCATCAAGTTCTTCAAGGTTCAGTGGAGCAACCATACTGAAGATGAAGCTACGTGGGAACGTGAAGATTGGCTCAAGACTGAATTTCCATCCTTGTTTGCTGATCGTTAGAGATCTCGGGTCGAGATCTTTTTAAGGGGGTAGGTCTTGTAATACCCGAATTCGACAATTAGGTCTTTGCCTTGCATTCATGCATACATGCCATCATCCCCACCCACACCTTGTTTAAACTTAAATATGATGTGATTATATTTTATAGAATACGTACATATCTCATCCTCGGTGGTTAATTTCGCAAACACCAATCAACTTATTTGGGTCGGAAAACACCAAATTAGCAATAGCAAGTGAGGTGAGTTAGCATTCTCCAGCTAGGACCAACACCTACTTGTTCCTCTTCTGAAGCCGTCCCAAAATTGCTACTAACTGCTTGTCTGATACAGGCGATCAATCCCAAACCCTAAAAAGTGGAAGGACTAGGGCTGAGAGATTAGGGAAGCTCTGGTGGATGAAAAGTCCCCAAATTTCATAAGTAGTCTCGAGAGCAGAAACCCAAGCCACCTACTAATTTTCAAAATTTTGGAAGAAAATAAAACCTAGCTGCAATTCAAACTCCATTTTAGGTCAAAACTCAGGATTGAACTAGAAACCAAGTCAAACCAGCTTCAAATCAGTTCAAACTTCCACAGTAGGTCCTACAAATCCATTTGGACATCCTGTAAAATTTTAGAATTTTTGGAGCAAAATTTGCACATAAAATAACGCAAATACCAATTCTGTAGTTATATAAAAAGAAAAACAAAAGGGGAGTGGGCCGAGGCCTGTTCGGCGGCCCACCAGCCGGCCCGCTCGCCCCTCCCGCGCCTCCTCTCTCCCTGCCACGCGGGCCCGGCTCGTCAGCCTCTCCCTCTCTCTCTCTCACCCGCCACGTGGGGCCCGCCTGTCATCTCCTCCCCTCCACGTTGCCGCCGTTGGCTGGCCGGGGTGGGCGGTGCCCCCATCCCGACCACCGCTGTCCGAGCCGCCGCCGCCCTATTTAAGGGCCATCCCGACGGCGCCGCTCTCCTCCTCCCCTTTGTCTGAAAACCCTAGCGCCATTTCCCCCCATTCCCGAAGCTCCTCCGCCATGTCTCTCCCCCACCTCCGGCCATCTTCTCGGCGAGGAATTCCCTGCCTCTCGGTGAGTAATCGCTTTCCCCGCCTAGCTCCCGAGCTAGCTCTTGCTCCCCCTAACACCCCGGCCCCTTCCTTTTTCTCAGATCATCGCCCGAGGACCCCGACGCCATCTTCTTCCCCGACCCCGGCCATCCACTCCGGCGAGCTCACCCCGCGGTTCTGGCTCCTCCCCGGTTGTTTCTTTTTGCTCCCGAGCACCCCCTCCCCCCGTACTCTCTAACCTCCCCTTCCCCTCGTCTTCGCAGATCCGAGCCCGAGGCTCCCTCCCCGCGCCGTCCCGGTCGCCGTCGCCGCCTCTGCCCGTCGCCGGACCTCCTCCGACCCACCTCCATCTCGCGCGCCACCGCAGTGAGCCCAGTGTGAGCCACCGCCACTCCCCGTTCGCCCCCTCAGGAACCGCCGTGCCCCAGCGCGCCATCCCGGCCTCCTCCAGCGAGGTCCCGGCGAGGAGCGCCACCACCCGAGCCCCCGGCCACCTCAGCACTGAGCTGGAGCCTGGGTGGCGAGGTGGCAGCCCCTCGTTGGCCGGCCTAGCCCGGTCAGCTGCTGACTGTGGCAGCTCGAGCCCAGTCAGCGCTGCCTCCAGGGGCCCACCTGTCGGCTAGGTGTGGTTAGGGTTAGGAATTCCGGGGTAGACCGCTCGGGTGCGCAAAAAGATTAGGGTTTCTACTCGGGTACGCGTAGGAATTAGGGTTAGGCAGAATTAGGGTTAGGGTTTTGTCGCCTTTCTGACAATCTTCCAAATACGATAACTTTTGATCCATAGCTCGGATTTTAGCAAATTTTATATCGTTGGAAAGCTTATGAAATTTCCTACAACATGGCTGGAACAAAACTTCAAGATTTGAAATGTAAAATCCAGATCCACTTGAGTTTGACTTAAAGCACCGTTATTTGTACGATATTGTCGGTAGCTCCTAACTTGATGAGCATAAACCCTAAATTTAGTGATCTCAGTTGCGTTAGGCTCATATCGCAGAACACTTTCGTAGAACCAACACTTTACAACATTTCCATTCACTGTATATAGTAATCCCCCACTTTAGCTAACAACCACATAAAATGACATGCATATAGCGTTAGGGTTGTAACGCGACGTCAACTTATCCGGTTAAAAGAAATCTTGTTACAGCGGGTCTCTAGCATCCTTAGGTCACATTTGCAACGTATACCTAGCATTAGTCATTATGCATCCATGCTGGATCTTAATACTTTCCTTTATCATTTCCTTTCCGGTTCTTCGTGTTGTGTACAAAGAGCCCGAAGGAGAAGACCACCCGGCTTACGACTCCACGCAAGACCAGGAACAACCTGAGCAAGGCAAGCAGAGCTTGTTGCATTTTTACCTTCCGTACTTATGTGTATGCCCTGTTCATGTGTGCTTATGTGTGGATGTTTGCTTAAAATATCA
The DNA here is from genome assembly GCA_019208055.1 of Stipa capillata. NCBI lineage: Eukaryota > Viridiplantae > Streptophyta > Magnoliopsida > Poales > Poaceae > Stipa > Stipa capillata. The sequence goes on from JAGXJF010000431.1 coordinate 39,326, forward strand.
TATGCGAGGTTGAGCACACTAGTATGTGTAGGATGTATCTTACATTGAGAACATCTTGTGGCTCTTCAACCAAATTGTTAAGTGAGTTGGGAGAGCCGAGGACGTGCACAATGGTTACAGTTGGTGTTAATTGAAGTTTGAAGGCGACCCAGGAGTAAGTAGAGTCTTGTCGTCACACCAACCTTATTTCAGCGTGTCACAATCCCTTATCACCCGCGGGAACGTTAGCGGGAACCATCACTGAGGCATAGTTGAGGTAAGTCTCCATGCCCCTTGGAGGCTCGCTACCTCCAAACGGTTATGCACTCACTATACCTGCAGTGGTTGAGTTGTCGGTATCGGTCCGAGAGATTAAATGAAAATGTGTATATGATGGATCAATTTGGATTTGACATATGGGCTGCCCCAATTGATTTGGAATTGGTTAAATGGATCAATTTGGATTTGACATATGGGCTGCCCCAGTTGATTTGGAACTGGTTTAAATGGATGTTGTGGTGATTGGACATTGATATGTATGTACCCTGAATTAGCATGTTACCTACCTTGTCTTTACTTCACACTGTTAATGCTATGTTCTTAATCTGTATATTGTTACTCTGAGAAGCATCATGTTTACTCCTGTTGTAGTAAATCCATGTGTAGGACATCTAATCAAGCACGAATAAATCTTGCGAGTACTTTTGTACTCATCTAGGTTATTCCTAGAGCTTGCAGGTGAGCCGGTGGTCGAGGACTTTTTGACGACGCTTGAAATTGTGGTTTTCTCGGTAGTGTTCGACTTATGGGATTCTTGTGGGAATGTTTTGGATAGCGGTCGATGTGCCGCTATGGGTCTTGTTTATTGCATCCGCTGCTACTCGTTTCACTTTATGGATTCGACTAAAGCTTTCGGTTATAGCCGAGTGATGTAATATTTGTTCACTATGTGGACAGCTAGTATTATTATCGTATCGTAGTAGAGCTTTGTTGTGATATCGAGTTGTTATTCGGGCTGCCCATATGCAATGTGTGTATGATATGAAGTATATGAGTATGCCGTGAAGGATTAAAGTTGTTCCCCTTTTTACTATGTCGAGTAGGTACTGGTTGAGTGACCCACTGGCTGAGATGCTGTGCCGGCCAGGCAGGGTGTGGGTGTATTCTACCGGGCTTTCGAGCGACCCACTAGCTTCCGAGCTAGGTTAGGGTGTGGGTAGAATCGCCGGGCTCCTCTGATCTTGCTTTGCGTGGTAGAATTCGGGAACGACTCTAAACCTCCACCGGGTCAGGGAATTGTATGTGGTTTTGGAAAGTTTAGTCGCTTTCCGGCCGGCTTGCATTGGCCAGGTGTCGGATCACTCCGCCTCGGTGAGTACGGCGCAGGTACCTGTGCCACCAGGTCGACTGGTCCCTCGGTCCTTGGCGATCAATCGTTCCCCTAATCATATGTAATTCCCGGGTCCGTGACAGCTTGGTATTAGAGCCGAGCTGACCGTAGGAAGCCTATTACAGGTGGTCGTTAGACAGGACTTGGCGTTGCCGAGAAAACTAATTGAAAAAGTTAAACCCTATGTTTAAAATTAGCAAGTAGATTGCTTTTTATTCCTTACCCTACTCGCTCTTAGTTCTGAATGTTCTCCTCTATTGCATTTGTTTTTCCTTGTGTGGTTGACCTTACCCTCTCTAACCCTAAATTTCATAGGAATGTGCACAACATTGTGACCGACCCCGCCATTGGTAACCAGGCCCGGAGGCGGTCGGAATCAGATCATATCGGTGACGGGCGCTCGAACAGGCACGTCACTGGAATAAACATACCAGTGACGAGCGCTCCTTCACGCCCGCCACTGGTAATTTCTATGTTATCAGTGACGTGCACTAATTTCTGCACGTCACTGTAGTGGAAGTTTGCGCCCGCCACTGGTAAATTTTACGATTACCAGTGACGAGCATTGTTTGTGCGCATCACTGGTGATGTGGCGCCTATAGCACTTTCTGCAGTAGTGACGGTCCGTTTGGAGTGTTCGGGACGGTCGGTTGAACGGTTTGGTCGGATGGTTCGGGACACCTAGAGGAGATCCGGACCTTCTTCCCGACTAACCGTTTGGAGGGTTCTGGACGAACTGTTGTTGGTTTCTGGACGGACCGTTTGGATTGTTCTGGACGGACCATTTGGAGTGTCCGGGACGGTCGTGTTGGACGGTTTGGTCGGATGGTTCGGGGCAACTAGAGGAGATCCGGACAAACTTCCCGACTGACCGTTCGGATGGTTCTGACGAACTGTTTGGAGGGTTCTGGATGGACCGTTTGGATTTTTCTGGACGGACCGTTTGGAGTGTCCCGGATGGTCAGGTTGGACAGTTTGGTCTGATGGTTCAGGACACCTAGAGGAGATCCGGACCTTCTTCCCGACTGACCGTTTGGAGGGATCTGGACGAGATGTTTGGAGGGTTCTGGACGGACCGTTTGGAGGGTCTGGCACGATCGGGTTGGACAGCTTGGTCGGATGGTTAGGGACTTCTAGGGGAAACCAGACCTTCTTCCGGACGGACTGTTTGGAGCCTCCGGGACCAACAGTTTGCTGGGTCCGGGACGGTCGGGTTGGACGTTTGGTCAGATGGTTCGAGACAACTAGGGTAGATCCAGACCTTCTTCCCGATTGACCGTTCGGAGGGTTCTAGACGAACTGTTTGGAGGGTTCTGGACGGACCGTTTTGATTGTTCTAGACAGACCGTTCGAGTGTCCGGGATGGTCGGATCGGACAGTTTGGTCGGATCGTTAGGGACGTCTAGAGGAAACCAGACCTTCTTCCAAACGGACCGTTTGGAGCCTTCGGGACCAACAGTTTGGAGGGTCCGAGATGGTCGGGTTGGACGGTTTGGTCGGATGGTTCGGGACAACTAGAGGAGATCCGAAGCTTCTTCCGGACGGATTGTTTGGAGTGTTCTGGATGGTCCGTTTGGAGTGTTCGGCACGGTCGGGTTGGACGGTTTGGTCGGATAGTTCGGGACAACTAGAGGAGATCCGGAGCTTCTTCCTGACGGACCGTTTGGAGTGTTCTGGACAGACCGTTTGGAGTGTTCGGGACGATCGGTTGGACGGTTTGGTCGGATGGTTCGGGGCACCTAGAGGAGATCCGGACATACTTCCCGACCGACCGTTCGGATGGTTCTGGACGAACTGTTTGGAGGGTTCTGGATGGACCGTTTGGATTGTTCTGGACGGACCATTCAGAGTCTCCGGGACGGCCGGGTTGGATAGTTTGCTCTGATGGTTCAGGACACCTAGAGGAGATCCGGACCTTCTTCCTGACTGACCGTTTGGAGGGATTTGGACGAGATGTTGGAGGGTTCTAGACGGACCGTTTGGAGGGTCTTGCACGGTCGGGTTCGACAGTTTGGTCGGACGGTTAGGGACTTCTAGGGGAAACCGGACCTTCTTCCGGACGGACCGTTAGGAGCCTTCGGGACCAACAGTTTACTGGGTCCGGGACGGTCAGCTTGGACGGTTTGGTCGGATGGTTCGGGACAACTAGAGTAGATCCAGACCTTCTTCCCGACTGACCATTCGGAGGGTTCTAGACGAACTGTTTGGGAGGGTTCTGGACGGACCGTTTTGATTGTTCTGGACAGACGTTTGGACTGTCCGGGACGGTCGGGTTAGACAGTTTGGTCGGATCGTTCAGGACGTCTAGGGGAAACCGGAGTTTCTTCCGGATGGACCGTTTGGAGCCTTCGTGACCAACAGTTTGGAGGGTCCGGGAGGGTCGGGTCGGATGTTTTGGTCGGATGGTTCGGGACAACTACAGGAGATCTGGAGCTTCTTCCGGACAGACCGTTTGGATTGTTCTAGACGGTTCTTTTGGAGTGTTCAGGACGGTCGGGTTGGACGGTTTGGTCGGATGATTCGGTACACCTAGAGGAGATCTGGACCTTCTTCCCGACTGACCGTTTGGAGCCTTCGGGACCAACAGTTTGCTAGGTCCGGGACGGTCGGGTTGGACGGTTTGATCGGATCGTTCAGGATAACAAGAGGAGATCCGGACATACTTCCCGACTGACCGTTCGGATGGTTCTGGACGAACTGTTTGGAGGGTTCTGGATGGACCGTTTGGATTGTTCTGGACGGACCGTTTGGAGTCTCTGGGACGGCTGGTTTGGATAGTTTGCTCTGATGGTTAAGGAGACCTAGAGGAGATTCGGACCTTCTTCCCGACTGACCGTTTGGAGGGATCTGGACGAGATGTTTGGAGGGTTCTGGACGGACTGTTTTGGAGGGTCTTGCACAGTCGGGTTCGACTGTTTGGTCAGATGGTTAGGGACTTCTAGGGGAAACCGGACCTTCTTTCGGACGGACCATTTGGAGCCTTCGGGACCAACAGTTTGCTGGGTCCGGGACGGTCGGCTTGGAAGGTTTGGTCGGATGGTTCGGGACAACTAGATTAGATCCAGACCTTCTTCCCGACTGACTGTTCGGAGGGTTCCAGACGAACTATTTGGAGGGTTCTGGACGGACCGTTTTGATTGTTCTGGATGGACTTTTGGACTGTCCGGGACGGTCGGGTCGGACAGTTTGGTCGGATCGTTCGGGACGTCTAGGGGAAACCGGACCTTCTTCTGGACGGACCGTTTGGAGCCTTCGGGACCAACAGTTTGGAGGGTCCGGGGCGGTCGGGTTGGACGGTTTGGCCAGATGGTTCGGGAAAACTAGAGGAGATCCGGAGCTTCTTCCGGACGGACCGTTTGGAGTGTTCTGGACGGTCCGTTTGGAGTGTTCGGCACGGTCGGGTTGGACGGTTCGGTCGGATGGTTCGGGACAACTAGAGGAGATCCGGACGTTTTTCCCGACTCACCATTTGGAGAGTTTTGGACAAACTGTTTGGAGGGTTCTGGATGGTCGGGTTGGACGGTTTGGTCAGATGGTTCAGGACTACTAATGGAGATCCGGACCTTCTTTCGGACTAAACGTTTGGAAGGTTCTGGATGAACTGTTTGGTGGGTTCTGGATGAACTGTTTTGTGGGTTCTGGACGGACCATTTGGATTGTTCCGGACGGACCATTTGGAGCGTCCAGGAGGGCCGGGTTGGACGGTTTGGTCGGATGGTTCAGGTCAACTAAGGCAGATCCAGACCTTCTTCCCGACTGACCGTTCGGATGGTTATGGACGAACTGTTTGGAGGGTTCTGGATGGACCGTTTGGATTGTTCTGGACAGACCATTTGGAGTGTCTAGGACAGCCGGGTTGGACAGCTTGGTTGGATGGTTAGGGACTTCTAGGGGAAAGCAGACCTTCTTCCGGACAGACCGTTTGGAGCCTTCGGGACCAACAGTTTGTCGGGTCCAGGGCGGTCGGCTTGGACGGTTTGGTCGGATGGTTCGGGACAACTACAGTAGATCTGGAGCTTCTTTCGGACAGACCGTTTGGATTGTTCTGGATGGTCCGTTTGGAGTGTGTCAGGATGGTCGGGTTGGACGTTTTGGTCGGATGGTTCGGTACACCTAGAGGAGATCCGGACCTTCTTCCCGACTGACTGTTTGGAGAGTTCTGGATGAACTGTTTGGAGGGTTCTGGTAGGACTGTTTGGATTGTTCTAGACGGACCGTTTGGAGCGTCCAGGACGGTCGGGTTGGTCAGTTTTGTTGGATGGTTCGGGACAAGTAGAGGAGATCCAGACCTTCTTCCCGACTGACCGTTTGGAGGGATCGGGACGAGATGTTTGGAGGGTTCTGAACGGACCGTTTGGAGGGTCTTGTACGGTCGGGTTGGATAGTTTGGTCGGATGGTTAGGGACTTCAAGAGGAAATCGGACCTTCTTCCGGACGGACCGTTTGGAGCCCTCGGGACCAACAGTTTGCTGGGTCCGGGACGGTCGGCTTGGGCGGTTTGGTCGGATGGTTCGAGACAACTAGAGTAGATCCCAACCTTCTTTCCGACTGACCATTTGGAGTGTTCTGGATGAACTGTTTGGAGGGTTCTGGACGGACTGTTATGATTGTTCTGGACGGACCGTTTGGAGTGTCCGGGACGGTCGGGTCGGACAGTTTGGTTAGATCGTTCGGGACGTCTAGAGGAAACCGGACCATCTTCCGAATGGACCGTTTGGAGCCTTCAGGACCAACAGTTTGGAGGATACGGAACGGTCGGGTTGGACGGTTTGGTCGGATGGTTTGGGATAACTAGAGGAGATCCGGAGCTTCTTTCGGACGGACCATTTGGAGTGTTCTGGGCTGTCCGTTTGGAGTGTGTGGGACGGTTGGGTTGGACCATTTGGTCGGATGGTTCGGGAGACCAAGAGGAGATCCAGAACTTCTTCCCGACTGACTGTTTGGAGAGTTTTGAGCGAACTGTTTGGAAGGTTCTGGACGGACCGTTTTGATTGTTCTGGAAGGACTGTTCGGAGCGTCCGGGACGGCCAGGTTCGACGGTTTGGTCGGATGGTTCGAGGCAACTAGAGGAGATCCGGACCTTCTTCCCGACTGACCATTCGGATTGTTTTGGACGAACTGTTTGGAGGGTTCTAGATGGACTGTTTGGATTGTTCTGGACGGACCGTTTGGAGCGTCCGGGATGGTCGGGTTGGTCGGTTTGGTCGGATTGTTCGGGACAACTAGAGGAGATCCGGACCTTCTTCCCGACTAACCGTTCGGAGCGTTTTGGTCGGACTGTTTGGAGGCTTCTGGATGGACCGTTTAGAGTGTCCGGGACGGTCGGGCTAGACAGTTTGGTCTGATGGTTCAGGACACCTAGAGGAGATCCAGACCTTCTTCCCAACTGACCGTTTGGAGGGATCTGGACAAGCTGTTTGGAGGGTCCGGCACGGTCGGGTTGGACAGTTTGGTCGGATGGTTAGGGACTTCTAGAGGAAACCAGACGTTCTTCCGGACAGACCGTTTGGAGCCTTCGGGACCAACAGTTTGCTAGGTCCGGGATGGTCGGGTTGGATGGTTTGGTCGGATCGTTCAGGATAACTAGAGTAGTTCCGGACCTTCTTCCCGACTGTTCGTTCGGAGGGTTCTAGACGAATTGTTTGGAGGATTCTGGACGGACCGTTTGGATTGTTCTGGACGGACCGTTTGGAGTGTCCGGGACGGTCGGTCGGACAGTTTGGTTGGATGGTTCGGGACAAGTAGAGAAGATCCAGACCTTCTTCCCGACTGATCGTTCAAAGGGTTCTGGATGGACTGTTTGGAGGGTTCTGGACGGACCGTTTGGTTGTTCTAGACGGACTATTTGGAGCTTTCGGGACGAACAGTTTGGAGGGTCCGAGACGGTCGGGTTGGATGGTTTGGTCGGATGGTTCGGGACAACTAGAGGAGGTCATTGAGGTTATTCAAATAAGTTGATTGGTGTTTGCTTGAACCAATTACGAAGGATGAGATATGTACGTATTCTATAAAATATAGTTTGTCCACATTTGAGTTTATGCAAGAGTTGGTGCGGGGATAATGACATGTATGCTGGATGAAATGCATGACCTAATTCGTAAAATAGGAATGGGTATTACACCGCTTCCTCTTGTTGCCCGTCTTGGCGTCTCCAGCAGGGGCGATGTCCGGGCGGGGAGGAATCTCCCACTTGAAGAGTTCGCAAGCCCGGTTCCGGCGCCCTGCGATCATCTTCAAGATGATCTTTGCCTCGGACGGCAAGTACCGGCCGAGGAGGAGGTTCGTCTCCCTCTCTGCTCGGGCGAGGTCGTACCCCTTGGTGGGCTCGTACCCGTAGAAGGGCACAGTCCAAGGGGCCTTCCCTCGGGAAGGGCGAGGCACTTCATCCGCCAGCCGGTGGCAAGCAGATGGATCCTCAGGAGGATGAACTCCTCGACCAGATCCCACGACGAGAGCTAATGGCTCATCTCGCCCAAAGCATCGCGTATCGCTAAGTCGGTGGAGGTGACGACGAGTTGGCGGTTGTGTAGCCGGGGGCGGTCTTGTCGCCGGTGAAGCCGAGGTCGCCCACCCAGTAGTAGAACCACTCATTGCGCCAGTTCTTTCACTTGTTCTTCAGCGCCATTGCCGGATAGGTGGAGTCGGACCCGCGGCGCCCTCGGAACCCGATCGTCCCGAAGAGGGAGTTGTGAGGGACCCGATATTTTAATCCGAATCAAGGAATTCACAACAAGTGAAGACGGTGACCATAGCCGCTACTTGCGACGGACTATGGCCCACCCCCGCCCCGTACGACACGCATACCACACAATGCGTATGACTCACCACGGCCTGATTGAGGGATCACGATTTCAAAAACATACGCCACAATGCATATGACTCACTTTGGCAATGGACCGTACATTCACTTTGCACTTCACTTGATTCGAAATAAAACAACAAGTTCCTCCATATGCGTCCAACCACACTCCCCATTTCAACATACATGCATGACAGACGGGAGGTGGGGGCATATGTTGGACAACAAGCATATCATCACACGAACCACTACGATACGATAATACTACTAGCTGTCCACTTGGTGAACTATTCAGTTTACATCCTTTGGTGATATCCGGAAACATATTCGAGTATGAAGTATTTAAAACAACAGCAGAAGAAAGTTTAAGTGAGTCCCACAGCGGCGCATCGACCGCTGACCCAAAAGCCAACAAAATAATTCCCATGAGTCATAAGCCAACCAAAAAACCAAGAAATTAGGCATCCTCGAAGTAATCCTCGACCACTGGCTCACCTGCAAGATCTAGGAATGTCCTAGGTGAGTACAAACGTACTCGCAAGACTTATTCATGCTTAATTAAATGCCCTAGACATGCATAACTACGCCAGAAACAAAACGTGGTCTGATCCAAGTCAACTGAAGCTACAGATTATGGCATGGCAATAACAATACAGAGGAAGATCTACCAGGAACTGACTCGCAGTCCAGATTTCATACCATTCCACAACCGATCATCATGGCAATCCCAGATGCCTCCCCAACCATTGGGGACAGCCCACAACTCAACCTCAATTCAACAAAACCACATATTTATTCATTCTCTCGGATCGTTACCGGCAATCCGATCACCCTGGATATGACGAGTGCATTTCCCTTGGAGGTTGCAAGGCTCCAAGTGATATCGAGACTTACCTCAATCATATCCCAGCATCGATTCCGCTAACGTCCACGCGGTGATAAGGGAGGTGCACGATGAAGTTACCTCAGATTGGTATGGCGACAAGCACACTTCAAAACACCCGGTCGCATTCTGACACTTCAATAAATACCAATCGTATTCATTGTGCAAAACCCTCGGCTCTCACATCTCACTTAATTAAGTTCAGTTAGATAGAGCAATCCGATTAAGTTTCAGCCACACCAGAACAGGACACGTCACCCACCTAACATGCTAGTTGCAAATATTCCGACCATCATATCGAATCAAACCATTCTACCATGAACACCACTAGGTAATTATATGAAATGACAATAACAAGGTGCAACAAGCTCTACTTGCCTTGGTCGCAGGGTTCCGGATCTTGATCGGAAGTGAAAGCCGAGTGGTCTCCTTCTTCGGGCTCTATTTCGAGCAATACGTGGTTACCGGAAACAAACGAGAAAAGAAGCAATGAGATTCAGCATGTATGCATGGTGAATGAGTGTAGATATGCAATTCTAAGGTGACTTATCGGTATTAGAAATCTAGGGCAATAAGAATTTACAATTGGTGATAGTAGGTTTTAGGTATGACCCTAATGCTACATGAAATGTCGATTTCGTTTAATCACATGTATGGTTAAGGTGGCTAGGTACATTGTACAGCCCTAAATTCAAATGTGGATATTCTGAAAGTATTCAACGATACAAGGTTAACGCAACTGGAATTACTTAATTTGGGGCTACGAGCGCCAAGTTATGAATCGTCGAGGAATGACGCTCGGAAGAGACGAATGCATCTACACTCAATGTAATCAAGATTTTATTTTTGAATTTTGAGGTTTTGTTCCAGTCAAGTTGTAGGAATTTTCATAAGCTTTCCAACGATATATAATTTGCTAAAATCCGAGCCACGGTTCAAAAGTTATCGCCGTTTCAATTTTACATAACATATGAAACCCTAATCTCGGTGTCTACGAAATTTAAAATGCTACGCGCACCCCACCTATCTACCCCGAAATTCCTACCCTTAAACGTGCCCTGCTGACGTGCAGGCCCTCGGTGGGCAGCGCTGACTGGGTAAAGGAATCCCAGTCAGCTGCTGACCGGGTTCCCGTGGCCAATGGGACGGCGCCACGTGGCCCATCCCTCTCTCTCTCACACTCCCTCTCTCTCTCTCACCCCCGGTGGCTTCAGGACGGCGGTGGCCTCACCGAACCTTCGTCGGAGAAGGCGCAATGGTGCTACGGGGCTCGGCTGGCCCGGCTGAGGGCGGTGGAGGAAAGAGGAGCTCACCCCGAGGACAACACGCTGCGTGGGGATGCTGGAGGGGCTCGGGGTGTGTCTAGCGACGGAGACCGGCGGCGAGATGCTTCGGGGCGCCGAGCTGCAAGGAGAAGGAGGATAGGAGGTTAGGAGAAGGAGGATAGGAGGTTAGGGGAAGTGAGGGGGTGCTGGGGGGCTAGAAGATGAAACCCGAGGAGGAGTAAAAGCCGAGCTCGGGAACAAACGCGGTGGCGCGGGGAGGCAAGGCACCGGAGGGAAATCTAGGGTTTTCGGATAGGGGGAGGGGGAGCAGTTGTCGGGATGGCGTATTTGAAGGGCGGCGCGGGCTTCGGACAGCCGAGGGGGTGTGGATCCGCCGCCCACCTCGGCCACTCAGCGCCGGAGGCGTGGAGGCCGGGTCCTGGCAGGCGGGACCCACGCGGCAGAGAGGGACGGGTGGAGCGGAGGGGCTGACGAGGTGGGCCCGCGCGACAGGGGAAGGAGGCGGGATAACAGGCTGGCCGAGCGTGGCCCAACAGGCCTCGGCCTGGCAGCCTTTTTCCTTTTTCTTTTTCGTTTTCTTTTTAAATTTCAGCTGAATTCCTTTTCAGTTCAAATAGGCATTCAAACGACCTCCAAATGGGCTGAAATTTTTACAGGATGTTTGTAAGCAAATATATAACCTCCCATAAAATTTTGAACTCATTTGGAGACTATTTGACCTAGGTTTGAATTCCAATTCAAATAGGGCTCAAATTGAGGTTGAACTACAACTAGGTCCTAAACTTCTCCAAAGATTTTGAAATTTTGCATGGAGCTAATATTTTCATATTCATGGTCATTCCCAAATTTTGGCAAATTTTCATGCACATTAGCTTGCCTATTTACTCAACCCTAATTCTTACCTCTTTAGGGTTCCAAATCAGAGTTTCTAAGCGAGCTATCATTTCATGTAGTTGTTGGAGGGCTTTGGGGAAGGATAGGGGTAGATTGGTCTTGACAAGGGCTCTCGTCCTTGCCCACCTGTTAAAGCAGGTAACGTTGTTCAGTATGTCAAATAAGTTGATTAGTGTTTGTAGATTTATCCACCGAGGATGAGCTATGTACGTATTCTATAAAATATACTCATATCGCATTTAAGTTTAAATAAGGTGTGTGTGCGGAGATGATGACATGTATGCATGAATGCAAGGCAAAGACCTAATCATTGAATTCGGGTATTACAGGATGTGGGCGCCGTTGTGGATGGGAGATGTCGTCATCACGGGCTCATGGAACATGGCGAAGCAAGTCGCCGTGCTCTCCAGCCTCATCGTCCTCATCGCCCACTCAAAGATAGCTAGGCGCGAGATCACCGTGGGGTTGAGGTCTGAGATCTCCAGGCCAAAATGATTCAGCACGAGTTGGATGATGGGCGCAGTGGGGAAGGTCAGGCCGGCCCTGAACTGATCGGCAAAGATGACGATATGCCCCTCCGGCGGCGCGGCCCGAGTGCTCCCCTCCTTGGGAAGGACGGGGTCGTGGTCGTCTGAGTTAAGAGGGAAGCACCCCGTGGCGCTGAGGCGAGCCAGCGTGGTCTCGGACGCCTGAGTCATTCCGAGCCATCGAGTGTATGTAACATTCTCGGCCGCCTTCTTCCCCTTCTACTTGGTGGCGGCGGCGGCCTTGCTGGTCGACATGATCATTTTTCTTTCCTCCTCAAATGCCAAGTCGTCCTGTAGACACTTGAGTGCGATCCAAGACGAGCGGTGAATCGTGCCAAAGACGGGAGCTAGGTGCGAGGCTGTGAGGCTTGAGCGCGGGGAGTGGCGAGATGCGAGTGAGGATTGCAGAAGTGTGGGTTCGCGAAGGTCAGGTCCGGGGGCATTTATAGGCCCGGGGCGATTTGAGATTCGAGGCAGCGTAACGGACGGGCGCGCAGGAGGCGGATCCGCCAGTTATGATCCGAGATCGGGGGCGGAATGACCGGAAGCGGAAGACTTAGGGCGGAATGACCGGAAGCGGGAGATTTAGGAGCAAAATGACCGGAAGCGGAAGATTTGGAAACGGAACGTCCAGGGGGCCGAGGCGAAGGCGAAGTCCGGAAGTCTGGCGGCTCATCCCGGATTCCCTGTGCTCCCACTTGAAAGGAATGATGCAGCCGCGAGTGACATCGTTTCTTCGTCAATCGCGCCTGCAAGGGGCTACTGTTGGGGGAGTCCGGTCACGTCGTCCGAGACGAGCTACCCTGTAATACCCGAATTCGATAACTATGTCTTTGCCTTGCATTCATGCATACATGCCATCATCCCCACCCACACCTTATTTAAACTTAAATATGATATGATTGTATTTTATAGAATACGTACATATCTCATCCTCGGTGGATACTTTTACAAACACCAATCAACTTATTTGAAGTAACAAATATCAACGTCAATAAAAGCAGGTGGGTGAGGTTAGTGCTCCCTAGCTGGACCAATGCACGATGATCTCTCGTCCAAAAACCCTAAGGTCTTGCTAACGCAATCGAAGGATGGAAATCCAATCGCCCAGAAAGGACTAAATTGCAATTTAAAAGATTGGACCATATTCTTTAGATGAAAAGTTATAAAAATTCACAACCAGCCATGAATATGGGAATCCTAACCATATATAAATTTTCAAAATTTTTGGAGGAGTTTCGGGCTTGGCTACAGTTCAAACTCATTTTCAAGCAATATTTGAATTTGAATTCAAAACCTGGTCAAACAGTGTCCAAATAACCTCAAATTTTTACAGGAGGTCCCATATGCTATTTTGAAGGTCCTGCAAAAATTTCAAAACATTTGGAGTTCATTTAGACCCTCAAATGAATAATATGTACCTCTGCCCAGGTTTAAAAGAAAAAAATAAAAATAAAAAGAAAAATCAACAGGGACCTGGCCGAGGCCCGCTCGGCCAACCCATTAGCCGGCCCACTCACGCCGAACCCGCCTCCTCCCGCTCCCCTGTCGCGCGGGGCCCGCGTGCCAGGCCGCCGCCGCCACGTCCCCGCCGCCGACTGGCCGAAGTGGGCGGCGCCCCACTGTTCCGACCGCGCCGCCGCCCCAGAAAAGCCCGCTCGGACAGCCTTCCCTTTTTTGCGCAAACCCTAGCTTCCCCTACACCCACGCCCGAGCTCCTCTGCTCCGTCCGCGTTCTTCACCGAGCTCAGCGTTGCTCCGGTGAGCAATTGCTGACTCACCGGTGAGCTCCTCTCCCCTATTTCCTCTCCTCCGAGTTCCCATCTCCTCCCTCACCTCCCCCTCTCCTCTATTTTGCAGAGCCGAGCACCGAGAGCCACCGCCCCCCTTCTTCCCCAAGTCTGGCCAAGACTTCGGCGAGCTCCCTCCGCCGCTCGGTGCTTCCTCGACCCCGTTCTCTCGCTCCCGAGCTGGCCCTCCTTCTTCCTAACCTTGCCCGCATTTTCTCCTCGCAGATCCGAGCCCCGAGCAGCCCCTCCGTCGGCCACCGAAGTCCCTCGCCGCCGGTCGTCGTCGCCAGCTCGCCCCGACTCCATCCGCCCTTCCCGAACTGTGCATTGTCACCGAGGTGAGCACCCGGTGCTCCCACCACCTTTCCCCGGCCTTCCCGAGCTCTGTAGCTCCCCCGCGCCCTCTCCGGCCATCCTCCGGCGAGTGAGCACCGCCACCCGAGCCGTGCCACGCCAGCGCAGAGAGAGAGAGGAAAGAGAGGGAGTGAGTGAGAGTGAGGAGGCCACGTGGCCTCTTTTTAGGTGCATCTGCGGGTCCTGCATGTCTGTGGGACACGTTTGGGATTAGAGATTCTTGGGTCGCCTGCCTGGGTGCGCGTAAGAAAAATTTGTTTGCACAGAAAAGGAAAACTAGGGTTAGGGTTTTATTCCCCTTTGGGTAAAGATTGAAACAGCGATAACTTTTAAACCGTAGGTCCAAATTTAGTAAATTTTATATCGTTGGAAAGCTTGTGCAATTATCTACAATATGGCTGAAACACAAATTAAAAATTTGGAATGTAAATCTGAGCCCCTTTGAGTTTAAATTAGTTCCTCGCGTTCGTACGATGGTTTTCCATCATGCGTAGCTTGATGAATACAACTCCAAAATTAGTGATTCAAATTGCGTTAGAATCATATCGCAGAGCACTTTCATAAATTACATATTTCATTACATGACCCATTGCTGAGAATAGTAATTTCCTAACCTACAATGAACAGTTATACTTTAGCCCCTATAAGTTTAATTTGAGCTATGCTCGCTGCCATAACCTTGTTAACACCAGTAGATCACTTTAGAAATACGCATCTATTATCATTCATCATGCATACATGCTGGGTCTCATTGCTTTTTTTCTCGTTCATTTCCGGTATCGCTTGTTGCTCGAAACAGAGTTCAAAGAAGGAGACCACCCGGCTTATGACTCCACGCAAGACCAGGAACAACCTGAGCAAGGCAAGCAGAGCTTGTTGCATTTTTACCTTCTGTACTCATGTGTATGCCCTGTTCATGTGTGCTTATGTGTGGATGTTTACTTGAATACCATATGTAAGGTTGAGCACACTAGCATGTGTAGGATGTACCTTACGTTGATAACCTCTTATGGCCCTACAACAAAATTGTTTAAGTGAGTTGGGAGAGCCGAGGGTGTACACAATGGGTATGGTTGGTGTTAATTGAAGTTTGAAGGCGACCCAGGAGTAAGTAGAGTTTTGTCGTCACACCAACCTTATTTCAGCGTGTCACATCCCTTATCACCGCGGGAACGTTAGCGGGAACCACCACTGAGGCGTAGTTGAGGTAAGTCTCCGTGCCCCTTGGAGGCTCGCTACCCCCAAGTGGTTATGCACTCACTACACCTGCAGTGGTCAAGTTGCCGGTATCGATCCGAGAGATAAAATAAAAATGTGTATATGGTGGATCAATTTGGATTTGAAATATGGGCTGCCCCAATTGATTTGAAATTGGTTAAATGGATGTTGTGGTGATTGGACATTGATATGTATGTGACCTGATTAACATGTTACCTACCTTGTCTTCCCTTCACACTGTTTATGCTATGTTCTTAATTCTGTATCTTGTTACTCTGAGAAGCATCATGTTCATTCCTGTTGTAGTAAATCCATGCGTAGGACATTTAATCAAGCACGAATAAGTCTTGCGAGTACCCTTGTACTCACCTAGGTCATCCCTAGAGCTTGCAGGTGAGCCGGTGGTCGAGGACTTTTTCGACGACGCTTGAAATTGTGGTTTCCTCGGTAGTGTTTGACTCATGGGGTTCTTGTGGGAATGTTTTGGACAGCGGTTGATGCGCCGCTGTGGGTCTTGCTTATTTCATCCGCCGCTACTCGTTTCACTTTATGGATTCGACTAAACCTTTCGGTTATAGCCGAGTGCTGTAATCTTTTGCTCCCAAGGTGGACAGCTAGTATTATTATCTTATTGTAGTAGTTCGTGTGATGATATGCTTGCTGTTCAACATATGCCCCCACCTCCCGTCTGTCATGCGTGTATGTTGAAATGGGGAGTGTGGTTGGGTGCATATGGAGGAACTTGTTATTTTATTCCGAATCAAGTGAAGTGCAAAGTGAATGTACGGTCCATTGCCAAAGTGAGTCATACGCATTGTGGCATATGTTTTTGGAATCGTGATCCCTCAATCAGGCCGTGGTGAGTCATACGCATTGTGTCGTATGCATGTCGCACGGGGCGGGGGTGGGCCATAGTCTGTCGCAGGTAGCGGCTATGGTCACCGTCTTCACTTGTTGTGAATTCCTTGAATCGGTCTAAAATACCGGGTCCCCCACATACCCCCTATTCCACCTTTTCCTTTACTATTCTTAATCGTATTTGCGTTTCTCTTCAGACCCGCAGAAATGCTAGGCGAGGCACCCGGGGCGAGGTCGCGACACGTCGTCCTCTCGGGCGAGGTGCTCGTAGACCAAGGCTAGGGAGGTCATCCCCCTCTAGCGCGGACGAGGCAAAGTTGGAGCACGTCGCCGATCCCAAACAAGGCCGAGGTCAGCTCCTCCCCAGGTCAAGGTCGGATCGATCCACGTCCGGTCCGAGGCTCCAAAGACAACCTATCAACCGCCTCGCCCAAGGGTGATCTCACTCCAAGGCGAGGCGGGGGAGATACGCATCCATCCCGAGGCAGGGACGGCACCTCGCCAGGGTGTCAAGACCCGAGGGAATCCACCCGCGGACAAGCTCAACGGAAAAGGGACAAGCGCGGTGGCAGTCCGTACCGGCGAGGCGCATCAGGGATATGCCGGCGCATATAGTAGGTAGCGGCGAGGATGAGAGTACGGATTCGCCCGATGTACGGTGACACAAGATTGTAACCTGCCTAAGGGCATCAATGTATATTCACTTGTGGGTCAGTTTTGCTTATATAAGGGTGAATCGACACCCCATATTGATCAATTCCATTCTCCAAATTACAGTTCTTTCGTCCATCGCAATTCCTGTATATTGATCACTGGTGGTGCATGGGTAGTTTGAGTGGTTGCTAGGCGTCGTTCCCCTAAGTTGTTCTCTTAGCACATCGGTCTTCCGACCCGGGGTGCCCAAGTTTACTGTCCGAGACTTGTTTCATCGACAAAGTGAATTTCAAATTTTAATCGAAAGATCCTTGAACAAATGGCTTGAGAATAAATTCAAATGATTCAAATCTATTTTTGGAACTGTTAGAAAACTTTTAAAAATTAAATTGAGCTATTGATTTTGTTTAAAAAAGATTAAAACACAAACTAGAGGAAAGGAATAAAAGTTAAAAGGAAAAACAAAACAGAAAAAGAAAAATCTAAAACCCCCCGGATGGGCCCTTCCAGTGCCCATTTTCTTCCTGCAACCGTGACTAGGCCAGTGGCCCAGTCTGCTTTTCCTCCCCCGCCTGGCCCGCTCGGCCTCCTGCCTCTCCTCTCCTCTCGGCTGGACCGAGTTGGCCCAGCAATCTTCCCCGCCTGGCCCACTTCACCCCCCTCCCGCTTAGCTCGCAGGCCTGGGACTTCTTCCGCCCGGCCCTCTCCGACCATGATATGGTGGCTCCCAATCTTTACGGATTGGATTGGATAACTAGGAAAGCCTAATTGAAAAAACCCACCTCAACAACAAACCCCAATGGGAAAGCCTTTCGGAACAAGGAACCAATTCAACAATCCTCTTGATTGAATGCCACGTTTACCCCTCGGGGAAAAGTAAGGCCTAATGGGGGAACTCCTAAACCTAGAGGGATGAAACCCTAGATTAGGAGCAAAGCTCACTATTAGTCTAAAACAACAAGTCTAACCCTAATTAGTGTTTGGGTACGGGTATTTATAGTCTAACCTCGACTCCCTTGGATACATGAGCCGCAGCCCGTTTTACTGCTTGCAGGCAGAATCCGAAGGGTCCAGATTGAGGCCGGAGGGTCCGGGTTGATGTCCGGGTCTTCCAGAGTAGATCCAAACACTCATCCAGAGTGTCCGGGTGGGAGGTCCGGACCTGTCTAGAGGAGATCCGGACACTCACCCAAAGGGTCCCGGGTTGAGATCCGGGCCGGTCCAGAGAAGATCCGGACAATCACCCGGAGGGTCCGGGTTGAGGTCCGGCTCAAATCCGAAGGGTCCGGGCCTCAGCCGGACAGTCTGGGTCTTCGCTTCTAGTGAACGTCCGGAGGTTCCGAAGCAGCAGTCCGGCTGGGGTTTGGCTTGGAGCTTGGGGTCTTGATGCTTGGCGTTTCTTCCTCGGTCCCATTGCTCGTCCACTTGTTCTTCCACTTGGTTGCTCCTTCATACCTTAGCAAGCATAGAATCAAAGCATTAGGTAGCATACGATTCATGGTAGGATTAGATGGACACGTGTAAAGGAGAAGATTCACCATTTCATGCCATGTCTTGGCAACATATGATCCAACACATGTCTCGCTTGCATTTGTATAGCTTGAGAGAGTGTTGTCCATGGCGATGTCCGCATCATTCCCCCCTTCTTGAAAAGGAGTCGTACTCAACTCCGCTCCTTCAATGCCCAAGAGGGATGATGTCCAAGCTTCTTCCCTTTGATACCTCGCACCAACGTCTCCCTTGTAGTTGGTACTCTATGGTGTTATTTCGCCTTCCATGATGTACATCAAGCTAACAATGAAGAAGAAACAACACTGAAAGAGTAGATCATCTTGAATGTTCTTTAGAGGGTTGTTAGAAGGGAAAGAATTCACCTTGGTGAGGTTTCGTCTTGCTTCCCTTGTTAGCTCTTGACGCGTGGCGGTGCTTGGCACGAACACTTCTTGGACGCTTAAGCTTCTTTTGGTCAGCTCGTGCTGTTCGGCCGTTGATGTGTAGACCTTGTTTCCTGCACCAACACTAGACCAAACAAACAACGTGTATGCGTGGTAGATGAACACGTCATACGTCATGACGTATTCCTTCCTTCGCACAACACAATTAGCACACAAAATGTATAGCAAATATAATGTGTATGCATGGTATATGTACACGTCATCCATTATGACTTGTCATTTGTTGTGCACAATATTATTTGAATTAAAGGTGCATGGTAACTATGATACATCAAACATGACATCCAAGGCACCCCTATTCTTGTGACCCATATTGTGCAAATAAGTCATATGAGCATGTTTCACATTGATTAAGTCAAATTCTCCTAAGGCATGTGAGAAAGTTCTAGGAACCTCCCTCTTTTCAAGCATATTGTTGTTGTTGCAAGCTAATCTATAGAAAGAGCAAGTGGTCAACATATTTGTTGCAACAAAAGGAGCAATTTGATGAGGTTCTTTACATGTCACATCTAGAACACTAACACAAGGGGCATTATGATCATTTTGCATGTTAGATTGTGCATAACATGGCATACAAAATGGATTGCCTAAAATATGCAATTTTAACATGGCAATTTCATTACAAGTGATATTCATGCCACATACTAGGAACTTGTCATCTATGCCATATTCACCAATTAAATTAAGTTTATAAGGATAGGCATAGGTACTATGAAAAGACTTCAAAGATGTAATTTCGGAAATCTTACTCATAGCACATGACAAAGTCAAAGGTTCCTCAAACATGATATAGCATATGGAATGAGCAAGTATGATTTCAGAAGGAACTTCATCATGTCTAATTAACTCGACATGATTAGCATGGTTTGCAATCAAATCACCACATGGGCAAGTCAAAATGACATGAGAAGAAACATTAAGCTCTTCTACATCATGCAAGCAATCAACATCTCGCACATTTGATTGTGAGAGAATCATACCAACACCTTGAATGTTACCTTTGATGTCCTCCTTAGTTGAAGTAGGTGTTGATGATGGTATTGTCTCCTTTAAGCCTCCGTCTTCTTGACATAACCTTGCGGTGGCAATTTCTTCATTTTCCACCGGGATGAACTCTTTCGCATCCAATGGCGGGGTCAGCTTGTTGAGAATGGATGTCACTTGGGACTCCAAATCCTGCACCAAGTGAGAAACAACACTAAAAGGAGAGGGTAAGTAGTTAGCCTTTGAAATGACCTCACTTGACCTATTAACTACCTCTCTCAACTCTTATGGTGTTTCTCTCTCACCCTCAATGTTGATACACTCAATCTCACATTTGGTAGAGTCACACAACTCTTGGTTTTTATCACTCTCTCTTGAGTTGGCTTGGTGGCTCTCATCCTCACATGGGATTGGTTGCATCTTGCTTCTGACACAAGTTGATATGGTGGAGGTATTCTTTGTGCATTCATCTCCATGTGTCTCCTCAGTCGAAGGGAAATTCCCATGCTCGACTGTCTTCTTGCTCGCCTCGCCGCCATAGGTGCAAGCGCCATCTTGGATAGCACCATTAGCCACCTTGGTCGAAGGGAAATCCCATGCTTGACCATTTTTGTACTCGCCTCCATAGGTTGAGCCATGAGAGGCTTTGCTGCGCTACTTTGACTTGGCTTCTTGAGTGGCTTCAGTACATTCTCTGTCTCCCTTGTCTCCTCCAAAGGTCGCATCTCAAGAGACTTGTTCGCCATCGCCTTGACGCGCTTCTCTGCCTCGAGAGCACCCTCCAAGAGGTCTAGCAAGCTTTTGAAGTTCTTGTGAGGATGTGATGACACGATGTTGAAGTTCAATCCATTCTCAAAGTACTTCATCTCCGTTCTTGTACTAAAACCACCAGCTCGTCGCATTGCACGCTTCATTTCATTGAAGTAGACCTGGACCGGTTGGTTACTTTGCTTGATATGCTCCACTTGGCGAAGTAGCTCCCTTGAGTATTTGGGTGGCATGAACTCATCTCTCATGAGCATCTTCAAACTTGTCCAATTAGTGACGAGCTCCTTCATGGGAAGTAAACGCCACCATGTTGAAGTGTAGTCGTTGAAGTCCATTGTGGCTCTCTTGACTTCTTGACTTGTGGGTACTCGTTGAAGCTTGAGGAATTTCTCCATTCGCCATTCCCATTCAAGATACTCCTCCGGGTCTTGAGTTCCATAGAATGGAATTTCTATGTAGTCTTTGGGATCTTGGGCGCCGGGGAACTTGGTCTTGAGGGACATGGGCATGGTGATCTTTGGCTTGTCGAGCTTGTCCACTCCACCATCTTGGCAACCTTGTCGTCGAGGAGCTTCTTGGCGGTAGGTGCTTGTATGGCTTCCTTCATCCTCCTCTGTCCATCGATGATGGCTTCTTCTCAAGCCTTTGGAGCTTCAGACATCGAGGTTCTTGTCGGTGAAGTCCATTGATGGATATGAATGAGGATGACTCGCCTCATTCGTTGAAGCCCCTGAGGCTCGAAGTGACATTGTAGAGTGTTGTGCTCCCCCTTGTCCATGTCTCTCCTTCTTGGTATCCACTTCGTGGCCAAACCTAAACAAGGTTAATGATGCAAGCACAAAGGATATGTATGTGGTGTATGTGGAAAAATTTGATCCCTACACTTTTTGCTCACCTCACTTACCACCGAAGACCTTACCTTCCTTGGATTGAAGGATCGGAGGCCTACCGAGGAAATGGTGACCCTCAAGAGGTAGTTGAAGAGGTTCCAAAGTCCCAAACGCTATCTCATTCTAAAGCTTTTATGGATCTCGGAGAAGGATTAGCACAACACACTAAGCAAATGAAATTAGAGATATTGCAATGATTAGTAATAATGCACAATGAAACAATACAATAAGAGTTGATCTCAAAGGATATATGCGAAGCTCAAAACTCACACACAATGATAATGGGATTTGTGCAACCAAGAAAGTGAGCTAGTACAAGATGTTCCTAGCGAAGACTATAAGCTCGTGTTGCACAAATACAAAGAAAGACGCTAGCTCGATTGCAAAGTTTGTAGGGCTATGGATTTGCATAATTGTACCACTCGCCTATTTGAGCATTTTGAGTTTTGTGCTTTCCTACCAAATGATCAAGGTACTTGCTTGTTTCTTTTCTTTTCTCTTTTTTTCTGTCTCTTTTCTTTTGATCTCACTTTTCTTCCTCTTTTTCTTTGTGCCAAGACCTTACAAGAACAACTAGCGCTTACAATTTTGCTTGGGTTACTTTAGGTAGTATCAAGTGTGCAAAGCCCAAGCAATCATCGATGAGCTAGTCTTCATAGGTTCAAAGTGTTCGCAAAAGGAGAATGATTGGCTCACAAAGGAAATGCAAGGAAGATGGAATTGCCAGAGATTATACCTTGCTTGTGGAGGTTGGTGTTGATGATGAGACCTAGAGCTCGTCGCTAGCTTTCCAACGAGTCCAAGATCACCCAAAACGGACACCGGGTGTGGAAGATATGCCCCAAATGGCGAAGCTGCTGCGCTCTGTTTTGCCAAATCCGAACTGTTCGGGTTTAATCCGGAGGGTCCGGCCACCCGGACTGTCCGGCTGAAATCCGGAGAGTCCGGCCGAGGAACAGAGGAGCAAATCTGAAATTTTGGGTGGACCGAAATCCACCAAATCGAAGGGGCAAACGATAGAATCGACCAAAGCAATGCAAAGGAAGGTTAGATCAACAAGTATAGCAAAGATCTAATGGATCAAACCAACCAAAGCTCACCCAAACCTCCAAATCACATCTAAATCTCAAATCGGCCTCTTTTTGTGGGCTTTTTGAAAAAGGCAAGAAAAACCAAAACAAATCTAGCAATTGGGGGTAGGGAAAGGAGGGGATACAAATCCAAATTGTGGCAACCTAGAGCTCTGATACCAAGTTGATACGGTGGCTCCCAATCTTCACGGATTGGATTGGATAACTAGGAAAGCCTAATTGGAAAAACCCACCCCAACAACAAACCCCAATGGGAAAGCCTTGGGAACTAGGAAACAATTCAACAATCCTCTTGATTGAATGCCACGTTTACCCCTCAGAGGCACACGCCGATCCGTACAATTCACAAGGAAAAGTAAGGCCTAATGGGGGAACTCCTAAACCTAGAGGGATGAAACCCTAGATTAGGAGCAAAGCTCACTATTAGTCTAAAACAAGTCTAACCCTAATTAGTGTTTGGATACGGGTATTTATAGTCTAACCTCGACTCCCTTGGATACATGGGCCGCAGCCCGTTTTACTGCTCGCAGGCAGAATCCAGAGGGTCCGGATTGAGGCCGGAGGGTCCGGGTTGATGTCCGGGTCTTCCAAAGGAGATCCGGACACTCATCCGGAGTGTCCGGGTGGGAGGTCCGGAACCAGGTTGAGATCCGGGTCGGTCTAGAGAAGATCCGGACACTCACCCGGAGGGTCTGGGTTGAGGTCCGGCTCAAATCCGGAGGGTCCGGGCCTCAGCCGGACAGTCCGAGTCTTCACTTCTAGTGAACGTCCGGAGGTTCCGAAGCAGTAGTCCGGCTGGGGTTCGGCTTGGAGCTTGGGGTCTTAATGCTTGGCATTTCTTCCTCAGTCCCATTGCTCGTCACCTTGTTCTTCCACTTGGTTGCTCCTTCATACCTTAGCAAGTATAGAATCAAAGCATTAGGTAGCATACCATTCATGGTAGGATTAGATGGATACGTGTAAAGGAGAACATTCACCTGTTCATGCCATGTCTTGGCAACATATGATCCAACACATGTGTCGCTTGGATTTGAATAGCATGAGAGAGTGTTGTCCATGGCGATCTCCGCATCAGGCCACCTCCTTTTCCCAGCCTGCCCCACCACCCCAACCCTATCTCCCTCCCCGTCGCCCCATCCTTATCCGCCGCCGCCGCCATTAGCAGCTGCGTGATCAGCTCGCTGCCGACGCGTGTCGCACGCCTAAACTCCCTCCTCCACCTCCT
Source organism: Stipa capillata (assembly GCA_019208055.1). Classification (NCBI taxonomy): domain Eukaryota; kingdom Viridiplantae; phylum Streptophyta; class Magnoliopsida; order Poales; family Poaceae; genus Stipa; species Stipa capillata. Next base: position 62,871 of record JAGXJF010000431.1, read on the forward strand.
GCTTTGGTCCTCCCCTTCTTATTTCCTATCTCCCCGAGCTGAATGCCTCCCGGCCCATCTCTCTCTCGATAAGCCCCGCCACCCAACCTTCTCCTCCACCATTCACCTCGGTCCACCACCGCCTTACGTCGCCCCCGTGCTCCTTCGCATCCCCACCTCACCGCTGAGCCGTCCGACGCTGCCCTGGAGCTTCGACTCGCCACTACCGGAGCTAAGCACCTAAGCCGCTCCGCCTCACCACCCGAGCTCCCCGCGCCGTCTCGCCATCCGCCTCCATCCCCACCGAATCGACTCCATAGCCCCGCCTCCATCTCCTCGCCCACCTCACGTCGCCTCCGGTAATATGCCCCGCACCGCTACCATGCTCCCCACCGCTGGCAGCACCGCACCGGTTGGACCGATGTCGAGCCCGGTCGGACCTAGCCGACCCACCTCACCCGACAGCACTAATAGAGCATTAATAGCCCTTAAACATGTCGCTAAGACATGATTATTACCTCATAATCTATGTGCAGACACATTTAATGCACTGGTTAGCTGGATTTAGTTCTATCTCTATGACGGCTGGGCCCCACAATTCAGAATTAATAAAAATAATAAAAGAAAAGAATAAATATATGACAAGTGGGCCCCACCTATCATTGACTTGATCAACTTTGACAATGTTGACCATGGGGCCCATATGTCATTCTCTGAAGCTAAAATTGAGACAAGTAATAGAATATTTGTGATTTAATATTATTTATTTTTACTGAGAAAAATACAAAAAAAGGTATTAAATTGATTAAATCTTAGACAAATCATAGTAAATCCATTTTTAATCAGAAAAATCAAATAATATATCGAAATGTTCAAAAAATGAGATCTATTTAAATATGTCATTTTCATACATGTTTTCATGCTAGGAAAAATATACATGGCTAAAAACTCAAATTAGGGTTTTCTCGATTAGCTGGAGATCTTCAGATCGTGATATCTCAAGCGTCCAGACTCCGATAACTTGATTTCACTTACATTAGTCTTTATTTTGAATCATCATGCCATGACATGCATTCATATCATGTTATGTCGATGTTCATCATTTTGATATTCATTGTTGCACCTCTTTTCCGGTGTTTTCATTCTTCTTTGCTTTAGAACCGGAAGGTCCCAAGACCAATAACTTCGAGCAAGAGCAAGACCTCGTTGCCCAATAGCAATGCAAGCAGCCCCTTTGAACATATTGCAAACACCTATTACTTGCAAAGTATTATTTATTTTTAAATTCGTTATCGCATGCGTTCAAATTATACTTTCCCTTAAGTATTAGCCTTATTCTTTGCATGAACTTACTTTGTCACTCAATCAACACTATCACACCCAACCTAATTAGCGTAGTATAGTCTTTACCTCCATTATGCTTATGTTGTTATTTATGCTTAGACATGCTTAGACATGTAAAAGTCGTAATTCCTTGGATGGCAGACGAACTAACATACCATGGATGGGTTAAGTGGTAGGTGGGTGTTCACCAGGATGTAACTAATGAATTTGACTAATCATTATCAGGCTTACACGAGAGGCCATGGCTGGGAGCATGGTGGGTTGTCTCATTTTTCCCCCAAGGACCGGTTCCCGGTGTCCTTTTGAACCAAGATTTGCGTACTTCTACACGGATGGTATAATGGGCCATCCACGACTGAATAATTTTTCTAGACTTAAGTTATGAGCTGCATAGTTCACCATTTCCATTTGCTGGGTGTGTGAAAAATGATGTGATGTGGTGCCTCAATATAGGTGTAAGGGTTACACACGGTCCGGGACGGGGGATGTATCACCTGCTACAACTTTTGGGACCGTATCGGGGTACCGGCCGGACTGGTGTACACGGATTAGCCCATTAGGGTGGCTTATACTTAAGTCAAAAGTGTTGTAAAGGTCATGTTCAATCTCCCTTTGCCAACACACCTAGTGAAGTGTGTAAATGATCTGGTGTTAAGAGTCGATTGATTCGTGTAGGTAAAGATGTACACCCCTGCTAGGTTTGAACTATTCGAATAGCCGTGTCCGCAGTTATGGACAGCTTGGTAAGAATCCGCATCAAATTAGATGACTACAACAATACTTTAAAATATGCCAACTCTAAGGTTGAGAAGTTAGCGATTGCTTCCTCCTTGTTGGTTGAGGAAGAATCGAGGGTTAAGTGTATGGTGTTCTGCAATACATTTCGTTATGAAGATTTGACTCATCTCCTTTAAAAGTAATCTAATAGTCGAATTTCATCCTACTTAAAGAATATTATCAAAAGAATAATCAGCTTTCCGTGAAATAGTCCACAATTACCCCTTAATTGATACTTGTTGCATCTATTACTAGTTTCCCTTGTAAGTCTTGCAGAGTACAATTTTTGTACTCATCTTGCAACCATTGATATTTTGTGCAGAGGAAATCATCCCCTCAACGGATGGTTTCTATGTAGAGATCGATGCCCACGACGACTAGTCGCTGGGAATCTCAAGCAGTGGTCCTGCCCAGGGTTCGGTAGCTTGGTTTGTTTTACTGCCATCTTTTGGCCTTACTTTTCGGCTTCTTAGTCATATTAAACCTTCCGCTGCGTAATGAACTCTTCATGTGAATTATGTTGTTAAGTTTCAAGAACAACTAGTATTATTGTGGTTTCAGTCGTAGAGTTACTGTTATGGTACTTGTTTGTTCTCACCTGCCTCATGTGCGCTGCGTGTATGATATTGAAGCACATGGTGCAGGTAAGGTTTCAGAGTCTATATCATAGAATTGTTAGGTGTAATCACCCATGTGAAGTGACTCTTCCAATGGGAGTTTGGAAACTATATTATCCTACTCCAGCTGAGCATTCATTTGCCGGGACGAGTTTGGGATTGATGTTCTGGCTCAGTGAGAAAAGAGTAAGGAGACCATATCACCCTACTTAATTTGTGCATTACTTTGCCGGAGCAAGTTCAAGGTTGATGTCTCGGACTATTCAAAGCCATATCACTCCACTCCTCTTGGAATTTCTGGCCTAGGGTTAAGGTCGGGGTTGACGTTTCGACTTAGCAAGTGATTTCACTTAAGATTCTCTGTTATGGATTTTGTGTCCCGACAGACTTGGTATCAGAGTAGGACTGTCTGTAGGATAACCTTTGACCTTGGTCGTTGTTGGGTCTAGAGTTATGAAAATTATTTTGAACTTAAAAAGGAATTATGAAATGCATAAGTAGTGATTCTATTTCCTCCTTATCCTTTTCAATCCTAGTTCTTTTCCTTATCTCCTCATTTGGTTGAAAAGTGGATTTATTACTTTTCCCTTCCACTCAAAAGTTAGAATTCATGTGTTTGGGTATCTTTTCCTTCCCTCTCACCTAATTCAGTTACTATTGAGTTCTAACTCTCACCTCTTTTGATCTAGATGCCACGTGGGCAAATCGTTCGTCTCACAGGGTGTATCAATACACTCAGTTTTCTAGAGTTGCTTGCCCATGCTTTAGCAAGTTGTCAATACCGGTGGATGCCCGAGTACATGGTATATGAAACTTACCGTGACTTCCCTATGACCTAGTTTTTGGCCATGGTATGCATCTATCCCTACCATGAGAATGACACTCAACCCTTGCACATCTGTTATGGTATTGGCACAACTGTTGAGATGGCTATGCAAGAAGCCACCTATTGTGCTCTTTGTCGTTGAGGTACGAGGTGCCATTGATGTCTTTGACTGCATTCTGTACCTATCCCACTCTACCACCCAGGGATTATCATGTCAATTATGTGGTGTATGCTAACATGGATGGAGAAGATAACACTGAGGTTCGTCAACAGGCCTTTCTAATCAAAGCCTTAGACCAAGAGTATCGTGCTCTCCGCCACGAGCTTTTTGCTACTCGTGCACGACTTTGGAACCTTCTGGTGGCAGTAGAGCCAAATGTTCGATTGAACAACATGAATCCTAGAGAGTAGTTTTAGACTTATTGACCTCTATGATTAGCTTAATTTAATTTAATTAGCATGCGTAGGTGGTACTTATGCTTAGTATACATGTTGTACATGTCAAAATATGTAATTCTATTGTTCCAATACATGGTTAATTATTTTGTGAACAATATTATAACAGTAACCAAACAATGTTAACCTCTGAAATGTTAATCACATGATCACTAATTAAGCTAGGTTATGCCATGTTTAGTTCTATTAATTTATGTCTGATGATCTGGTTGCTATGTGCCATCGTCTTTTCTTGTATACTAGCATGTTAGTATCTATGATCACACGTGATGATGATTGTTTAATAAGCATGTTAGGATTGTCATGTCACCATACGTAGATAACATTATAAGATATTTATATGTGTAGAATTAAATGGGAGTATGTTACGATGTTATGCAATGTTATAAAGTTTTATTACATATCCAGTTGCTTTATTTTTTAATTGATAGTATATGTTCGAGTAATAATTTTTTACTTAATTATTATTATTAAATTACATGTTGGTTTAATGTTTGTGTATACTGGCATGCATAGGTTGTTATTGCATATGTGATACTAGCATAAAGGATGCCATGTTACCTTGTGTCATATAGCATGATAGTATGTATATACATAGATATCTTGCATTTGTGTATGTACATACCTATGTTAAATAATGTTTATATCATATTATATTATCTTGTGATATATATAATGACATGTATAGAATTGTTATTTTTATGATGCATATGCTTCATATATGGTACATGTAATATATATTCCAGTTATTGTTTTGTCGTATAGTTCTTTACCTTTTGCATGTCAATGGTGGTTGTTAAATTATAATTTCCTTCTGGGATTATAACTGCATGGTCATATGTTTGATGCTATGCTATGCATTGCTTGATCTTCATTCCATGTCTAGTATATTTAGCTTGTTGCATGAATGTGATTGTATATTCTGCACTAGTTCAATATAGATTGCCAGGTCGCATATTATCATTTGTTACAAAGTAGCATGCTCCTAACCTTGCTTGTCCACTAGTATGATAGGTCATGCTTGTTTTACTAGTATGTTAGGCTTCTGATTGATTTAGCATGTAATGTTTTATGTCAATGAATATGCTAGAATATACTAGCTATGTTTGTAATCTAAAATATTATAATATTGTTTGTATATATGGTTATGGCCTTGTCTTAGAAGACCTGAATTAAGGATTCTTTAGTGTTAGACCTTATTCCGATCCTCGTCGTGATGACGCCTTCATGCCATCGTTCCGTTCCACCTACATCTTTTCTTCATCGTTCCTCTTTCTCATGTTGCTTTCTGGAATGTTGATATTTGGAGTTGGTATTATTTGCTTCGCTCTTGTTACGTTACATCGATAGGGAGTGAAGAGGTAGATCCAGCTTCAGCTACATGAGATAAAGGAGGAATACTATGACAGAGGCATGCCCCTCTTTCTTGATAATATTGATCCTATATTTCTGAAAGTCCTTATATTTTATCATTTACAAACATGTGTGTTGTTTTATTCTAGTAGTTAGCATGTCGATTGACACATCATTACCTTTTCACTTGTCGCCTGTTTACTTGATACCCTTAGTAGATTAATAGGTTTTTATCTGAATAGAGTAGAGAAATGCTTAACCATGCTTAAAAATATCTTTAGGACGTTTTGAATTGCCTCTTCGGAGGAATGAACTTTAGATGGATGATCTTTGATTTTGACACCTGTTGTTGAGCTTGCTGAGCTGGGCCAGATGCCCTTTAATTTCTCTCTATTCTTCCTATCCTACTCTAGGTGAAACTTACCATCTAAAAGGTGTGGGCGATAGCTAAATCATAAGTTGAAGGAGCAATGGTCGTTCTTCATGAGATGAAGAAACCATTAGTCGTGCGTATCGAATAAGGCCGAAGTCTTGAACCCGAGAATTGTGAAAACAGTATAACCATATGCTATATGGGCACTGGCTAGGTCAAGTAGGTTAGTTAGCCTTCGGTGTCGATATTGCCGTACCGCAGAAGGGGTGGCCATAGCTACGAGGACCTTTGGCACAGATGGGGGGACCGGATGGTGGAGACGTACTCTCAACTCTGGGCCAGACCCGTGGGGCATGTCACATCCGAGAGGGATCTAGCTAAAAGACCTCATCATGGTCACTCTACCGACACACTGATGGGCGTGTGTACAAGCCTATGTAGCTTGGCATAAGGGGATGATCGTATCATGTGGGTAAAGTATATAAGCTTTGCAGAGTGTTAAACTAATCGATTAGCCGTATCCATGGTTATGGACAGCACATGACTCATTCTTGATGAAAAGGACCTGCCCCACTCCCCCTTGCTATTTCCCTCTACCTGTCGGAGTATTATTCCGGCAATACTGAATATGGGGCGGCGTGAGCACAGCAAATCAGGATGGGTGCACACGGGAGACAGGATTTAGACAGGTTCAGGCCCTCACGGGGAGATAATACCCTACGTCCCGTGTTTGGTGGCTAGTATAGCTTGTATCCCGAGTGCCGCAAGCCCTCGAGAACCGATCTCAAGGTTGCTTGGACTAGGAAACAATGGAAATTGTCTATGACTAAAGGCTTAGATGTCTCTGCCGATCGGAGGTCCCCTACCGGGCCTTATATAGGCAACCTGGGTAGGGTTACAAGAGTCCGGATCGGTTAGCAGATTGATTTCCTAACTAGTTACAACAGATTCCGGGTATGTCGGACAGGTATTAGTCCATGTCTTATACTCCACGTTGATGTGGTGCCCCCGTGTAGAAGTCGGACTCCGAGTAGTCGGCCCGGCCCACCCTGTAGCTAGAGGGCCGGATTCGTCCTCCTTGATGATACCCGGGTGCCATGTCATCATTAGTAGCCCCCGAGTCCTTCACGATCTTGCTGCTGTCGGTCTTCTCTTCTGGTCAAACTTTCCCGAGTGACTTCTGCTTGCAGGGAGATTGCGAAGGACTGACTGGACTCCTGTGGAAAAGACAGATAAAAGCCAAGCAACATTCACCTATAAGGCAGGAATATTATGGTGGGTGAGTTAATAATGGGTAAGCTCTGGTGGCACCTGATCCATCCTTATGGATAGGGACCGGCTGATAGCCCAGCGTGGGGCGTACCATGAATCCTGACTGGATTTCCGAGTAGCACCCGGCCTTCCCGAGTGGATTAAGGCCAGCTAGTGTCCCCTGAAGGAATGCCTCCAAAATTCACGTCAGAACCAGAGAAACAAGCCATGGCGCATAGGTTCCCGAGTAACGAAGCCTTACACCGAGTCATTCCACTGAATCCAGAAATTCCAGACCCCGGAGCCTCCCGAACAATGTTCTCGGATGGTCTGGGTGGAGAATTTGGCAGCTCCGAGTTGCTCGACATCCGACTTGTGGCCTACAGAAGGCACGCCATTACTGCCCTTCACTCGGGTGTACTCAGGTGACTGCGTTCCTGCTTGAGGCCAGCCACTGATACCCTTCACAACCGTAGCGCCCAGTTCCGATTCAACCGGTAACCGGCTGGTGGTTTGCGGGAAACACGCTTCGGTCGCTGTTAGCAGAGGTATATTCCGATCGGTTATTAGCCCTGGAAGGCCAACCGTCAGATCCCCTTTCATTAAACCGCACGAATCGCGGCGCCGTTAAGTCGTGGGCGCGGAAGAAGCGCGACGTGGCCCGCCCGAAGCGCGTAGTGGAATCTGAAAGGGCGCATCGTGGGTGCGGTGAATCCGGGTGCGTGCGGACGTGGGGAAACCGAACCGTTCGATCCGTCCCTTTATATTCCGAAGAGATTGCGGGTTCGACCCACGCATCCACACGCATTCTCCTTCCTCTTGCGCCCAAACCCTTCGTCTTCTCCTCGCCCAAATCAGCTCGTGCGCGCCACTCCACCCCAAAACCCTAACTCTTACTTCAGCCACCTCGCATGCAAGCCCCGCATTGGGAAGCTGATTCGACTGAAGCCAAAGAAGACGCTTTGGTGTGGAGGCTGCTGAGTGAAGGAGAGTCGCCCGCCGATCCAATGGCTCCGTGGATGAAGTCGACGGCGACGGAGACACGGCTGGAGATCCTCGTGCGGATGGGGTGGCTACTGTCAAAGGAGCTGATCGAGTGGCGCGCCGCCGCGGGGGAGACCATCCCCACTCCAAACACCGGCGAGCTGGTCGTCCACGGCTCCTTCTTCGAGTGGGGATTCTCGGTGCCGGTCCACCCATTCCTGCGGGGGCTGCTTTATTTCTACGGGCTGGAGCTCCACAACCTCAACCCCAATAGCATGCTCCACGTCGCGTGCTTCATCACCTTATGCGAGTGCTATCTCGGCATCCAGCCGCACTTCACCCTATGGAAGCACATGTTCATGGTGAAGCCACAGCCGAGCAGAGACAATCCGGCCGTAGTGGGCGGCGCCGGGTTCCAGCTGAGAGCCGGGGCGGCGAAGAACTACCCGGCCCCGCCGATGCAATCATCGAACAAGGGCTGGCACGCCAACTAGTTCTACTGCGCCAACCCCGACCCGTCGCTGCCAGCCTTCTCGGGCCATCCACCCGAAGTCAAGCCGAGCTGGTCGGATCCACCACTCGATAGGGAGCAGGACAGCGTCGCCGTCCTGGTGGCGCAGCTTGGCGAGGCGATGTAGGCCGGAGTCACCGGGACGGTCGTCATTGCGACCTTCGTTCGGTGGCGGGTGCAGCCTGCAAAGCTGCGGGCGTACCCCATGTTCGAGTACATCGGCGAAGATGACGCGACTCGAGAGTCCGCCGAAGGGCTCACGGAGGGCGAGGTCCAGAGCCGGCTCGAGAGGATCTTGGCCCAGGGGACAAGCCTAGACTTCTCCGGGCGGCCACTGCCCTTCAGCCGGGCGAACCCGCAGAGTGACGTGAGTAACTGAGTCCCTGCCCTTTTTGTTTTTTCCTTAATTCTTCGCCGAGTCTCACTCGGAGTTTGTCTTTGTGTTTTGGCAGGTTCTGTTCGGCTTCTGTTCCAACGCTCCCCTCCCGGAGGACGAGATATGGAACGAGCCGTGGTACGCTGACGTCCCGAGCGGCGGGCCGCCACCGCAGGGAGCAGCCGGGGCATCTTGTTCCGGCGCCGGCACTTCAAAGGGCGCTGGGTCCCCGAAGGGCGCCGGACCTTCTAAGGGGATGGCGTCGGGGGCCGCGGCCCCCCGCCCTCCTCCGCCAAACGCGCCAGCCCTGGGGGAGGACGAGGATGAAGATGACGTTCCCCTCCGCATGAAGAGGCCGAGGGCGCCGGCGGGCCCTACCCCGAAGGGATAGGGCGGCTCCGCCGCTGGCCCGACACCCGCTGCGACAGGCGCCGCTTCATCGGGGCAGGGTGGCTCTGCCCCCTGTCCGGATTCGGCGGCTCCGCCCGACGCGAGGGCCGCTCCAGCGGAGCAGGACGGCTCCTCCGCTGGTGCTGACCCGACGGCGCCGGCTGCCGCCCCGAGTGAAATTCCTCGGGTGGCAGGAGACGACATCCCCCCCAGCCGGGGGGAGAAGAGAGATGCCGACACCGCCTTCGGGGCACAAGGTGGATCGGGAAACTCGGCAGCCCCGGCCGCTGCCGCGTCCGGGCGGCGAGCCTCGGGGCGTAAGAAGCGCATTCCCATCCCTCGATCGGCCAAGTAAGTGTCTCAGCGACTGCTTGTTCATTTGTGTTTTTCGAAGGCTGACGGGTTCAACTTTCTCTCTGTAGGACGCAGAGGACGGGGGACATCCCCAAGGCTCCCCCAAGCGCTCCGGGGTCCAGCCGAGGCGGGGATCCACCGGGATCGGACACCCGGCCCTCGTCGCCTCCACTTGCAGTCTCGTCCTCACCTCCCCAGCCATCCCCCGAACGACCCAGCGCGCATCTCGCCTCGCTTGCCGGTCCTCGGGGGCAGGAGCCCTCCGCCAGAGCGTCGGCTCTGGGAGCGCCTGCGGACGTCGGCCAGAGCTCGGGGGCGGCGGGAGAAGCAGGTCTCGAGTCGGCTGGGGCCATCGGCCAGAGCTCGGAGGCGGTGGAAGAAGCAGGTCCCGAGTCGGCTGGGGCCGCCCCGCAGGACCATGGGGGCAATCTCGACTTGCCCCCGCTGATGGAGTAGTTCAGCGCTGCTCCGCCTCCCCAGCCGTCCTCCGAGCTAGTGCTCCGACCGCTTCGGGTCCGGCAATCGGACCCGTGGCGGCCGGCTATGACAATCCGGGAGATCGACGACGTCCAGGAGGAGAAAGAATGGAATGACGCGACGGACGTCGCGGCTCAGCTCGGCGAGATGCTCCCGGCCTTGCTGAAGACGGTGAAGGAGGGAGCCAACCTGCTGAACGGCAGTTGCGCCCGTTGATGCAGGTGAGTCACCCTTACTTTCGAAGAGTGAGTGTATCCGTAGGGAGTAGCCCCCGGGCCTCTGCCCGACTAAGGTAGTCGGGTGGAGGGCCCTTAGCCCTTTTGTAGTTTTCACTCTGGGTGCACAAACAGTGCACCCAGAGGGTGTAGCCCCCGAGCCTGCGTTCGACTAGGATAGTCGGGCGGAGGGTTTATTTTGCATTCTTTTGTAGTTTCACTCTGGGTGCATGAACAGTGCACCCAGAGAGTGTAGCCCCCGAGCCTCCACTGGGTCCTTGGGACCGGGTGGAGGGTTTTGATAACCGTCCCGGGTGGCCTTACTTCTTTGTCTTCTTTTTGCAGAGTCTGAATCAGTGGTCGCAACACAAGACTGCCTTCCTCCAGGACCGGCTCCCGGTCCTTGACCGACTCGACCTGCGGAAGGCTGAGTGGGACAAGCTGGCTGCGAGCCGGCAAGCGGCGGAGGATATGGCCCACAAGCGCGGGGTGGAAATTACCGCTCTGCAGGCGGGCCTTTCACAGGAGATCGCCCGAACCAAAGGTGAGGGATCCGAGTGGTGTTTGTCGCCCCTTGCCGCCTTTTGTCTTGCTGACATGCTATCTTTTGCAGCCGCCGAAGACGAGGCCGTGAAGCTTAGGACGGAGCTCGAGGCGGTGAAGGCCCGCGCACAGGAGCTCGACGCCACCAAGGAGCAAGCCAGCAAGCTCCAGGAGATGCTCTCGGCGGAGAAGACCCGCGTGGAGCAGCTCGAGCGCAGGGCCGCCGACTCGATGGCGGCTGCCGAAGCGGCGAAGAGGGGAGCTGCTGAGGCTGAGACTAGTGAGTTTTTGACCCGGGCTTGGAGCTAGTCAGGGCCCGCCAGTGTTCTTTGCTCACCGTTGAGTTTTGTCCTTGTAGATTTTAAGGCGCGCCTCGAGAAGGCCCATGGGATGACCGAGTCATTACTGACGGCGGGACGGGTGGCGTGCGGTGCCATCTGGTTAGAGGAACCAGCCCCAGATTCCGTAGCGGCAGTCGCGGAGCGCCTGACACAAGCGCCTGACCAGCTGAAGAAGATCGAGTCGGATGCTGCGCGGACGGGGGCCACCATGGTTTTGGCGGTGGCTCGGTTGCACTATCCGCTGCTGGACATGCAGGCGATCGGGGAGGGGTATGCTGCCGACATCCCGGACGAAGACATTCCAGAGATGATGAGGATCGTCGAGTCCACGGCAGATTCCCTTCTGGATCACGCGGGCCTGTAAAAATAATGGTAGCTGTGAACAGCTTGGCGACGTCGAGTTATTTTTTGTGAGGACTCAGGAATCCCAAGTGATTTTTGTAAGAACTCGGGGATGCCGAGTGACTTTTGTATGCACTCGGGGAGGCCGAGTGACTTATGTATAAACTACCCGATTAGCAAGTAAGTTTATTTTAGCCATGAAAAGACTTTGTTCCTGTGTATGTTTGCTCGTTCATTTTTGCTCTTCGCCAACCCGTTGTAGCCTCCTTTGTGTAGGGATTAGCTGTGGGCGTGTGTCCCGTGTAGCGTAAGGTTGCGGCGTAAACCGGCGATTGGAGTCAAAGAGTTAACACCGGACTTTATACACAGTACTAAAATATTTTACGAGTGCGGGGAAAGCTGCGTAGTTGCCGAGTGCCCGCTACGAACGGGCGTAGCGGGTTAGTCGGGAAAAGGGACTTGTTCCGAGTGAGCGAAAAGAGGTCTTTTTATTCATGTTTCCATGTTATCAGATAAAGTGTTTAAGCGTAGAAACGACGTAGCTATTTGGTGTTCCACGCGTTGGTGAAGATGTTGCCGTCGCCGTCCTTCAGTCGGTAAGCCCCCAGGCGTAGCACCTTAGCGACTATGTATGGACCCTCCCATGGCGGTGAAAGTTGATGCTGATCTTTGCTGGACTGGACTCGGCGTAGGACCAGGTCGCCGACGTTGAACGAGCGGGCCGCGTACGTGCCGGCTGTGATAGCGTCGTAGGCCCTGCTGGTACTTAGCCGACCGAAGGAGCGCAACCTCACGTGCTTCTTCGAGTTGGTCGAGAGCGTCTTGTCTTGCCTCCTCTGACTCGGCCTCGTTGAAAGCACGGACGCGTGGGGAACCGTATTCCAGGTCAGTCGGGAGGATGGCCTCAGCTCCGTAGACCATGAAGAAAGGTGTATAACCTGTTGACCGGTTGGGCGTAGTCTGAAGGCTCCAAAGTACTGATGGTAACTCGGCTGCCCACTTGCCTGCGAATTTATTCAGTCGCTGGAAGATCCGAGGCTTGAGGCCTTGCATTATCAGACCATTGGACCGCTCGACTTGCCCGTTGGTGCGCGGGTGTGCCACGACAGCAATGTCAAGGCTAATGTTGTAGTCATCACAGAATTGAAGAAAAGCTCGCCCCGTGAACTGGGTGTCGTTATCTGTGATAATGCTGTTGGGCACGCCGAAACGGAAGATAATGTCCCGAAAGAATTTGACGACCTTTTCTGCAGTTATCGTGGCCACCGGCTTGGCTTCGATCCATTTGGTGAACTTGTCGATTGCAACGAAAAGGTGTGTGTAGCCCCCGGGAGCCTTCTTGAGGGGACCAACCATGTCCAGACCCCGGACCGCGAAGGGCCAGGTGATCAGGATAGTTTGGAGCGCCTAAGCCGGCAAGTGTGTCTGCCGGGCGAAGTGGTGGCATCCCTCGCAGGTGCGGACGATGTGTTCAGCATCAGATACGGCGGTCGGCCAGTAAAAAACCTTGTCGGAAGGTTTTCCCGACTAGTGACCTGGGCGCCGCATGATGTCCACACACTCCCGAGTGGATATCGTGTAGCAGTTGCTTTCCTTGATCTTGGGATATGCACCGCTGGAGGACCCCGGAGGTGCTCTTTTTGTAAAGTTCGCCGTCGACGATGACGAAGGCCTTGGCACGTCACGCAATGCAGCGCGCCTCGGTTTTGGTCCGACGGGAGGATGTCCCGTAGGAGGTGATCTAGGAAGGCCGTTGTCCAGTCGGGAGTAACGGCCAGGACCTCTGACGAGGGCTGCTGAGTGGCGTCACTTTCCGGGACTTGCTGTTCTTCGGTCTCGGGTGTTGTTTCTGCCTTGATAGAGGGGGTATGCAACTCCTGGAGGAAAACTCCAGCCGGGATGACGTCCCAACTGGATCCCAGCTTGGCGAGTGCATCTGCAGCTTCGTTGTCTCGGCGTAGGACGTGGGTAATCTCAAGACCGTCGAACTTGGCTTCGAGTTTGCGCACTTCTTGGCAGTAGGCTTCCATGGAGGGGTCTCTACATGACTAGTCCTTCATGACCTGCCGGACCACCAGTTTGGAGACTCCGCATGCCAGGAGGCGACGGATCCCGAGTGAAACGGCAAGTCGAAGACCATGAAGCAAAGCTTCGTACTTGGCAACATTGTTGGATGCCGGGAAGTGGATCTGTAATACGTACTTGAAGCGCTCGCCTTTGGGGGATATGAGCACGACACCAGCCCCCGCGCCCTGAAGCATCAGAGAGCCGTCGAAGTAAAGTGTCCAGTGCTCGAGGTCGACGATGGAGGGTGGAGATTGGACTTCTGTCCACTCGGCCATGAAGTCGGCGAGAGCCTGGGACTTGATGGCCATGCGGGGGGCATAAACTATGCTGAAGGCCATGAGTTTCATTGCCCACTTGGCAATCCTGCCCGTGGCGTCGCGATTGTTGATGACATCAGCGATCGGGAAGGAGCTGACCACCGTAATGGGGTGTCCTTGGAAGTAGTGGAGAAGGTTTCTCCCAAGTCGCTCAGGAGGTCTTCTCTTTTTTGAACTTGATCACCACATCGTCGACGTAGGCTTGTACGTTCTGGCCGATCTGCGACTGAAGGCAACGCTGTATGCACCGTTGGTACGTAGCGCCTGCGTTCTTGAGGCCGAAGGGCATGGAGACGTAGCAAAAAGCGTCAAATGGAGTGATGAAAGATGTCTTGCTCTCGTCATCCTCCTTCATTTTAATCTGGTGATAGCCCAAGTAAGCGTCGAGAAAACACAAAATTTCGCACCTTGCCGTGGAATCAATCACTTGGTCGATGCGGGGAAGAGTGAAAGGATCTTTGGGACATGCCTTGTTAAGGCTAGTATAATCAACACACATCCTCCACTTTCCATTCTTTTTGCGAACAAGAACTGGGTTCGCTAACCAGTCGGGATGATACACTTCTTTAATGAAGCCAGCTGCTAGAAGCTTGGCTATTTCTTGTCCTATGGCCTGACATCTATCCTCAGCGAAACGGCGTAAGCGCTGCTTGACCAGCTTAGCATCCGGCTGAATATTCAGAGAGTGCTCGGCAGCCTCCCTTGGAACTCCGGGCATGTCGGACGACGTCCATGCGAAGATGTCCCGGTTGTCCTGGAGGAAGCTGACGAGCGCGCTTTCCTATTTATCGCTGAGCGCAGTCCCGACCTGCATCGTCTTGGAGGAGTCTTCGGGGTCGAGCTGGATCGACTTGGTGTTCTGCGCCGGCTGGAAAGATGTCGATGTTGAAGCCTTCTTGGCCGGGGATGCTTCCTCAACCACGGCCGACTTGAGGTTGCTAAGCTCAGCCTCAGCAATTTGGGCCGCGGCGAGGTTGCAATTTTCCAGGTCGCACGTGTATGCGTGTTGGAAACTGCTTTGCACCGTTATTACCCGTGGGGGTCCGGCATCTTGAGCTTCTGGTAGACATAGCTGGGGACAGCCATGAACTTGGCGTAGCAGGGACCCCCCAGGATGGCGTGGTACGATCCCGGGAAGTCGACGACCTCAAAGGTGAGGGTCTCAGTCCGGAAGTTGTCGGGAGTGCCAAAAGTAACGGGTAGGCTGACCTGTCCGAGTGGACTCGCCATCTTGCCGGGTACCACTCCGTGGAAGGGGGCACCAGTCGGCTTGATCTCGGAGCGAGGGATCTTCATGTCGTCAAGGGTTTTGACGTAGAGGATGTTAAGACCACTCCCACCGTCCATGAGGACCTTGGTAAGGCGGACACCGCAAACGATCGGGTCTACCACCAAGGGGAATCATCCCGGATGGGGGATGTAGTCAGGGTGATCCAAGCGGCCGAAGGTAATCACGGACTCGGACCATCACAGGTACTTAGGCACGGCCGGTTCCGCTGCGTTGACCTCTCGATTTGTGATTTTCTGGCGACGCCTGGACTCGTAACCGTTGGGTCCACCGAAGATCATCAGACAAGTGGTCTCTTTCGGGAATTCGTCACCTTCATCCTGAGGGGGCTCTTTTTTGCCCCGATTAGGGACGTAGGGCTTGTTCAAATTCTTCAAGAGATTGCAGTCACGTGTTAGGTGATTGGACTTGGGTCCATAAAAATGACACGGCTGGCTCATCATTTCCTCGAAGGTCGCGTTGGTACGCTAAGGACGGCGCGGCGGGGGCGCGCTCGGCTGCAGCAACGAGATCTCCGCCTTTACGCTTTCGGTGCTTTTTCCTGGATGACTCAGGGTGGGTGTCCCGACTGGGGGACTCGGACGCCTTGCTCTTATTCCTTCTCTTGTCATCTCTGGTAGCACTGCGGACAGCCTCTTCGCCGGTGGCAAAGTTATTGGCTATGTCAAAGAGCTCACGCGTAGTCTGGGGATTCTTACGCGCTATCTTGTGGATGAGGTCAGTGCTTCGAACTCCCTTGGAGAAGGCGGTGATGACATCACCTTCTCGGACCTCAGATAGAGAATTCTTCTTCTTAGAGAAGCGCTGGATGTACTCTCGGAGAGTCTCATCTGCCTCTTGTGTACAACTGTGAAGATCCCACGCATTCTCGGGCCTGTTGTAAGTGCCCTGCAAGTTGTTCACAAAGAGGGTCTCGAGGTCGCTCCATGACTGGATGCAACCCGGAGGTAAGCTGGTGAGCCAGGCTCGTGCTGAGTCAGCTAGAAACAGCGGCAAATAATGGATCATGACGTAGTCGTTTCCACCATTGGTTCTGCACGCCGTGTGATAGTCGGCCAGCCAAATGTCTGGCCATGTTTCACCCATGTATTTGTCGATGCTAGCGACTTGGAATCGCGACGGGAAGACAACGCTGCGGATGCGGGTGCCGAATGCTTTCGAGCCCGTATACCCCATGCTGGAGGAAGTCGGGGAACGGCCATGGCTGGTGGCGCCACTGTCATCGTGGCGGCTGCCACAGTCATCCCTCTCGGGACCTCGATGGGCGCTTCTTCCAGCGTCTGCGGGGTTCCGTGCGTTCTGTCCTGGCCTGAGTCGACTACGGATCGGGGCAGCTTGACGAGCGTTTTTGTCCACGTCCTGATGGGCGCAGCTTCGTGCAGCTATGGTGCCTCGGGCATCACGATTGGGCCCGAGTTGCTCGTGAACTGCTCCAGCCGGCTGCTGACGGTTGGGGCTTGCTTGACGTCCACCCATGATGGGCGGACTTCTCGAAGGGGTAGAGCGCCGACTCCTAGCGCCTGCTAAGGAGCCTGTGCGATCGCCTGAAGCTTCGGCCTGCTAGAGGGCGGTTTCTTCTAGCAGAACGCGGAGTCGTCGAAGTTCGTCGTGTCCCGGGGTGCCCTCGGGGATTTCAATGGCACGTGCCGCCATCGTGGCCGCGACGATGTTGTGACTCGGAAGCGGGAATATTGGAACCCCATCCCTTTCACGCATGCGGAACTCGTTATGGACTTGGCGCCCTCGGGCCCTCATGTCGTCATTGCGCCATTGTTCATCATGCTGGTGAGCGAGCCTGGTCTGTTGTTCGACCAACTCCTCCTCCTTGGCGAGGACGCGGAGTCAGGTGGCTTCAAGTTCAGCCAGCGTCTGCTCCACGATGGGGACTGGTCGGTCATCGCCATCGTCTGGCGAGTCGGTGTTGGCCATGAAGACTTCCCGGGACGGATGGTGACTGCCGGAACTCTCGTAATCGTCCGAGTCATACTCGAGGACGGGGAGGAGAGAGTCGATAGCACCCACCAGTCGGGATCTCTGTTCGACGGGTGCGAACCCGCACGCAGACAGCAGACCCGATTTCGGCGTAACCTCTTCCCTGGGGAGAGGGGCTGAAGGCGCGGACTCAGGGGTGAGTCCGTGCCGAGAAGCTGATGGAGCCTCTGCTAATCGAGACACTGCCGAGTAGCAGAGGTGAAGTCGGCCGACCGTGTTGGCGATGAAGTTCAACTTTCCAAATTGGAAAAGTTGTCCGGGGTCCGGGATAGCGTTCACGAAAGCGAATCTCATGACACTTCCCGGGGCGAAAACGTTGTTGTTGCTCGCGAAAACCCATCCCGATTCATGTAGATGGATCTATGCGCACCTCCCCTACCTGGCGCGCCAACTGTCGGAGTATTATTCCGGCAATATTGAATATGGGGCGGCGTGAGCATAGCAAATCAGGATGGGTGCACATGGGAGACAGGATTTAGACAGGTTCAGGCCCTCACGGGGAGATAATACCCTACGTCCTGTGTTTGGTGGCTAGTATAGCTTGTATCCCGAGTGCCGCAAGCCCTCGAGAACCGATCTCAAGGTTGCTTGGACTAGGAAACAATGGAGATTGTCTATGACTAAAGGCTTAGAGGTCTCTGCCGATCGGAGGTCCCCTACCAGGCCTTATATAGGCGACCTGGGTAGGGTTCAAAAGTCCAGATCGGTTAGCAGATTGATTTCCTAACTAGTTACAACAGATTTCGGGTATGCCGGACAGGTATTAGTCCATGTCTTGTACTCCACGTTGATGTGGTGCCCCCGTGTAGAAGTCGGACTCCGAGTAGTCGGCCCGGCCCACCCTGTAGCCAGAGGGCCAGATTCGTCCTCCTTGATGATACCCGGGTGCCATGTCATCATCACTACCCCTTTGCTGTTGGAACCTATAGACGAGGTAAGGCAGGAGTTCCTTGCTCGTATGTGTTGGTCGTGGATCTCACATGTTGACAAATACCCTTATTAAAATTTTATTTTTCTTCAAAGTGCTACCCTCGAATTTACCCTAATATTGCAACTAAAACTACTTTGTGAAGCCTCATGTGCACTAGTTTAGGTGTTTCCCTACGAGCGGGCATGCTGAGTACGCGAAGTACTCATCGAGCATGTTTTTATTGTGGTTGTGTGCAGAGGATTATGCTGAAGAAGGCGTCAGTGAGGTTTATTTCATTGATGATCCCGTAGAGTAGGTCTCGTGGCCTCCGTCAACTGCCTGTGGCACAGATGGAGCCGCTTTGCCTTTCAATTCCGTTGTTTCCTCTGATTGTATTAATGTCCCAAGACATGGTAAGCCAAGTGGCTTATTGTATTCAAACAGTTGTATTAGTTTAAAAATGTCATGCAATGGTATACATTTTGCCTGTGTTTGTCAGCTTGATCCTGGACTAACGAGGATGTACACAAGGGGGTCTAATAGTTGAAACTGGACTCCCAGTCCTGAGGACATGTTCTGCACATAAAAAAATCCCTAAATACCCTCCTCATTTGAGCTAAACATCAAGGAAAAGACTACACTATATCACTTTTCTTTTGCATTATTGCTCTAACATGATGGTTGGATCCTTCCCTCACATACATGACTGCATGTGATTCATAACCAGGAACCTCTTTCTTTGAGCATTTCGGGGGAAACGTGCACAACATGTCCCCAAGGCCCCTTACTATTGAGTGAGCATACCATGTGTAACTCCATATGGGTAAAAGGATGTGTATGAGCCAAATCGGATGGTTGAGGTATTAATTTGTCCAGTTTGATAGTGTATGGACGAAAATAAGTTATGTGGGATAGTTGAGGAACGAAATTGTGTCTTCACTCGAAATAGATACAACAGGCAATGATCTATGATTTTGGAAGTCGATTGGTGAGGATAGGGTTGGGAGTAGCAACAATATTTAAAGAATGGCATTCGTATGTAAATACTTTCAAACTTTCGTGATACTTAGGCAGAAGCATGGAAAATACGCTCAACATAAAGTTAAACTATCACATCTTGTAGATAAATCTCTAAACAATTGAAGAATTTGAGAATGGTTCGGAAGAATCATTGTAAAATATGATAGTTTGGAAATAGGTGCCAATTTATTACATGGATGTGTTATGTTTATATTTTTGGCACAACTCCTAGTAAGTATTATGTGGTATGAAGGATACAACATAGATATTTATTGTCTTTATTAGAAGAACATTACTAATACAAAACAATAATATACATATTTGATTCACATTGGAGATATATTGAATATTTTAGGAAAAATTTCCAATAGAAAACTCCTCATAATACATACCAAGTGTTATCATTGTTCAAGCAATCAAAGACCCTTTTATATTAAATTTTGACTCATAATATATTGTTACCTTCCAAGTTGTCACACATAAGTAGCAAAAATTTCCAAAAGGTATGAAGAAAACTTGATGGATATTGTCGACGATCGGTAAACCACCGATCTTACGGTATTCGTGGAACGGTGATACTTGGGGGGTAGGGACCTCTAGGGCACAAGGCCAAGAGATCTAATGGCAAGGAAAACACCCTTTTTATATAGGTTCGGACCTCCCTCAGGATAATAACCCTACGTCCTGTTCGTATAGATTGATCAGAGAATGTCTTTACAAGGGATGTATATGTCAGTATCTTAGGCCTAATCGGAGACTACGACGATAAGTTCCGCTGGTCTCGACTCTTTCGAGGCGGTGGGTCTTCCCGTGGGAATCGTTGGGATCTCTCTTCCTTCTAAGGCCTGTTGGATCTAACTTTCTCCCTCCTCCCCTATAGGATTACTGATCCTTTTATAGGGGGCTCTCCGAGTCATACCGGACCTGGACTTATGCCCGAGTAGAACTCTGGCTTCCTTAAACGTTGGGATTGACTTCCTAGTTTAAGGGATGTCCTTCCTCCTTACGGAGGGTTACCTTATGTCCTAGGATCCTTACCAGACACGTATTGTACTCTCGTAACACAGGGAATCGTATAGGGATACTTCCTTATATACGAGATACTATACTATGCATCGTCAAGCCCCCCATCAGTATGTGAAGTGAAGTCATGACTGTTCTGTAGGAAATCTGCCCTTATCGAGAAACATCTCCAAGTAGGCGAAACCGAGTACTTTATCAACAAGATCTCCGAGTAGGAACTAATCTCTACAGGGTATTCGTGCCATCCTAGTCGGAGTAAATCTCCGAGTTCTCCAGAGAATTTTTTGGGTTTTAATTTACCCAGAAAGCCTTTCTCTTGTTTTAATCTGATCCGTCGCTCACGGACACGTGTTCGCCTGGTAGATTTCTAGGAGACCGCACCGTCGTGGTGGAAATTTCGCGTGGTGATGAAGAGTCTTTCTTTTTTCTACGCTACTGTTTGGCGGACGTTACCCGGAACGCACCACGCTTGTCGGGGTCGTGGCTCTGTCAGACCTCTTTTTCTTTTTCGCACTCAACGTCTCTCATGCGAGAAAAGCAACTGTCTGCATTAAATGCGATGGAACAGATCGTGCCATTAACCGCGCTCCGGTCAGGTGAAACTTAAATTTTTTAAGAGACCAGGAATTGGGGTTTTGCCCACATTGCTTCTTGTCTCCCAGCATCCCGATTTTCTTGCTTGCGCCCCTGCTTTCATTGTCCGTCTTGCCTTCGCCGATCATCGTCTGCGACAATGGGGAAGAAAAGCGGAGCGAAGAAGTCCCCCGATCACAAGAAGTCGGGGGGGGGGATCCTTTGGGGGATCCAACTGTCATCATCCCCAAGTTCAAGACCTCGGTAATGGACTCCGCCGCCATCAAGAAGCTCGAGGCGAAGGAGGTCATACTCCCAGAGGTGTTCGTACCATACTGGGAGGCTGCGAAGGAGATGGTTCCGAGTGTGGACACGACTTGGACCGTCATCTTCGCGGATTTCTTTAGGTGTGGATTCCAATTCCCACCTTCTCATTTCTTCCTCTTGGTGCTCCAGTTCTACGGGATCGAGTTAATACATCTCAACCCGAACTCGTCCTGGTGCTGGCGGTATTTGCACACCTGTGCGAAGCATACCTTGGCATCAGGCCGAGCCTGGAGCTCTGGAAGTATTTCTACAACCTCCGCCGGATGAAGGCCAGCGGCAGAGGTGTCATCGGCGGCGCCGGATTTCGACTCCAGGAAGGGAAGAAGGACGACTACATTTTCTCTTCCTGGAAATCGTCGTGGTCAGGCTGGCACTCAAGGTGGTTCTACTGCCAGCCCCCGCCTTCCTCCGGGATCCACTACCGAGGCTTGGCCCCTTTCTCGACGAAGTGCTGGGCGGAGGCTCCGAAGGAGACCAAATCGCTTAAGGCCCTCGTCGGCGACATCGCCGCCCTTGCCGCACGAGGATTGTCGGCATGGGACGTCGCGGAGGACTTCCTTCGGCGCAGAATCAGCCCTCTTCGGTCGAGGATTCAGCCCGCCTGGGTGGTCCCGGAAGGCCAAGATCAGACAAGGGACTTTGACACAGGTGAGTATCTGAACCTTTCCGTGTCATTCTTGGTCAGAAGAATTCTTATCTCCCCACTAATTCATTCTCGATCAGCTATGCAGATCTCTCCCCTGAGGAACTTCAGAATATGCTGAACAACCTATTCGAGCAGTCTCCTCAGGGCGGGCGGACGGACGTGCCCTTGCTGATCGTGAAGCTGAGCCCCGAGAAGCAAAGGGAGATCTTCTCGGTGAGTCGATGATTTCTACCTTGTCTGGTCGTGGTTCGTCCGGGCTGTGCGTCTGACGCTATCCGGGCTTCTTTTTATGTAGCGAGTATGCCGCGGGGCTCCCGACTCGGAGGCGGAGCGGGCTGGCACCCCCGTTCGGGATGAAGAGGTTGAGGTCCTCGGGATGACCCCTTCCATCCAAAGGATTGGGGGTCCATCCGGGGCCAAGGCAGCAGCAGAGATTACCTGAACGAAATCTCCTATTCAGGCCCCTTCTCCTCCGCCAAGCCCCCAGCCTCAGGTGCGAATGCATGCTCGACTAGCTTTCTCCCTTTGACATTCTTTGTGATCTTAGGGTGACGGGAGTGAGTTGTCGGACTGTAGGACACGTGCGATCCCCGTCCGGAGGAGTCGGCGTCTTCTGCCCCGCTCGTTAGCGTAGAGGAGGTCGTGTCGGTGGTGGGTCCTCCTGCGGACAAGGGGAAACTGCCGCTGGTACCTACCGAAAAGTGGAGCTCGGAGGTGTTGGTGAAGCGCCTGCGGTAAGTCTTCTTCTCGGTCTTTTGTTTCAAAACCTTCCTTCCTTTATTCCGTGAAGGCTGATGGGCTGCTTTCTCCGATTGGGGTCCATTCAGTTGGAGCCACGACTGGGGCTGCTGCAGATACGCAGCCCCCGGTCGTACGGACTGATCTCCCCGTGCCAGAGGCGTCGGCACCGGAGGAGGACGACATCCACGCCCAACTACAGGTAATTCTAGGAGTTAGTAATTTGAACATCAATGTACTCGGTACTAACCTTGTCGTTTCGATAGCGCATCCTTCCTCAGCTTCTTCAGCTCCAGAAGGTGAAGGCCGAGTTGGAGGCACACCGGGCAGAGAACGAGGAGCTGAAGAAGTGCCTTGCGGAGTCCGAGGCCGAGCTTCGGGATGTGAAGGTCCGCCTCTCTGAGGCGGAGTCTTCACTAAGCCAGAGCCGAGCCTACGCGGGGAAGCTGGAGGAGGACCTCGACCACGTCCTTTGCACGCTCGAGAGAGCGCTCGTAGAGGTCGGGGTCACCGTCTTCCCTTACCCTCCGCGGGCTATCCGGCTGGTGGAGCTGGCGGCATCCATCTCCCACCTAAAGCCTGTCATCGAGAAGCTCCTTGACGACGAGCTCAAGCAGGGTACGAAGGATGCCTTGGCCTTTGCCCTGGCCCTTCTTATAGGCCGCCACCCGGAGCTGTCCTTGACGGCCCTCGAGGCCGACCTGCCAGAGGACGAGATAGACAGTCTTCTCGGTGTCGTGCAGGGTGCTGCAGACGCCTTTGCGAATAGGGTTCAGGCACCTAGTCTGTCTGAGTAACTTATGTAATCAAACCGTGATTAGTAATTTGTGCGCTTAAACTATGTGTTTTCATTTTCTAAAAACCTGGCTATTCTGCTCTGTGAATGCTTGTCGGACGTGAGGGTTTCCGTAGACTTACTCGGACTCTGCATCCCTCTTTCCCTGACTTAGTCTTCGTGAGTTGTGTTTGCCGCTGACTATGATCGACCAGGCCTTAGGTTGAGTCGGATGGAGGGCTCAGTGGCCCCTCGTCATCAGTAAACTCGATAAGGGGTCTTCGTACAGTCTATCGTGGCCGTAGCGACAACTCGTGTTCCCTTGTCGACGGGATCTTGGATGCGAGTTAGTAAGCTCTACACTTGCCCTGTTGGCGACATCATTGCATTCTATCCACGATGCCTTCTGTTCAAAGTAGTCGAGGATGTGGATATGCAGATGGGTTCTGTTGGCTTAGTCATATTCGCACCTTCTCTTCTTCCTTTACTCGTGGTCAGGGAACTTTGCTACGAAACCGGGGAGCTAGGTCGACCGGGCCTTAGGTCTGGTCAGGTGGGGGGCTCAGTGGCTTCCTCTGTCACCTGCAGATGCGTTCAGGGGCCTTCCTCGCGTCCCTGATGGTTGCAGCGCGGAACCCTTTCCTTTTGTGCCGGTCGAGTCGTTGGTTACGTTTATGCGTAAGCCAGTTTTTTGGTGCCACATACTTATCCAGCCCCGACTGTCTTATTCGAGATGTTCCTCTGATAGGCAGTCTGAAAAATAATTATTGAACTGGGAAGTCTTTATAAAACTGTGACTTGGCTGGAGTATCATTTACAAACTATTGCAAGAAAAAGAAACTGCTAGAATTATTTAAAAAACGTCATCCCTCCCTCTCGAGTTGTTGTAGGTTGCTCCAGAGACTCCCGTGCTCTTGTCGTGACCTGTTGTAAAAACTTGTCGAGTGCGCGTTGCTGGGCGACAGTGCCCGGAGCGTCTTATCATCGGCTTGTTTGTAGCTTGACGACTTGAGGCTGGGGCTGGGGCAACCTGGGACAGACTGGCAATCGGAAGGGTGATGACTATGCAATCTTACCGAAGGTGCTTGGACTCGAAACTCTCTGCGGGGACTCAACTGTCTCCTTACTGCTAACTAGAGCGACCTGGATCGGGCGACTTCTCCTGTGGAGCTGTTGTCCTGCTGAGGGGAAGGCCCTTTTTTCCCTGGTCCTGAATTAGTCATAGGACTTGTCCTCCAACTTGGAGGGGGTTTTATCCGATTTTGTCACTCATAGTTGCGGGGGAGGTCTTGATGATGCGGGTGCGCTCGTAATGGCATCAGAGTCTATTTTCCTATCTGATGTCGCAGAGTAATGCTTCCTGAGGGGAGCTCTTTATTGTGAGGACGCCCTTTGGGCTAGGCATCTTCATACACTGATATGCGTAGTGTGTTGCTGCCATGAATTTGGTCAGGTTTGGGCGCCCTAGGATGGCGTTGTATGCCGTCTCGAAGTTGACTAGGTCGAATAGGATCTTCTCTGTTCGGAAGTTTCTCCGGTGTGCCAAAGGTAACCAGGAGAGTGACTTGCCCGATCAGCGTAGCTAATGAGCCTGGGACGATACCATAGAACGCCTGTGTTACGGTCTGGACGGACGACCGTGGTGCTTGCATGGCATCGAGGGCGTTGGCGAATAGGATGTTCAGGGAGCTCCCCCGTCTATTAGCACCCGGGCCACTCAACAGTTGTTGATTGTTGGTTCGACAAGAATTGGGTATTGTCCTAGTCGAACACAGTTCTCGGGGTAGTCGGTTTGGTCGAATGTGATCGTGACCTCCGACCATTTGATTGTCTGAGGGATTTGCGATATGTTCGTGAGAACCTCTCGGGCAATGGCCTTGTATTGTCTTTTCAACTCATAAGAGGACGAGCCCCCGAATATATGCTCGATTGCTCTGATATGTCCCTGAAAAGGCTCAGGGGTGGAGTCATCATCGTCGGATGTAGTGTCTTGACTGTTGTTTGCGATCTGCTGGTTTTCCTCGCGGAATTTCTCTCTTTCTTCCTTGAGGTATTTCTTGAAGATGCGGCACTGATGGAGATCATGTGAATCGGTCTGGTGGAAGTCGTACCAAAGCTTTCCTACCTTGTCGGAGGAAGTAGTCAGCTCGTCCTTGGCGTGTGGCCGTCAGGCACGCTTCTCGGGAAGGTCGGCTAATACCTCGTCGGCTTTAACCTTCTTCTCCCGGTTCCCTCTAGAGGATTTCTTCCTTCATTTCGTCTTCGATGAGTCATCTCTGGTCCGGAGGAGGGATCTGGTCGCCCTGTCGTGTTGTTGTTTGATGTACTGTAGGGTTTCCCAGGCGGCCTTTTCGGCTAGATCCATTAGCTGTAGCATGGTCTTGGGAGGGTGCATGATCAGGTTGTGTGTGCACATCTTGTTTCTGCTGCCTCGCATGAAGGCACAAAATAACATCCGAGTCTGTTACCTCGGGAATAGTGTTGCGAACAGCACTAAACCGCTTGGTGAACTCTCGAAGGGTCTCGTCTAGTCGTTGGATGACTAGGAATAGGTCGTCGACCCAACCAGGACGTGTGAAAGTACCTTGGAAGTTGGCTAGGAGCATGTCGCAAAGTTGTCCCCAGGAGCGGATCGTTCCTGGGGTAGGTTCGTCAACCAGGTCCTAGCCGCTCCTCTAAGGGCGGTCGGGAGGTAGTTGGCCATGACCTTCTCGTTCCCGCCTACGGCCTCGATCGTCGTAGTGTAGATCTATAGGAATTCTGCAGGATTCGTGGTGCCATCGTACGATTCTAGGGCCCCGGGCTTGAAGCGAGACGGCCAGTGCACATGTCGGAGTTCTTGGGATAGCGCTTGGCATCTGTTGATAGCCTCCGATAAGGCGACTTCTCGGCGCTAATCGGGCTCGGGGATCGTCCCCTGTTATTAGCACGGTGCTGGTAGTCTCTCCGGGGAGGAGTCTGTTGTCGCTGATGCCTTTGGGATCGGCGCTCGTTGATCCTGTCGCGGAGATCGACGTGCTGTCTATCCCGGCGAGACTGGTTCCTGGGATGTCGCTCTTCTCCGTCTGATTCCCTTGGTCGGAGAGGGGTTTTTTCTCGGGCGGAGCTATGTGTCCCCGACTGGAGTCGAGAAGATTCGGCTTGGTCTTGGACCTGCTATAGTTCAGCCCCCAGTCGTCGTAGCCATTGTGCTCCGTCAGGTGTCGTCAGATCTTCTGTTGGTGGTCGTAACAGTAGATTGCGCACCTCGGCGATTCTTCGAGCAGTTCAGGACACGTACTCGCCCGTCCCTTGAGGGGTTCTACGTGCTACAGTAAGCCTATTCTCGTTCCCAAGGGGAGTAGCCATCGGACTCTGACGTTGTGAGCCCCCTTCCTGATCCTGGTCTTCGGGATCTTTCCGATTGTCCTGGATCGCGAGAACCATCCAAAGATCTGGATTGGATGGGGTGTATTCCCACTCCATTGTGTCCCCCTCGCAGGGAGGGATGCTGTGATTGGAATCTTGATCGACTGGTCGATCAGATGTTGCGGGCGACTGCCCCAGTCTTGGGCTGGTCGCTCCTGCCTGGGAATCGTCGTGTAACACCAACGTTCCCTTGAAGGCCCTGGCGCACTCGGTTCTGAAGTGATAGACTTTGCAATCCGAGTACTCGCCAGTGGCGTATTCTCCAAAATCTACGCGGTCAGTCACCGGGTAAGGCTCCATCGGGCCAAAGTTGTCGTTGAAGCCCGGGTCCGAGTACCCGGTGCGTTGCGTGACGGTAATCGTATCTCCTGCCGAGCCTGCTTCTTCCCCCTCGGGTCAAACCGGGGAGGGACGTGCAGTTGGTGACGAGGACTGATCGCGGCTAGTTGCACATCTTACCGACTCTGATGCTTCCTTGACGGCTTGAGCCGGAGAAGTCTCCACGGTCGGCGCTATCTGTCGACGATCGGTAAACCGCCGATCTTACGGTATTCGTGGAACGGTGATACTTGGGGGGTAGGGACCTCTAGGGCACAAGGCCAAGAAATCTGACAGCAAGGAAAAAATCATTTTTATACAGGTTCGGGCCTCTCTCAGGATAATAACCCTACGTCCTGTTCATATAGATTGATTAGAGAATGTCTTTACAAGGGATGTATATTTCAATATCCTAGGCCTAATCGGAGACTACGACGATAAGTTCCGCTGGTCTCGACTCCTTCGAGGCGGCGGGTCTTCCCGTGGGAACCGCTGGGATCTCTCTTCCTTCTAGGGCCTGTTGGATCTAACTTTCTCTCCCCTCCCCTATAGGATTACTGATCCTTTTATAGGGGGCTCCCCGAGTCGTACCGGACCTAGACTTATGCCCGAGTAGAACTCTGGCTTCCTTAAACGTTGTGATTGACTTCCTAGTTTAAGGATGTCCTTCCTTCTTACGGAGGGTTACCTTATCTCCTGGGATCCTTACCAGACATGTATTGTAACTCCGGTAACCCAGGGAATCGTATACGAATACTTTCTTATATACGAGATACTGTATTATACATCATCAGATATATTTTTGCAAATGTAATTATTATTAAGAATGTGAGATTCCCCTCCCAACAAATGTTTAATATTCCACAAATATCACAAAACTATAAGATGACTGTAAATATGTAACAAACTCCCAAATCTATGATTGATCACACATGTTTTTTCTAAGACTTAGCTCTGCGACCACTTTACGGAACTGCGAAGTTGAGAATTGGTGTTTGATTTGAGCTTGAGCTGCTCATCAACATTAGATGCTTAGAATAGCTTAAAAATAAACCAACTACTAAAATTAAAAATTAAACACGTAAAAGGAGCAAACAAAATAAAGTGCTTACGTACACAATCAGCCTAAATATCATCGAACAAAGAAAAGAAGAAGGGATAGAATAACACTTGGCAAGGGAAGAAAAAATAGTCATTATGGAAAAATAGAGTGAGAAGGTTGCATGAAAGAGGACAAAGGAGCAGTTTGTGGGCCACTCGGCATTGTCCATGTGGTGCTTGTATAATTTCTACTCTTCATTGGTGATATGGTGGCTTCATAGTACATGGAAATGGAGCACCCCTATTTGTTAGATTAAATTATAGTCGGATCACTGACACTTGAAAACCATCCAAGATCCCACAAAGAAAATATCAACCAATAACCTATCAGCAAAAGTATCTAGCCTATGGAGATTTTTGGTTCATCATAAAGATTTACCTTAACTACTAGTTGCTCGACTCTCCAAGCAAATATCTCGTGTAATTTTGGGAATCCTCTAAGAACTTGTTAATAAGTATGCATTGCTCTTTTTCCTAAAATAATTTGCAGGAAGTAAATAACACCCAATTCGCACAATGAGAGTTGCATAAATATGGGCAAGTTTCATGCGAAAATCACCATCTGGATGAACTTATAGAATTTTCAGGTCTAACTCAATTGACACTTGAATTCAGGCTTAGCCCAACAAAATTCAGATCTTAGTCAATTTTCGTCATGTTGTGGTTGATTTTCACTAAAATTGACACTTGTTTGGACTAGCTGAATTGTTTATCGTCTTTCGATACACACATAAATTTTTTCAAATCAGAAAGAGTTAACCACTAGATCAAACTAAGCATATACATGGAGTAATAAACTCATCCACATGACAAGGTCATGGGTAGTCCCAGTGCGTAGTACAAGTAGGCTCCGAACTAGCCAACAATTCTACAAACATTTAGGGATCAGTTCAACATAGATAGAAATATAGAAAATAGAAAAACCACAATAGCTACCTCCAAAAACGCATCGACACAAAGAATACTACATTGAATGAGCAAATGATTGGATGTTAAATTGGTGACTGATTGTTGTGATTTACGAATTGAATGGACGAGACATTTTCTTGAAAGTAACTGAGGATGCTATATTGGAGAGTTTCATGGTCATGTGAAAGAGTAAAGTAGAGTAGTATTGTAGTCTTCTACTCATATACAATTATTTCATATTTGAACTATTTGACTTTCATAGCCACGCGAAACATAAAGTAGACTAGTATTTAGTCTTCTACTCATGGAAGACTATTTCATATTTGAACTGTTTGTATTGTATTTTTCGTAAATTTAAACTTATTTATCTTACGATGTTGTGAGAGCTTATTAAACTATTTGCACTGTACTTTTTAGTAAATTACGTGCTACATATTGCACTTATGATATTATGAAAAATTTACGTGTAGGTAGGCACATCCAGTGAAAAAATCCTTACATATACGTAAGCACATCCATTAAAAAAATCCTCGGTCCGTGAGTGGAGAAGGTTAAGAGCACAGTATGCACATCTGCAGCATCCAAGGCGACAACATAGCATATGTATGCAAAATAATTCCGTCCTTCCTCTTTCTCTTTTCTTCTCAAACAGTCTATATTGACTCTCTGTATACATCTAACAAACAAATAAATAGTAATATCTAAAAACAGCCAAATTGTGAAATCAAGTGCACAATGCACTGAAAAGAAATCGAGTGATCCGCTAACCTAGCAGCAAAGAATCGCTGGCCTATCAGAAAAAAAATTCGACCAGTTGTTATTCTGAATTTCTGATCAACTACGTAAACAAAAAATTTCATCACTGTAATCTGCTCCTCTTGAAGTCCGGGAGCGTGAGAGAAACCGTCCGAGGCTGGAAGCCGACGGACGCGAGCCTCGGCGACAGTATCATCCCCGGGCTGGGGCGCGGCGAGGGCACCGGGTCCCTCTTCCTCGACGGTGAGCCAGCGAGCCTCGGCGAGAGGTTGACGTGCTCGAGGGCCTTGGACTGGAGGTCCTGCGGGTAGTCGCGGACGCACCGGATACGAGGGCCGTTGCCCGTCGACCACCGGCACGTCAGGTGATTCTTGCCGTGGTCGGCAGCTGCAGCAGTACTTGCCGGTGACCGCTGATCTGAAATATTGTTCACCTCTTCCTTTTCAGTGTCAGTGTTGCCGGAGCCCACCGGAGTGCCAAAATCTTGCTCGGCATCGCTCATGTCTCCGTCCTCGACCGATCTACCTATCTCGCCGGTGAGAACGCCGGTAGGCTCGATTTCGGTTCGATCTTCAGTAGCAGCTGCTGCGTTGTTCTTCTCGGCTTGTTCAGGCTGAGTGTCAGGTTTATTCAGCAAGGGGTAATCGTCATCTTTGTCGATTGGACATTTCTGAAACAAAACCATGGAATTTACATGTCATTTCAGTTCTGATTCTTTTTCATGGTACTAATTACTATGCGGAAACATCAAGCTGGCGGCATGTGCATGTGAAATTTCTTGCATTTACCTTGACATCGGTGAGGTCGACGCCGTTCTCCTGAAGGTATCGAATGAACTCTCTGAAGTTATCTTCTGTTGGAAGGTAGTGACCACTGTATGGCCATATTGCCTGAAAAATTGGACACCATCAGTTATATAAGATACAACTTTGTTAACTCGAAATGCTGCTTCTTATGGCATAAAACTACATATATTTTTCTGCATATGAACATACCTTTAGTATTCCATCTTTGACCACTAATCTTCCAGCAGCTGTTACGGCTCCACCAGCTAGAAAACTCGAGTGCTGAAACGATCCTTTCTTCTTCTGCACATAAGTCAAAGATGAAGCAAACAAACTTGAGAACAGTGCAAAGAATTGTTTCTTGGGATACACACCGTGTTTATCCACATATTGGCTGCACTATAAATTCCGAAAGAGTGAAGACAAAAATTTATTACCTGGCCGACATAGAATGCCTTGGCTGTGCTGAGGACAAAAATCCACTTGGAATCAACCAAAGTGTGCACAAGAACTCCAGTTTGTTTGAAGACAAGTTTGCCACTCTCCAAAGCAACTTCATAATGCTGCCTCTCTTGCTGTGATTCAGAACACACATAAGGAAGGATCAGATGATGTTTTTATTATTTAGCTTACGGAAACTTGATAGCTTTAAATATTAATATTGCTTGTCCCATATGTTAGGGTTAAGGAACGTACTGGTCCAAGGTACTTGATGCACTGGCTCTGAAGTTTACTCCTAGGGCATTTCTCAAGATTTATTTCTTTGCCCGCCCCAATGTCTAACCTGTTGATTATGTAAAACAATTAGCACATCAATAGTCCTAGGTTCTTAAATTGATGCAAATTAAAATTCTATATAATAGGTATAATTAGCTCAGTTTTATTTACCAATAAAAGAATGGTTCTGTACTCTCACTCCTGGACCAGACATCGTAATAGATATGTAAATTGTGCCCATATCGGTGCCTCGGATCAATCTGTCCAAACGCATAAAACGCCATGAATTAGTAAACAATCTGCAGTAATCTCACTAGGACGCTACTAAGCTATGTACTAAAAAGCTTAGTTTAGTGATAGAATTAAGTAGCATGTGACTTACAGCTTCGAGGCAGTGCTGCAATGCCAGCTTCTGAGCCTTCCCGTTCTTCGATAACCCCTTGCCAACCTAAACCACCAAACAAAATCGCATCATACAGCTGCAATTTCATGAAAACACAAAGCATCACGAGAGCATTTCGACAAATCAACAACTGTTAATTACCTTGGCTGCTCTTGTCCTTGCCCTCGCCCATCGCGAAGCCGCGGTTTCGGGCTTTTCGCCATTGAAGAACGATATCGAGCTGTGCTTCAGTGATGCAAAGTCCAGTGCTTTCCACCTACAGTAAGAGTCAAAATTAAGATATGAATTTTTCAACACCAAGGTTAATTAACTGTTTCATTGTTCAGGAGCTGAAGAAACTGATACATACCATAGCTCCTCGACGACGACTGCGCAATCGGCAAGGTTACGCCTCGTCCGGTAACTCTTATAAACCTTCTGAAGCTTCACTGCTGCAGCATCAAGCTCACATTTGGGGCTGGAGGAAACTTTGGGGCTCGATGCCAAGAAAATATCAGAATTTCTCCGGTCATCGACAACGTTTATCTTACTCGGCTTGCTCTTATGGTCCACTGAACCTATGGCTTCCTCTCCTCGTTGCCAACGTTTGAAGCTTAGTGACTGCATTAGTGTGCCCTTCGAGAAGACATGTTCTTGGCCTTGTGTTTTCAGTGTCATCTTCTTCCCTTGTTCGTCCCAAGGAGCAGAGATTTTGTTCACCATGTTGATGTCGTTTGTCTTCGGACTGGAGATCTCGCTGCCAAGAACGTCAGCCCATGCGCCAGGATACAATCCCATAAACTGAAACTTCTCCTGCAAAAATTCAGAGATGCAAAATTAGTTTCTGGTGAAACAGTGATCAAAACCAAGTTGCATGAGGAAAAATAAAAGGAAGAAATTCTGCTTCTGACATGGTCAAAAGTCCGAGAGGAGAACAAGGTACAATAACAAGAAGCAGCCGGCAGAAATGACCCCAGACCAAAAGATTCAATGATTCTACAACTGGCAGTCTAGCACCACATCAGATTAAAAAAGATGAATGCAAAAGGGCAGCCAGGTCTCTTAAACAGGCACATTTACCAAGAAATAAATGTCACATAGGCCTAAAGGTTGCATTTCCATGCAGTCCTAAATTTTTTGCATTTGAGACAAAAGGCTGACCCCAAGAAGAAATTGTGACAAATTAATGCATCGCATTCAGCTGAACAAGATCCAGAGACCTGAAAAACCGTAAATCCTCTCTTTTTTCCCTCAAAAGTTTGGGCTGTGAACCCCGTCTTGAGAAAAAGGAAAAAACAGGGCAACAGAAGCTTCAAACTAAGAACACATGGACATTTACAGCAGGCAGGTACTAAAAATTCTGTAATTGGCACTACATAAACCAAGAAGAAACCAGACCAACAAGATGTGCATTATACCTGGAGCTAAACAATAGCCAAATGTCATAACAGCCTCAAAGATCACATTTTGGGTAAATAACTCTGTATATAGCACATCATGGACTGATTCCAATCCCCAGAAAGAACCCAAAGCCAAGAGAAAGAAAATCAAATTTGATAGCAGCAGGTCCATGCATGCTCCTCACCTGGTGGTCTTGTAGCAACAATCCAAGCAAGAATTGGAGTCTTCTCCCAAGGGGGCAAGGAGATACGAACTTGAGAGCAGAGTGAAATCTTTGGAATTGGGTTAGAATTTGATATAGCTGTGGCTGTGGATGTACACCTAAGGGTAGGTCACTGCTCCCTCATATATATATCACAATCTAAGACTAAGACTGGCCCCCCTACCTCGCCCAGAGATGTGGAAAATAAAGCAGGCGCATGCTGCGGAATTTTGTTGCCCAAGAAACCTAAAACTTGGGTCACTGCTGAAGTTTGCAGAAGCAGCTGCAGCTTTCAACTCGTCGAATGTTCTTTCAGTTTACACCTTGTCAAACATCCCTTTTAAGAACAGGTCCTGCTTTGTCCACCTTTTTGTGGGGAGTGCTCGGTCTATTAGAGTAAATCGGTAAATAATCCATATACCCCAAAAAGTGTATATATGAAAATCTCGCAAATCCTATGCAATACTAAACTTAATTTCCGTGTGTTGTAATATTCACTTGTAGTTTTCTTAGCCCTACAAAACCTTGGTAAACTTTGCCTTAGGCTAGTAACCTCTGTCACGAGAAATATGAAATATTAGAAAATTTTAAAAGAACATACATGTGAACATAGAGGTGTCTATTTATAAGGTGGCTTGTCTTTTCTTTACTATATATAACATATTAGTTAGTGGTTGTGGTGGTATCACACCTTTCATGGTGGTGTCACACCCTTCTTTCAAATACACAAACCAACAAACATAATTCTTATCCTTATCCTTATCCTTAATAATAGATTTGTTTGTTTATTGAGATACAAAGAAAATTAAGAATAATAATTCTCTTACTTTATTTGTTTATTTGAGGGGAGGGTGTGACCAGATAAAAAGAAACTGAGTTACGTTGGCCCTCCACGCCCCTCATCAACTACATCTACATCAACTTCGTCAGCCTTAGTGCCCAACTCAAGGGAATTGACGAGTGCCGCCCGCATGCGCGCCCCGCTCGCCGAGCTTAGGGACAAGGTCACAGGTTTCGTTTCCTCCACGCCTCTCATCAACTGCGACTACGTTGAATCGGTTTCGTCGGCCTCAAAGCCCGCGTCAAGGGCATCGAGGCGACCGTCGTCCACATGCACGCCCCGCTCGCCGAGCTTAGGGACAAGGTCACTGGGTTCCACACCATTGCAGACATCACGCTAGCCGCACTCCGCACGGAGCTTGAGCGGTGTGCAACCGCGACTGCTTTCCATGAGCTCTTGCAGTGGTTGCCGCGCTCCTCGTGGGCCTCGAGCAGCGTGTAGCCGTAACTGTCGTGCATGAGCTCCTAGAGTTACCACTATGATCACCGCGCTTGCCGCTCTCTGAATGGAGCTCGAGTAATGTGCAGCTGCCACTGCTGCCCGTGAGCTCCTGGAGCCACCAATGCAACCGCCATTCCGCGCTTGGCTCGAGTAGCACGCATTCGCGATTGTCATCCGTAAGTTTGTGGAGCTGCATCTCGACACCGTTTCCAAGGTCTGATCTGAAATTGCTCCTAGTTAAAGGTCAGTGTTTGTTGTTGACACATATGTCATGTGCCGACTAGAATTTTATCCCTCCATGCAGATGATAATTTTCATTGCTGGCTAATTTTTCATCACTTCATATAAGTTATTCATGTGTCATTGCCGTTTAAATTTCTATCTTTTTTTATAAAGAAATAGCTTTTATTTTTTAATTTCTATCCTACATAAAGATGTATACATATGTTGAAATTTGCATGCTTCAACATATCATAATGCTGAGATTTATTTTTATGTTTGAAAAAGTTACTCCGATGTGACCATCCACGAGTGGCATAACAAGGTTGCCATTAAAGCAAGTTTTAAACATGAAGAACCAAATGTTCCAATAGTTCATATGATGCTCTAAGGTACATTACTACACACACAGAGAAGCATATTCATAAATTATCTTTACTATCTATTAAATGCAAGTTGGCGGTGATGATGATGGTACATTCTCCATTTTTCTAAACTAACTCACACAAATATCTCTTCTCTAATCTCTTCTCGAACTAACTCCTAACATCCCAAATTTTTCTTAACTAACTCGCACAAATCTTTCTTCTCTAATCTCTTATCTAACTAACTCCTAACGTCCCCTATTTTTCTCAACTAACTCACACAAATTTTTCTTCTATAATCTCTTCTCTAACTAACTCCTAACGATTTTTGTTAACTAATTCGCACAAATCTTTCTTCTCTAACTAACTCCTAATTTCTTACTTTTTCTCAACTAACTCGCACAAATCTCTCTTCTCTAACTAACTCCTGATCCAACTCAATTTAAAAAAACCTACCCAAACCCATGCTCTCTCTCTCCTCTCATCTCACCTGCCTCCCCTCCTAGTGGGGCTACCCTAGCTACCGGCCAAGGGGAGGAAGAGGAGCTTGGTTGGGGGAAGGAGAAGAGAAGGGAAGGGAAGGAGGGGAAGGATGAGAAAGAAGAAGGGATGAAGAAGTCACTGCCATCGGTAACCGCCTCCCCTCCTAGCAGGGCTATCCTAGCTGCCAGCCAAGGAGAGAAAGAGGAGCTCGATTGATAGAAGGAGAAGAGAAAGAAAGGAAACGAGGGGGAGGAGGAGGAGGAGGAGGAGGAGGAAGAAGAAGAAGAGGAGGGGGAAGGAAGGGAACTTGGAGGGAGGCTGAGATGAGAGGAGAGATAGCACGGGTTGGGGTGGGTTTTATTGTTTACTTTTTTCAGAAATTGAGTTGGATTAGAAGATAAATGAAATCTGATGGTCTATGTTGATCAGATTCTCTAAAATTCATTTAGACTCATATTTGAACAAAATTATAGTCTTTCTTGATCCATTCAATGAGACGAACACAACACAATCACGAATATTCCATTAAATACATGGTTTAAAAAGTCAAATTTATCCCTTCATCCCGGGTTTTCAGTCAACCTCCATTTTTAATAACTCTAATATTTCTTTAATTAATTCTGAAGTGTTACAGCTGAAGGCGTTGGAAAACATGACAGAGGTTCACCGAAGTTGAAGAAGGCACGCACATAACAGTAGAGGGATAGAGATTGGATCAGGATGACGGCAGAGCGAAGAGACGACAAAGTCAGGGGCAAAACTGACGGGATGATAAAGAGAGAGGAAGGGAGAAACATAGGTGATCGCTAGAGAGGGAAGGAAGTTAGAGAAAGACGCTGATAATTATTGTGAAAAACCACATTGTGTCACTTTAACGCGTATGTTCATAAAATAGAGTGACTATTTTATCAATATCTTTAGATATCTCTTTTTTGTCCCGTTGTTATGCACGGGTACCTTACTAGTCTTATGTAAAAGGTCACATCTTTTAACGTCTAGATCAAAATTAGGATCTCACACACATATCTCAAAGCCAATCACAAGGCCAGGAAAGGCAATTTGTCCTAAAGGAACAATAAGATAACATGCCGATAGCAAACTGAAATTGAAATATCTATCTCTTCTGATCAAATTAAAGAACAATGTTTGATTTCCACAAATAACACACTGACTCGGTTACTCGCAGACTTTTAATATTAGGTGCAAACCATCCTTCATGTGTAAACTCCATAAAATCATGTGTAAAAGTTTAAAATTTTAAAAGAACCAGATATAGTGGAAGCAAAATTTTATGACCTGTAGATTTGAAGCAAACATATTTGCAAGATATAAAAATGATCAATTAACTATGGTGAAATGTGTGGAAGAAATAAAATAGGCAAATGTTCACCAATAAATCCCTAGA
This sequence comes from Stipa capillata, assembly GCA_019208055.1. NCBI lineage: Eukaryota > Viridiplantae > Streptophyta > Magnoliopsida > Poales > Poaceae > Stipa > Stipa capillata. The sequence goes on from JAGXJF010000431.1 coordinate 99,789, forward strand.
CGCCGAGGCGGATCACTCAAGAAAACATCACTCAATGACACATGGCTGTCGTGCCGCCGTTACCCAGTAACAACACGGTTAGTGAGTAGTTGGTTTTAATTCTTTGGGATAGGGCTCCAGCCTACCCCCTCCCCTCGTATGAGTGGCAACTTTGTATATAATACTGTCGTAGCTACGGGACTAGGCAGTGTACTTTAGGTACCCCCGATCGGTTACGTCGACCTCCGGGAGTACCAGAGGAGTACAAGCAAGTATAGTGTCCGTCGAGGAGGAGCGCACGGGAGCGGTGTCCGCGGGGCGGAACGTGAAACACTCCGGTCGGAGGAAAGTAGAAACCCTTGTGTTGAGGCGAAGTGAAAACTCTCGTGTATATTTTGGAATTTATGGTTTTACATCTCAGAAAATCCCCCCTCTCCTCTCTCTACCCTTCGGGTCCTATTTATAGAGAATGAGAATGGGGATGGGAAATTACAACTCTACCCCTCGGGTTACAACACGCTAAGAGGAGTATTTTGGTCTTTTACAAGGAATTTCGGGGGATAGTCTAACACTCTAGTATTCTAGTACACACTGCTACGACGACATGTTGGCCTTGACGTTCGTGACGCAACCTCGTCGTGCCGCGACCCCGTCAAGACGGAGCGTCGCCTCAACATCCGCGGGAAGAAGCGTCGGCCTTGGCATCCGCCGGGATGGAGCGTTGCCTCGACATTGTCGGTGATGCCTGCGGAGCCTGTCGACGCCAGGCGAAACATGTAGATTCGGGGAGGGGGATCTTGACGTTGTCAAGGAGAAGCCCGTCGGTTCGGGGTAGCATGGGAACCCTTCCCCCAACAGTAGCCCCTTGCCGGTTTGGGTGGTCGAGTGACGCCCGTCCGAGCCGACGCACCAATTTCAAGGGGTTGGCGCGTGGGCCGGACTGATGACTTCCCTGTACACCTTAATGGTTGCCTGAAACCACTATGTTCGCGTCGACGTGAATGACGAAGTTGCGTCAGCAAGGCTAGCCTTACTTCTCCGATCCTTCTCCTTTTTTCTCTCTTTTTTCTTTTTATTTTTATTCTTTTTTTATTTTTTCTTTTCTCCTCCCTTTTTTCTTGTTTCCTCACTTTTTTCTTTTCTTTTCTTTTCTTTTATTATTATTATTTTTTATTTTTTATTTTTTTATTCTTCGCTATTTTTTATTCTTCGCTTTTTTCTTCCTTTTTTCTTTTCTTTTTTCCCTTTTTTTCGCTTTCTTCCTCTTTTTTTTTCCTTTTTTCACTTTTTTCTTCCTTTTTTCTTTTCCCTTTTTTTACTCGGATTTGGCCCGGGGTCTATAAATACCTCGGCCTCCGCCCCCCCTTGCGAGGTCACGGGAGCACAGGCTCGCAAGGTCGCGTTGCCCCGACGTCTGCTGAGATGGAGCGTTGCCTCGACGTCTGTTGGGACGGAGCGTTGCCTCGACGTCCGCGATGTCTGCCGGGACGGAGTGTTGCCTTGACGTCCGCCGGGACGGAGCGTTGCCTCGACATCCGCCTCGACGTCCGCCGGGACGGAGCGTTACCTTGACATCCGCCGGGATAGACAACATCCACCGGGAAGGAGTGTTGCCTCGACGTCCACCGGGACGGAGCGTTGCCTCGATGTCCGCGATGTCCGCCGGGACGGAGTGTTGCCTCGACGTCTACCAGGACGGAGTGTTGCCTCGACAGCCGCGGGACGGAGTGTTGCCTCGACGTCCGCCTCGACGTCCGCCGGGACGGAGTGTTGCTACTACCTCAGGAAACACCTCCACTGACGGGCGCAAAACGGTATTCTCTGACGGGTTTCGAGCCCGTCAATAAGTTTCTGTCAGTGGAAGTTATACTTTCACTGACACGCAGAGGGCCCATCAGCAAAGATATATTTTCACTGACGGGTGGACCCTGCCTGTCAATGAAAAGACTTCCAGCACTGCCCGGGTGGCATCCTGAGAGGACGTTCACTGACGGGCATGGAACATGCGCCCGTCAGCGGTAACTATTTCCTCTGACGGGTACATGGCCTGTGCCCGTCAGTGGAAGTATTATCATATATTTTTTTAAGCATTTTTGAATAGAAAATATTTAATGTCACAAATATTAAGCATATAGCATTTAAGCACATATATTAAGCATATAGTATTTAATATCACAAATACTAAGGACATATAGCAATTACTATCACAAATATTAAGTACGTAAAAGCTGGTTTACAATGAATTAAAATGACAAACAAATGAATTTAACACTGTTTATTCCCACTAGCCCTACTCTAAGTCTATGATGCTTGGCTAGTACTTGCAGGGCGGCGGTAAGCGGGTAATTGGACTCCCACGTAGAAATCATCGCTTGGCCGAATGACTTCGTTGTTGATAATGTACGCGAAGGTCTTCTGGATGCGGGTAAAGTCCTTTCTCCAGTCGTACTTATCGTCGGCCAGGTCGTGTATGAAATTATTGAATTGATCCTGGCTCTATTGCGGGTTGTGGGATATGACGAACGCGTCTATGTGAGCGCAGACGTAGTACCCACATGTCACGCTGCCTTCTGGCTGTTGCCTGCAAGGGAAGTTGAATTTGTGAATCAGCTTTTTGTTCTTGCATTCTGCTCCTCCCCCTCGCAAGTTGTATTCCCAAAAAGCGGCTTCCAGAACTTCCTTAATTCCTGAGTAGTCTCACTTGGCACTTGATGCGGACATCTCCTGCACCAAGGGTGAAGATACCACGGCTCATTCCAATCCACCAAGTCCACCTCCAAAATCTCGTGGTCCAATGACAAGAGCTCGAGCTAGGGCTATCCAACACGAGGTGTTTCTATTCCTTGACTCCTTCCCACTTGATCTGAGGTCGAGTGGTATACTACCTGATGCTTCAACTCTTTGCTTGCTTAGGTGTGAAGGCACAACCAAGTGGAGCGACGCCAAGGGGAGGAAGGACTTGGGATGCTGCCTGGGAAGCATGTCCGGACATTCCGGACAAGGAGACCCGGACACTCCGGACATACCAATCCCGGAGACACCGAGATTCCACAACACACCCGGACATTCCGGGCAAGCCCGGAGTCTCCGGACGTCCCCCACCAGGAATGTACTCCTCTCGGGATGGTGCCCGGACACTCCGGCCCCAAGCCCAGACATTCCGGGAGGGTGGCCGAGAACAACGCCCTCCAACTCCACGGCCGGACACTCTGGTCCCCAGACCCGGAGACTCCGGATGACCCCTGCTCAGAGCGCCAACTCCGACCCTCCAGACGTCCACTGATCAAGACATCCGGACATTCCGGAAAACTTACCCCTACGGCCAGACATTCCGGACAAGTTACCCCAGAATGTCCGGGCGTACTGTCTGCGCACAGTAACGGGCCGAGGCCCATGTAAGGATTTGGCTTAGCCCTCAAGGGTTACAGGGTTAGGGATAAATACCCATACCCAAGCCCTAATCAAGATTAGACTTGTTGTTAAGACTAACAGAGAGCTTTGCTCCTAACCTAGGGTTTCACCCCTCTAGATTAGGGTTCCATCTTAGGCCTTGTAATCTCCCTTAGACTGTAAGGACCGGCGCGTGCCCCCGGATGGTAATCGAGGCATTCATTGAGAGGAGGAGTTGATTTGGGTCCTAGTTCCAAAGGCTAACCCATTGGGGTTTTGTTGTTGGTTTGGGATTTCATCTAGGCCCTTCTAGTTACCCCTTGTCCAAATCGTGAAGATCGGGAGCCCTCCGTATCAACATGATATCAGAGCTCTAGATTGACACGATTTGGATTTGTATCCCCTCTTTTCCCTACCCCCAATTGCTAGCTTTGTTTTGGTTTTTCTTGCCTATTTCGAAAACCCCACAAAAAGAGCCTGATTTGAAATCTTGAAGCAATTCGGAGTTTTGGGTGAGTTTTGGTTGGTTTTGATCCATTAGATCTTTGCTATATTTGTTGATCCAACCTTCCTTTGCGTTGCCTTGGCCTATTACTCGTTTTCCCCCTCCGTTTCGTGGTTTTTGGAGCCGCCCCTGTTTCAGATCTGAAAACTCCCAGCACACCCGGAGTTTCCGGCCTACCCCGGAGTCTCCGGGCTGCCGCAGCCGGAAGTCACTACTCTCGGGACGTGCCCCGGAGTATCCGGGAAGTCTACCCCGGAATCTCCGGGCCCGCCTGGAGTGTCCGGGTAATCTACCCCGGAATCTCCGGACAGAGCAATTGCAGACTGCATCGAGCGAGGTATAACCGTCTATCTTGCTCTCTTCCTTTGTGAGCCAACATCCTCCTTTTGTGATGACTTTGATCCTATCAAGACTAGCTCTTCGATGATTGTTAGGGTATTACGCACTTGTTCTATCTAGTTTAACTCTTCCCAAGCAATCAACAACGATAGTCTTGTAAGATCTTGGCACCAAAAAAAAAGAAGAAAGGGAAAGAAAGAAAGAGAAAGAAAACAAGCCAATGCCAATGATCCTTTGTAGGGAAACGCAAGCTTGAAGGAGAATCCGATCAGGAAGGGTAGTCAAGTGTGCAAATCTTTAATCCTAAATTTGCAATCGAGCTAGTGTCTTTCCTTGTATTTGTGCAACGCGAGCTCATAGTCTTCGCTAGAAACATCTTGTACTAGCTCAATTCCTTGGTTGCACAAATCCCAATATCGTTGTGTGTGAGTTGTCTTGTGCTTTGTTTATATCCTTAAGATCAACTCTTATTGCATTGTTTCATTGTAGATTATTACTAATCATCACAAAATCTCATTATTCCACTTTGCTTAGTATCTTGTGCTAATCCTTTCCAAGATCCACCAAAAGCTTTGTTGAATTAGTGCCTTGGGACTTGGAACTTCTTCAACCTACTCTTGAGGAATGCGTTTATCTTCCGCGGGCCTCCGATCCTTCAATCCCAGGAGGCAAGGACTTCGGTGGTGAGTGAGGTGAGGGAGTTTCCAAATTCCACATATTTCAATATATTGTTACATTGCTAACCATGTCTAGGGAAGGATCCCATGGAGCGAGTGGTAATGAGGATTGTGTGACTCGAGGGCAACATTTGGCCCTCCAACGGAGCCTCCATGACACTGTGGACAATTTGAGGCATGATACGACCCGACAGATGGAATCCATGAAGACAAGTATTGTGCAGGAAGTTGTGCAAGCACTTCGAGGCCATGTTCCAGAAGCAGAGATTGATGAGGAGGATCCTCTTGATGAGACCGATGCCGAGATGGCGGCACGGCGTGCCCAAGCTTGAAGAACAGCTAGACACCGAGCATCCCTTCCTCCATCAGGAACCCGAGACCCAACCTTGGGGCAACACAATCATGGTCCGGCAAGGAGCCACCAAGGACGTGATGGGCATGAGGGAAGTGCATCAGAAGGAGGATCAAGCTTTCATCAACCTAATGGCCAAAGACATCAAAGACACCCGGACAGAGACCCAGGGTTCAGAAGGCGGAATTATCATGATGAGGGTACAGAACACCGGCAGAGGGGTCCACCAGGAGATGGGGAAGAAAAGTTTGGAAAGCTTAAGTTCACAATGCCCAAGTTCTCCGGTGATGCCATGGATCCCGAAGAATACCTCACATGGGAGCTCAAGGTGAACAAGGTCTTCCGGATGCACAATTACTCCGAGGAGAAGAAAGTTGCTATGGCCTCACTTGAGTTCGATGGATATGCACTTATTTGGTGGGAACAAGTGCAAAATCAGTGAGGCGAACATGGAGAGCTGCCTGTCCTGTCTTGGACAGAGATGAAGAGAGAAATGCGGGCTCGCTTTGTGCCCAAGTACTATAAGCGAGATCTCTTCAAGAAACTCCAAGACCTCAAGCAAGACAGTCAGTCAGTTGAAGAATACTTCAAGGAAATGGAAACCGTATTGATCCGAGATAATATCCAAGAGACTGAAGAGCAGACTATGGCCCGTTTCTTGGCTGGGTTGAACCATCCCATCAAGCGCATCGCCGACTATCAACCCTACAACACAGTTGTGGAGTTAGTGCATCAAGCTATCAAGGCCGAGCGCCAAGTGCAAGAAGACGCTCGCTACTCCAAGTCTTCAACATATGTAGCACGTTCCACTCCTTACACCTCACGTGCCACGGCAGTTGCTCCTCGCCCCAGTCCGAGTGCAAAGTTTGTCCCAAGAGCTACCTCAATCAAGACAGAAAGTCATATGGGAGGTGGAAGTACAAGTGTGCGCCAATGGACAAACACAAACCGTCCTACCACCTCTTCTTCAAAGGGAGCACCGAGTCCAAGCACTGTTTCTTCAATGGCTTCCACGGGCAAGACTCACGACATCGTATGCTTCAAGTGCCAAGGGCGTGGTCATATGCAAAGAGAGTGCCCCAATGCACGAGTAATGTTGATCACTGAAGAAGGCGAGTATGAGTCTGCTAGCGAGGGCGAGATTGATGCCATCCATGAAGTAGCCCGGATTGAACAAGAAGGAGAATATGAAGATGGATAGGAGCGAATCTATTGCGAGACCGAGTCGGGTCCATCCCTCGTCGTCACCAAGAAGATCCTCACTGTCCAACTTCAAGATGAGCCTGAACAACGGTGCAACCTCTTCCAAACCAAGGCCGTAATCGACGGCAAAAGCATCAAAATCATAATCGATGGAGGGAGTTGTCACAATTTGGCAAGTCAAGAGCTGTGCTCTAAACTCAACCTGAAGTACAAGAAGCATCCACGTCCTTACCATGTGTAGTGGTTGAGTGACAGTGGCACCATCAAGATAACACATGGTGCAAGTCTCTTTCAAGATTGGAGCCTATCAGGACACGGTGGAGTGTGATGTGGTACCCATGATGGTGTGCCACCTTCTGTTGGGCCGCCCCTAGCAGTATGACCGAGCAACACGTCACGACGGCCACACTAATGAGTATATCTTTCGGTGGCACCATAAGGAGTATGTACTTTGCCCCATGACGCCAAGCCAAATCATCGCCGACAATGCTCAAAAGTTGGCAAGGCTTCAAGAAGAAAAGAAGAGAAATGAGCGAGAGAGCACAACTTTGAGTAACTTCCACAAATCGGTGAGTGAGAGCCACAAGCCCAAAATGAGAGAAAAGAGTTAGGAAGCGAATCGAGGCTTAGTGATGCTAGCCACCAAATCCGAGATGAGAGGAGTGAGGAATGACCCACCTACACTACACTTTGTACTTGTATACAAAGATATGGTTGCTTTGACTAATGACTCACCCCCACTTCCTCTAGCTATGTCTCGTGTTTTGCAGGAGTTTGAGGATGTCTTTCCCGATGAGATCCCGGCGGGGCCTCCACCCATTCGAGGCATCGAGCACCGCATCGACCTCATTCCGGGAGCGCCTCTTCCCAACCGGCCACCTTACCGCGCCAACCCTGAGGAGACCAATGAAATTCAATGTCAAGTACATGAGCTACTTGACAAGGGGTATGTTCGCGAAAGCTTAAGTCCTTGCGCCGTTCCCGTTATTCTTGTCCCTAAAAAGGACGGATCTTGGCGCATGTGTGTTGATTGCCGAGCCATCAATAATATCACCATGCGTTACCACCATCCCATTCCACGTTTAGATGACATGCTTGATGAGCTTAGTGACGCAACCATTTTCTCTAAAATTGATTTGAAGAGTGGCTATCACCAAATAAGGATGAGTGAAGGAGATGAGTGGAAAACCGCTTTCAAAACTAAGTTTGGTTTGTATGAGTGGCTTGTCATGCCTTTTGGTTTATCCAATGCTCTCAGTACTTTCATGCGCTTAATGAATCATGTTTTACGCCAATTCATTGGTAAATTTGTGGTAGTCTACTTTGATGACATCCTCATATATAGTAGAACTTTGCATGATCACGTTGGCCACATTAAACAAGTTCTACTAGTGCTTAGGAATGAACGCTTGTTTGCTAACCTTGAGAAATGCACCTTTTGTACGGAGAAACTTGTGTTTCTAGGCTTTGTTGTGTCCACTCATGGCATAGAGGTAGATGAGTCCAAAATTGAAGCAATTAAAAATTGGCCTACCCCTATCAATGTGAGTCAAGTGCGTAGCTTTCATGGCCTAGCAAGTTTTTATCGTCGATTTGTCAAGGATTTTAGCGCTATTGCTTCCCCTTTGAATGAATTGACTAGAAAGAATATTCCTTTTGTATGGGGGCAATCTCAAGAGAACGCTTTTCAAGAATTAAAGAAACGCCTAACCGAGGCACCCTTGCTTGCTTTACCAGATTTCGCTAAAACCTTTGAAGTTGAATGTGATGCTAATGGAATCGGTATAGGGGGTGTGCTCATGCAAGAAGGTAAACTAGTCGCTTACTTTAGTGAGAAACTGAATGGTGCTCAACTCAATTATCCGATTTATGATAAAGAATTGTATGCTTTGGTTCGTGTCCTAGAAGTTTGGCAACACTATATTTGGCCAAAGGAATTTGTTATTCATTCCGATCATGAATCCTTGAAATACCTTAAGGGCCAAGCTAAATTGAACCGAAGAAATGCAAAATGGGTTGAATTTATTGAAACCTTTCCCTATGTAGTCAAATACAAAAAGGGTAAAGAAAATGTTATGGCGGACGCTCTTTCCCGCAAAATGACCCTTTTGAATCAACTTGCAATTAAAGTGTTGGGTTTAGAATGCTTGAAAGAACTATATGCTAATGACCCTGAATTTGGTTCCCCTTTTGCTAATTGTAAAGAAGGGAAGTGTTGGGAGAAATACCACGTGCATGAAGGTTTCCTTTTTCGAGCTAACAAACTATGCATCCCCGAGTCGTCCGTGCGTTTGCTACTTTTGCAAGAATCACATGGCGGCGGCTTGATGGGACACTTTGGGAGGGATAAGACCTACATGATGCTGTCCAACCACTAATATTGGGCGAAAATGCGACGAGATGTGGAGAGATTCGTCCAACGATGCATTACATGCCACAAAGCTAAGTCAAAACTGAACCCTCACGGTCTTTATACTCCACTTCCTGTTCCTAGTGCACCTTGGGAGGATATTAGCATGGACTTTGTGTTAGGATTGCCTAGGACCAAAACGGGGAGGGATTCCATATTTGTGGTTGTGGATAGGTTCTCAAAAATGGCTCATTTCATTCCATGCCACAAGACCAACGATGCTTCACATGTTGCTACATTGTTTTTCAGGGAAATTGTGAGGCTTCACGGCGTCCCCAAGACCATTGTCTCCGACCGCGACGTCAAATTCCTAAGTTACTTTTGGAAGACGTTGTGGGCCAAATTGGGTGTCAAGCTCCTTTTCTCCACCACGTGCCACCCTCAAACGGATGGACAAACCGAGGTCGTCAACCGCACCCTCTCAACACTTCTTCGGGTCATGATCAAAAAGAACTTGCGGGAGTGGGAGGACTGCATTCCCCATGTGGAGTTCGCCTACAACAGTGCGGTACATTCTACCACAAGCTTGAGTCCCTTCGAAGTGGTGTATGGTTTCAACCCCTCTACACCACTCGATCTTCTTCCACTACCGCTACATGAGCGAGTCAACATGGATGCCTCCAAGCGAGCGGTGTTCATCAAGAAGCTCCATGAGACGACAAGGGCCACAATCGAGCAACAAGTGCTTCGTCACGCCAATAAAGTCAACCAAAGCAAGAAAAAGATGGTGTTTGACCCCAGTGATCTTGTGTGGATTCACCTCCGCAAGGAGCGATTTCTGGAAGAACGTAACTCCAAGCTCAAGCCACGCGGAGATGGTCCCTTCCAAGTGCTTCAACGCATCGGCGACAATGCCTACAAGATTGATCTTCCACCGGACAAGTACTCGGTGAGCAACACCTTCAACATCGCGGACCTTTCACCCTTCCATGGCTACAATGACTTGGAGTCAGGTCGACTCCATTTCAAGAAGGGGGAATGATGCGGACATCTCCTGCACCAAGGGTGCAGATACCACGGCTCATTCCAATCCAACAAGTCCACCTCCAAAATCTCGTGGTCCAATGACAAGAGCTCGAGCTAGGGCTATCCAACACGAGGTGTTTCTATTCCTTGACTCCTTCCCACTTGATCTGAGGTCGAGTGGTATACTACCTGATGCTTCAACTCTTTGCTTGCTTAGGTGTGAAGGAACAACCAAGTGGAGCGATGCCAAGGGGAGGAAGGACTTGGGATGCTGCCTGGGAAGCATGTCTGGACATTCCGGACAAGGAGACCCGGACACTCCGGACGTACCAATCCCGGAGACACCGAGATTCCACAACACACCCGGACATTCCAGGCAAGCCCAGAGTCTCCGGACGTCCCCCACCAGGAATGTACTCCTCTCGGGATGGTGCCCGGACACTCCGGCCCCAAGCCCCGAGAGGGTGGCCAAGAACAACGCCCTCCAACTCCACGGCCGGACACTCCGGTCCCCAGACCCGGAGACTCCGGATGACCCCTGCCCGGAGCGCCAACTCCGACCCTCCGGACGTCCACTGATCAAGACGTCCGGACATTCCAGAAAACTTACCCCGGAATGTCCGGGCCCTACGGCCGGACATTTCGGACAAGTAACCCTGGAATGTCTGGGCGTACTATCTGCGCACAGTAACGGGCCGAGGCCCATGTAAGGATTTGGCTTAGCCCTCAAGGGTTACGGGGTTAGGGCTATAAATACCTGTACCCAAACCCTAATCAAGATTAGACTTGTTGTTAAGACTAATAGAGAGCTTTACTCCTAATCTAGGGTTTCACCCCTCTAGATTAGGGTTCCATCTTAGGCCTTATAATCTCCCTTGGATTGTAAGGACCGGCGCGTGCCCCCGGATGGTAATCGAGGCATTCATTGAGAGGACGAGTTGATTTGGGTCCTAGTTCCAAAGGTTAACCCATTGGGGTTTTGTTGTTGGTTTGGGATTTCATCTAGGCCCTTCTAGTTACCCCTTGTCCAAATCGTGCAGATCGGGAGCCCTCCGTATCAGCACTTCTTTGGGAATCAAAATAGTATATCATTCTTGAAGGCTTGTGGCTGACAATGAGGATCCAGTGGTCGCTGCGTAAAAGGTAACGAATGAATATAAACAGACGGGGATACGTCCTTGAGAAAAGCAAAGTAGGCCCGGTAGTAAGTAACTTACGGGGGGTTGTAGGGCATGAGTACGTAGTCCTTGTACTTATGGTATATCAATGACTCAGTGATGAAATTTATTAGGACCGGCTTCGCTTCTTGTACATAGTAGTCGTTCATGATGACCGGATCCATTATTCCAAAAGCGCAGTTGGGCAGACGCCTACACTCTTGGGCTTGGTGAAGCGCCCACAGCTTGACGAGCATGGTGTTGAGCCGGAAGAGGTTGAACAACATAAAGGTATCTTCAAAATTGATGTCAAAGGTGTCATGATGTCTGTCCAGGAAGAAACCGTAATCTTTTGGCACCTTGACCTTAAAGTGTAGCTCATAATCATCCCGATTCCATGACCTCATCATGATTGTGTCATGGAGAAGTTTTATCTGTGCGGGCAACCTCTGCACCTCATCATCTGGGAGCAAGGGCTCACCTGCCTCGTACACTACTCATCGAGGCTTCTTCACAGTTTCGGCAGATGTCTGAAAGGATAAGGCTTTTTTCTTGCTTTCCTTGCTTGCCTCCTTCGCAGCGGTGCCGCCCTGTTTGTGTGCTCTTTTGCTTTTCCTCTCTGGCTCTGGAGAGGAGGCCCTCTTGCCTCCCGTCAACACTTCGCCCACTGTGGCATTGAGCGTGCTTGGAGACAAGACCTTCTTTCCTGCTGCCTTCGGGTCATGGTGATGCTTGGAGCGCCTTTCACGGGGCGGCGAGTCCGTCTTGGGTTGCTCCTCCTCCTGGGACGGAAGGATCGTCGTGTGTTGCTGCTCGCCAAGATCGTCGTCCCGATCATCGAATGAAATGGGTGTACGACACAGGCCGAGCGGAGACGGGCCAGCTCCGATTGATGGAGAGGGGATGGTTGACGTACTAGGAGAGGACACCCCGGGGATAACTATCTGACTCTTCGGCCACAGGATGTAGTACCCCTTGCAGTCTCCTAGCTTCGTGACATCCTCTTCAGGGGCGACAAGAACTGCGATGTCACTGAACTCGGCGATGACGCGGTCCACCTGCACCCTCGCCATGTGGGAAGGTATAACAGCGTTGTGGCATGTTGCGCCCTTTACTGTTGGGAAGACTAGGCCGTGTGCAACCGTCTTCTTCACGCCGGGCAAAGGGATAGTGAGGTGGCATTTTGTGGGGTCCTGCATAATAAACAATGTGTCGTACCTATTGTTATCCGCACAATGCTATGAATTAGAGCCCTCAAACAAGTGATTCAATGTGGCGACGAAGCTTACAGTGATGTCTTCGACGGGACTTGGCAACTCGGGGGGCGATGTCGGAGGCTGAGGCGCAGCTACTCCATCCAGCAGGATAGGAGCCCTGATGTCTATGAGGATGCACAGGTGGACGAGATGCATCGCGGGCGTCGTAGCCTCTCTACTAAAAATTGTTGCGCCGCCTGCTTGCCAGCCTCCTGGGCTGCCCTTATCATCTCTTGCATAAGAGATGTTTGCCTTCCTCTCCTCCTCTGGCAGGCAGCCTCGCGGTCTTGAGGAAAGACTTCGTCCCATATAGCCCCGCTTCCAATCCCTCGGACACGCCCTGTCTTCTCCCTCGTTCCTAGAGGCTTCGAGAGATGGTCTTCCCACCTCTCACTCTGGACGGAGTCCTGGGAGCTCTCAGGCTGCTGGGATAGCTGCCTCTACAAGGGAAACGGCACAAGGTACGGGCCGTTAGCGTATTGGAAGCACAATAGTATATTTCAAGAAGACATTGGGTTTATATTATACCAATCGTTCGAAAACCGCCTGAAGCTCGAGGTCCATGATAATTGGTGACCCAGTAGTTGGGTCAGAAACTGTGTGCGCCCTCATCCAAATTTGGGCACGTTCCTGCTCGATATCGGCGAAAGGAACCGGTTTGCCAGCCGCTATCTACGCAGCGTCTTCTTTGGCCCAGATCAGTCTCTTCCCTGGAACACCTCGGCTGCCAAGGTGGTGGGGGAATTTGTTCTTCGCGTGCAACTCCTTCCCCCAGCAGCTCTTCTCCTTGAATGCGTCACTCTTCTTATCAGCAACAAACTCCTCCCAGTGTTCGAGTTCTATCTTTCGCCATTTAGTTTTAACTGCAGTTTCGAAATCGGCATCTAACAGCTTTGCTGATTCATATCGCCATGTCCTTAGCGCAGCACACATGATGTTGTCGGCTTTCCTCTGCACTCTTTCCTTGTCAGGCTCTGGGATAGCGTACTTATCCCACAGCTTGTCGAACAGGACCTTTTTCTGGGTGTCAGTCATTTTTTTGAAGTCCCGGCATGTGATCTTGATATGCTCACGGACAATGCACCTGCAGGTGTTGTTGAATGACCTCGCAGCCTTCTCAGGACTTGCAGGAACACCTGTTATGCCGACTCGAGTGACGACGAATGTCTCGTTCGTCAGCTGGTTACCACCTCTAGGGTTGTATCGTCTCTTCGGCTTCGATGGTGCCGCTGACGACGGCTCGAGCGCCTACTGTTCTTCCAATCCCGACTCGCTAGATCGAGAATCGTCAGACGAGCCAGACGCACTCTCTTCATCTCGCGCCGAGGGAGGTGCAGGTGCTGAAGGTACATTGGCCGGCTCAACGGCAGGTCTACTGGCCGGCTCAGGGGCTATTTGATCGGTTAGGGGCGGGGCATCAATAGGGGCCGCCATGTCTAGGGGCGCCGCCTTGTCATCATCTATGCGGGCTAGTTCCCGGGTTGGCGACGAGTCCATTTCTAATATATTAAGAAACTTAAAAAACAAAAACCATGTATTAGAACAAGTAACTAGAAATGACCGATAAATTATTCAGAAGTAAAGACAAACCACTAAATTATTCAATGGTCCATAAAATTATATAGATGATCTCGATAAGATTACTGGAATACTTCAGAAGTATAATAGTGCCAATCCATATGATATGTTAGTGCTTTCAGGAAAGAAAAAATAAACACATGTGGAGTTACAGCATACCCTAAAATAATGTAGCATGTCTACAGCAGATCTTTACAAGCTAAAAAGAAACAACATGCAAACATTCATTTGATTAGAAATATTTCATCACAACTACTTTTGATCTCTAACTAGCAAACTGTTCCAAATCACTAACTAGCACAAGGTTTAAGCCCTCCCCCAACCAATCTTCCTGTTCCTACACTACAGCGATGCATTCCTAACAAAAAGATCTCAACAAGCTCAGAGCAATTGGATATCACTTATAATAAGAATCAGATTACAATCCATCGTCTAATCACTAGCTCATCAATCATACACATCCATACATTCATCGAACGAAAAAACGATAACATCCATGAAACAATTTCTTCATCACTCCAAATACACATCCATTAAGTCAAGAACAAATTAATACTGGAAGGCTACAATGGTACAGGAAGTCACATCTATACAAGCTTACAACAGCAAAAACAAAGCAGGGTTTAGGTGATACTAGATAAGAATAACTAGGAGCAAACAAAACATGTACTATAACATTGAATCAAGTCAAAGATTCCAACACGCTAAGCTAGCATCGTTCGTGACATGGCGATATCTAAATCAGCATTCGCAGCACCTGGTATCATAGACAACATCCGCGAGCCCTGCACAGCACAATCATAGACAACATCCGCGAGCCCTGCACAGCACAAGGCATAACAAAGACAAGGACGGGAGGGAAAACCAGTAGGGACTTTCTTGAGCCCTTTGTATCTAGTTTTCACCCAATTTTCTCTAGGGCTCATAACAAATCACCATATCAGAACAAGATGAAGTAAAGGTTGTCAATTACGCATGATAAGCCACAAATCCTTTAGAACCCTTTTTTGGATTAAGATACAAATCCATTTACCGGTAGATTCCACCAAATACAGAGATGATTCGGGATTAAAGCTTCTCTCCAACCATGAAGAATGCATCTAAGCAGCGAGGACATGGATCGGGATACTGACCTCGAAGGAAGGAGAAGGAAACGAGAGGAGGCGGTGGCGGCGCGGGGGTGGGAGGGGTCAATTGCTCTACTGGGCGGCGCGAAGGCTCAGGGCGGCGGCGCGGGGGCTCGGGTCGACGCCAACGGGGGGAGCGAGCGGCGGCAGCGGTGGCGCGGACGGGAGCTCGGGCGGCGGCGCGGCAGCCTGGCGGCGGGGCTAGGGCTCGCGTGCTCGCTGCTGGTTTGAATGAACGCGCAAGACGAATGATTGAAAATTTTGCCAAGTCCCGGTTAAGTAGTGTGACACTATCATTGACGGGCACATATAGGGAGCCCGTCAATGGAGGTCCTGGAGTACTCCACTGACGGGCACATATTAAGCCACCCGTCACTGAAAGTTAATCACCACTGACGGTCTCGATGTAGTTGCCCATCAGTGAAGTTGATTTAGGGTTTGAGCTGTCCACTCCACTGACAGGCACGTACTAAGTCGCCCGTCAGTGAAAGTTATTTTAGGGTTTGGGATATAGGTTGGATATTTTTGATTTTATCTTTTGCATATGGTGAATTTATCATTTGCATATTTATTGACATGTCTTATCATTCATCCCAACATATAATGATAATTCTTTTGTAATATTCACAACCATATAGGTGAACTCACTAACCATTAGTCATAACCTAACTACGAGAACATAAATTATATCAGAGACCGTATACCATAGGTATGAAGATCATCAGGCTGGAGATAACAGCCGTACGTGCATGTACCATTACAAACTGAAAAATCTGAACATACACAAAACAAGGGTAAACAGCAAAACTTTGTAAGACCTATGGCATTTACTAATCTTCTACGGTGCAAAACAAAAAAGCTAGGTTTTGTCATCTTCGACACGCTTCTCAGTAGTAGTTTTGATCTTCTTACTGGTATACGTCAGTCCTTCGGCGTAACTGTATCTTATGTAGGGACACACATCCTGAATACCTTTGCGCCTTTTGCTCATTCGATCATCGACATCTTCTTCTTCTGTGTCCAGATCGTCGAATTGGTCATAGTCCTCTTCATCAACTACACCATCGACTTCGACAATACTCATTTTCCCTTTCCTCACGACAACGCGCTTCTCATTCTTTGGGTCGGTTATGTAGAAGACTTGGGCGAGTTGTTTGGCTAATACCCATGGCTCATCTTTGGGACTGATTGATTTGACTTGTCGTGACTCCATAGGGATCAGTGGAGGTATAACCACGGTACTGGTGTTCATATCTTCGATTCTGACGTCTTTCGCCCATCTGACACGAAATATGGGGATCTTGGTCACGGTGTAGTCAAGTTCCCAGATCTCTTCGATCACACCGTAGTACCTACACTTCTTGCCTTGATGACCAGTTCTAGACTCCTGCTTACACCGCAGTTCTGGTACGTACTGCGCCGGTCTTGAGCCTCGGTGTAGAATGTGTATCCGTTGATATCATACGATTGCCACGTCACGACTTTGCTATCGGGTTCTTGTGACAACATTCGAACGGTTTCTTCTTCTCCATTTGTTGGCTCCCTTTCATACCAGTAGTCCTTTAGCCACCTGGAGAACTTTGCATTATGCTCTTTCGTGAGCGCAACTGTGCCCTTTTTCAGATTCACTTTACGCAACTATTTCATGTGGATCTAAATGTAAGGCCGTACCACAGCCAAGTGTTACAACACCACAAAATGTGCTCTGTTGTAGTCATCTGATCTTTCCTTTCGATACACATGTAAATTTTTATGCATGATCGCACCTTTACCATCGAGCCTGCCTGTGTGCCGCAAAACTGGAACACCTATAGGTTTTTGATCACGCATGTAATCTGTGCAGAACTCGACGCCCTCTTCGGTAGTATAGCCTTGGATGATGCTGCCTTCCAGATGCGCTCTGTTACGAACGTAGCGTTTGATAACCCCATTGTACCTTTCAAACGGGTACATGTTGTGTAAAAACACGGGACCAAGGTCCAGTATCTCTGGGACGATATAGATCATGAGATGTACCATGACATCGAAGAATGCTGGAGGAAAATACATCTCAAATTCGCATAGTATGACAGTGATCTCAGCCTTCAGTTTCAGGCAGCATTGCACCGTGACTGACTTCTGATAGATAATGTTGAAGAAGTTACAAAGATCCGTGATAGTCTTGCGGACACTTGGCTCCATGATACCTCTAATTGCAACAGGCAGTATCTGTGTGATCATCTCATGGCAATCATGAGACTTCATGCCAATCAGTCGATGACTTTTCATGTCAACAAGTTTTCGGATGTTTGCCAAGTAACCCGAAGAAACTTTGACACCGTAAAGGCATTCGCAAAAGCTATGGAGCTCATCTCTACTCAAAGTGTAGCAAGCAGCAGGACAGCTGGTCTTGATTCTGATACCATTCTTCCCCGTCTTGGTCGTTTCTCTGGTTGCCCACAGCTCATGTCTTATATTCATGTGTTGCATGTTTGCTCGTGCCTTCGGTCCATCTTTTGTCTTGTCCGAAATGTTGAGCAAGAGACCAAGCAGGCCGTCGCAGACATTTTTTTGACATGCATTACATCAATGCTGTGACGTGTGTCTAGGTGAGGCCAGTAAGACAATTCCCAAAAAATAGATTTTCTTTTCCAGACGCCCTTTACCGGTGGTTGTTTCTTTCCTTTTCCTAGCTCAGCTTCGTCCATTTCATTCAAGAGATCATAGATTTCTTGTCCGGTCTTCTCGCGAGGCTTTGGACGGATTTCTTTTGTTCCGTCGAACCCTTCCGTGTCCTCTCTCAATGGGTCATTCATGGTAAGCCACCTTCGGTGGCCCATGAACATGATTTTTCTAGAGCCCTTTAAGAAAACACTTGTGGTTTCTTCCATGCACTTAACACATGCTTCGTATCATTTGGTGCACTGACACGCGTTGTTCCCGTACGTGGGATAATCTTGCACCATTGTGAACAACAGGCCTTTTAGAGTGAAGAACTCTTCTTTGTCCGCATCCCAGACCTGAGCCCCTTCTTCCCATAGCGTAGCTAGTTCGTCCTTCAGTAGCTGTTGATACACGTTAAGATCCATTCCAGGTTATTTTGGCCCTTGAATGAGATAGATAGGTGCATGTACTTCCGCTTCATGCACAACTATGGAGGGAGATTATAGATCCAAAGAACAACGGGTGTCGGAGTATTATTCCGGCAATACTAACTATGGGACGGCGTGAGCACAGCAAATCAGGATGGGTGCACACGGGAGACAGGATTTAGACAGGTTCAGGCCCTCATGGAGAGGTAATACCCTACGTCCTATGTTTGGTGACTAGTATTGCTTGTGTCCCAAGTGCCGCAAGCCCTAGAGAATCGATCTCGAGGTTGCTTGGACCTGGAAACGATGGCGATTGTCTATGACCTAGATGATACTTGAAGGCTTACCGATCGGAGGTCCCCTACCAGGCCTTATATAGGCGACCGGGGTAGGGTTACAAGAGTCCGAGTCGATTAACAGATTGATTTCCTATTTGTTACAACTGATTCTGGGTATGCCAGACAGGTATTAGTCCTTGCCTTGTACTCCACGCTGATGAGGCGCCCCCGTGTTGGAGTCGGACTCCGAGTAGTCGGCCCGGCCCATCCCGTGGCCGGAAGGCCGGATTCGTCCTCCTTGATGACACCCGGGCGCCATGTCATCATCAGTAGCCCCCGAGTTCTTCACGATCTCACTGCTACCAGTCTTCACCTCTGGATGAGCTTCCCGACTGACTTCGGCTTGCTGGGAGATTGCGAAGGGCTAATCAAATTTCTGCAAACAAGACAGTTAGAGCCAAGTAACATTCACCCGTAAGGCAGGAATGTTAAGGCGAATGAGCTATTAATGGGTAATCTCTGGTGGCACCCGGTCCATTCTTAGGGACAGGGACCGGCTGATAACCCAGCGTGGGGCATGCCATGAATCCCGACTGAATTCCCGAGTAGCACCCGGCCCTCCCGAGTGGGTTAAGGGCCGGCTGGAGTCCCCTGAAGGAATGCCTCTGAAACTCACGTCCGAACCAGAGAAACCAGCCATGGTGCGTAGGTTCCCGAGTTTCAAAGTCTTACGCCAGGTCATTCCACTGAATCTGGGGATCCCAGTTACCAGAGCCTCCGAGGCTTAAGTGCTCGACAGGCCTGGGCGGAGAATCCGGCAGCTCCGAGTTGCTCAGCATCCCCCTTGTGGCCTTCGGGAGGCACGCCATTACTGCCCCTCGCTCGGGTATACTCAGGCGACTGTGTTCCTGCTTGAGGCCAGCCTCTGATACCCTTCGCAGCCAAAGCGCCCGGTGCCAACTCTTCCGGCAGCCGGCTAGTGATTTACGGGAAATACGCTTTGGCCGCCGTATGGCGGAGACGTATTCCGTCGGGTTGTTAAGCCTAGAAAGCCAACCGTCGGATCTCCCTTCATTAATCAGCACGAATCGCGGCGCTGCCGGGTTGTGGGCGCGAAAAGGACGCGACGTGGTCCACCAGATGCGCGTGAGGGAATCTGAAGAGGCGCGTAGTGGGGCGCGCCGGATCCGGACACGTGCAGATGTGGGGAAACCGAACCGTCGGCCCGTCCTTTTACACTCCAAAAAGACCGCGGGTTTGGCCCACGCACCCATTCACCTTTCTTCTTCCTCCTGCTCCCGAACGCTTCGCCTTCTTCTCCCAAATCCGCCCGTACGCGCCGCTCCACCCAAAACCCTAACCTCCGCCTCAGTCACCTCGGATGCAATCCCCGCATTGGGAAGCCGATCTGACAGAAGTCGAAGAGGACGCCCTGGTGTGGAAGCTGCTGAGCGAAGAGGAGTCGCCCGCCAGTCCGATGGCCCTGTGGATGAAGTCTTCGGCGACGGACATACGGCTGGAGATCCTCGTGCGGCTCGGGCTGCTGCCGCCAAAGGAATTGGTCGAGTGGCGCGCCGCCGCCGGGGAGACCATCCCCACCCCGAACACCGGCGAGCTGGTCGTCCACGGCTCCTTCTTCGAGCGGGGGTTTTCTGTGCCAGCCCACCCATTCTTGCGGGGGCTGCCCTATTATTACGGGTTGGAGCTCCACAACCTCAATCCCAACAGCGTGCTCCACGTCTCCTACTTCATCACCCTCTGCGAGTGCTACCTCGGCATTCGGCCGCACTTCGCCCTGTGGAAGCACCTCTTCATGGTGAAGCCGCAGCCGAGCAGGGACAACCCGGCTGTAGTAGGCGGCGCCGGGTTCCAGCTGAGGTCAGGAGCGGTGAAGAACTACCCGGCTCCGCCAATGCAGTCGTCGAACAAGGGCTGGCATGCCAACTGGTTCTACTGCGCCAACCTGGAGCCATCGCTGTCGGCCTTCTCGGGTCAGCCGCCAGTGGTCAAGCCAAGCTGGACGGACCTTCCGCTCGAAAGGGAGTAGGACAGCGTCGCCGTCGTGATGGCGCAGCTCGAGAAAGCAATGAAAGCCGGGGTCACCGGGATGATTGTCGCCGCGACTTTCATCCGGTGGCGGGTGCAGCCAGCCAAGCTGTGGGCGCATCCCCTGTTCGAGTACACCAACGAGGGTGACACGACTCGGGAGTCCGCCGAGGAGCTCACGGAGGGCGAGGTCCAGAGTCGGCTCGAGAGGATCTTGGCTCAGGGGACGAGCCTGGATTTCTCTAGGTGGCCGGCCCCCTTTAGCCGGGCCAACCCCCCGAGTGACGTAAGTACCCGAGTCCTGCCTTTTTGGTTCTTTCTTTATTTCTTCACCGAATCTCATTCGGGGTTTGCTTCTGCGTTTCGGCAGGTGTTGTTCGGCTTCTATTCCAAGCTCCCCTCCCGGAGGATGAAATTTGGAACCAGCCACGTTATGCCGATGTCCCAAGCGGCGGGCCGCCACCACAGGGAGCAGCCGGGGCTCCTTCTCCCGGCGCCGGCCACTCAAAGGGCGCCGGGTCTTCCTCTTCCGGCGCCGGGTCTTCAAAGGGTGCCGGGCCCTCTAAGGCACCGGCGGCTGCTCCGCCCCGTCCTCCCCCCGCCGAGCACGCCCGCTCAGGAGGAGGAGGAGGAGGAGGACGATGCTAGCGCCTTCCGAGTGAAGAGACGGAGGCGGCCGGCGGGCACTACCCAGAAGGGACGGAGCAGCTCTACCGCCAGCTCGACCACCGTCGTGAGGGGCGCCGCCTCGTCGGGGCGGGGCGACTCTGCCCCCCCGTGCCAGCTCGGCGGCTCCGTCTGCCGGAGGGACTGCGCCGACGGGTCAGGAGGGCACCGCCGCTGGTGCTGACCCGGTAGCACCAGCCGCTACTGGGTCTGCCCCGACGGAGCAGGAGGGCTCCGCTGCTGGCGCTAGTCCGGTGGCGCCAGCCGCCCCGGGGGCCGTACCGGCGGAGTGGGAGGACTCCGCCACTGGCGCTGATCCCGTAGCGCCAGCCGCCACAGGAGCTACATCGGCGGAACAGGAGGGCTCCGCCGCTGGTGCTGATCCGGTAGCGCCAGCTGCCGCTCCGAGTGAAGCCTCTCGAGCGGCCGAAGACGATGCTCCCCCCGGCCGGGGAGAAAAGAGAGATGCCAGCGCCGCCTTCGGGGCACCTAGCGGGTCGGGGACCTCGCCGGCCCCGGCTGTTGCTGCGCCTGGGCAGCGAGCCGCGGGAGTCAGGAAGCGCATCGCCGTCCCTCGGTCCTCGAAGTAAGTGTCAGGCCGACTGCCTACCTGACTTTGTTTCTTTAAATGCTGACGAGCTCGAATTACCCAGGACGCGGAGGACGGGGGACATCCCGAAGGCTCCCCCGAGCGCCCCAGCACCCAGCCAAGGCGGGGATCCTCCAGCGGCGGACGTCCGGCCTGCGTCGCCCCCGCCTGCGGACTTGCCGTCATCTCCCCGGCCGTCTCCCGAGCGGCCCAGTGGGCAACCCGACTCGGCCACCGAGTCTCGAGGGGAGGAGCCCTCCGCTGGAGTACCAGCTCCGGAGGCGCCTGAGGACGTTGGCCGGGCCTTGGTGGTCGCAGGAGGAGCAAGCCTCAGGTCGGCTGGGGCCGCCGCGCGGGATCGTGGTGGCAACCGCGGCCCGCCTCCGCCGATGGAGGAGTTCAGCAGTGCTGCTCCTCGCCCGCCGTCCTCCGAGCTGGTGCGCCGACCACTTCGGGTCCGGGAGGAGGACCCGTGGGCACCAGGTATGACGGTTCGGGAGATCAACGACCTCGCGGAGGAGAAGGAGTGGCAGGCGACTGCGGACGTCGCTACTCAAATTGGAGAAATCCTCCCCGCCTTGCTGAAGGCAGCGAAGGAGGGAGCCAACCTGCTGAATGGCAAGCTGCGTCCTTTAATGGAGGTAAGTTGTTTTTGCCCTTGTAGGAGTATGTCCGTAGGAAGTAGCCCCCGGGCCTCTGCCCGACTGAGTTAGTCGGGCGGAGGGCCCTTTGCTTTTCCCTTGTAGTCTTCACTCTGGGTGCACGAACAGTGCACCCAGAGGGTGTAGCCCCCGAGCCTACGTTCGACTAGGATAGTCGGGCGGAGGGTGTATGTTGCATAGTTTTGTAGATCTGGTTCCGGGTGCACGAACAGTGCACCCGGAGGGTGTAGCCCCCGAGCCTCCGCTGGGTCCTTGGGACCGAGTGGAGGGTTTTGATGCCTTTGCCGGGTGGCCTAACATGTGTGTGTTCTTTTGCAGGCTCTGAACCAGCGGTCGCAGAACAAGACCGCCTTCCTCCAAGACCGGCTGCCCGTCATCGAGCGCCTGGAAATGTGGAAGTCCGAGTGGGACAAGTTGTCCGCGAGTCTGCAGGCGGCGGAGGATGTGGCCCGCAAGCGCGGGGCGGAAGTTATCGCCCTGCAGGCGGGCATTTCACAGGAGATCGCCAAGACCCGAGGTGAGTGCACCGAGTGATTGGTTGCCTCCCCTTGTCGTGTTTTATCTTGCTGATGTGTTGTCTCTTGCAGCCGCCGAAGAAGAAGTCGCGAGGCTGAGGGCGGAGCTCGAGGCGACGAAGACCTGCGCCCGGGACCTGGACGCCGCCAAAGAGCAAGCTGGGAAGCTTGAGGAGGCGCTCTTAGCGGAGAAGGCCCGTGCGGAGCAGCTCGGGCGCGAGGCCGAGTCGGCGGCCAAGAAGGCCGCTGACTCAGAGGCGGCTGCCGGGGCCGCGAAGAAAGCTGCCGCGGCAGCGGAGTCCGGTGAGTGCTATTTCTGACTTTCGGTTTTGTCCCAGCCTGCTGGTCATATTGCTCATGCTTGTTTTTGTTGTTACAGATTTGAAGGCGCGTCTCGAGAAGTCTCATGGGATGATCGAGTCGCTGCTTAAGGCGGGGCAGGTAGCGTGTGGCGCCGTATGGCCAGACGAAACGGCCCCGGACTCCGTCGCGGCGGTCGACGAGCATCTGAACCAAGTGCCTGATCAAGTGGCGAACATCGAGGCAGAGGGCGCGCGGACGGGGGGCCAGCATAGTCCTGGCGGTGGCGCGGTCCCACTACCCGTTGCTAGATATGCAGGCAATCGGGGAGGGGTATGCCGCTGATTTCCCAGAAGAAGACATTCCGGAGATGATGCGGTCCGTTGAGCCCACCGTCGATTCCCTTATAAAGCGGTCGGGCCTATAGAAAATAGGGATAGTTGTAAACTGCTCGGGCTAGCCGAGTAAAGATTGTAACGGACTCGGGGATGCCGAGTGAATTTTGTAAAGAACTCGGGAGTGCCGAGTGAGTTTGTGTGCATTTGGGATGCCGAGAGACTTAGCTGTGCACTCGGGGATGCTGAGTGACTTATGTATACACTATCCAATTAACACGTAAGTTTTAATTTGATCGTGAAAAGACTTGTGTTCCTGTGTATTTGAGTTTTCGTTTTCGCTCTTCGCCAACCCGTTGTAGCCTCCTTTGCGTAGGGATTAGCCGTTGGCGTGTGTCCCGTGTAGCGTAAGGGTGCGGCGTAAACCGGCGATTGGAGTCGAAGAGTTAACGTTAGACTTTATACACAGTACTTAAGTATTTCGTGAGGGAGGGGCAAAGCCGTGCGTGTGCCGAGTACCCGCTACGAGCGGGCGTAGCAGGTCAGTCGGGAAAAAGATACGCTTGCTTTTAAATGGAGCAAAAGAAGGCTCTTTATTCATGTTTCCAGGACACTTATAAAAAGAATTCAAGCGTAGAAACGACGTAGCTGTTCTATGTTCCATGCGTTGGTGAAGACATTGCCGTCGCTGTCCCTCAGCCGGTAAGCCCCCGGGCGTAGTACTTCGGCGACGATGTACGGACCCTCCCATGGCGGGGAAAGTTTGTGCTGCTCTTTGTTGGTCCGCACTCGGCGTAGAACCAAGTCGCCGACGTTGAACGAGCGGCCCCGTACGTGTTGGCTGTGATAACGCCGCAGGCCCTGCTGGTACTTAGCTGACCGGAGGAGCGCAACCTCGCGTGCTTCTTCGAGTCGGTCGAGAGCGTCTTGCCGTGCTTCTTCTGACTCGGCCTCATTGAAGGCATGGGTTCTCGGGGAACCGTATTCCAAGTCAGTCGGGAGCACGGTCTCAGCTCCGTAGACCATGAAAAAGGGTGTGTAGCCGGTTGATCGGTTGGGCGTGGTGCGTAGGCTCCACAGCACTGATGGTAACTCGGCTGCCCACTTGCCTGCGAATTTGTTCAATCGCTGGAAAATCCGAGGCTTGAGGCCTTGTATGATCAGGCCGTTGGACCGCTCGACTTGCCCGTTGGAGCGCGGGTGTGCCACGGCGGCGAAGTCGAGACTGATGTTGTAATCGTCGCAGAATTGGAGAAAAGCTCGCCCGGTGAACTGGGTGCCGTTATCTGTGATAATGCTGTTAGGCACACCGAAACGGAAGACAATGTCTCGAACGAATTCGACGGCTTTTTCGGCAGTTATCGTGGCGACCGGCTTGGCTTCGATCCACTTGGTGAACTTGTCGACCACGACGAACAGATGTGTGTAGCCCCCGGGAGCCTTCTTGAGGGGACCAACCATGTCCAAACCCCAGACCGCAAAGGGCCAGGTGATCGGGATAGTTTGGAGTGCCTGAGCCAGCAAATGTGTCTGCTGGGCGAAGTATTGGCATCCCTCGCATGTTCGGACGATGCGATCGGCATCCGATACGGTAGTCAGCTAGTAGAAACCTTGTCGAAGGCTTTCCCAACTAGCGACTTGGGCGCCGCATGTTGACCGCATACGCCCGAGTGGATATCGGACAACAGCTGTTGTCCTTGCTCTTGAGGTATGCATCGCTGGAGGACCCCGGAGGTACTCTTCTTGTACAGCTCGTCATTGATGACAACGAAGGACTTGGCGCGTCGCGCAATGCGGCGCGCCTCAGTTTTGTCTGGTGGGAGGACGTCCCGTAGCAGATGATCTAGGAAGGGCGCTATCCAGTCGGGAGTGACGGCCAGGACCTCTGGAGAGGGCTGCTGAATAGCGTCGCCTTCTGGGACCTGCTGTTCTTCGGTCTTGGGTGGTGTTTCTGCTTTGATAGAGGGGGTATGCAACTCGTGAAGAAAAACTCCAGTCAGAACGATGTCCCGACTGGATCCTAGCTTGGCGAGTGCGTCCGCAAGCTCGTTGTCTCAAGCGAGTAGCGAGTAACTCCGACTTCTTCATGAGTTTGTAGAGGGGCATGGCCTTCTCACCGAGTCGGGAGATAAAACGACTGAGAGCTGCCATGCACCCGGTCAGCCGTTGGATGTCCTTGAGTTTCTTGGGTGGGCCCATTTTGATGATGGCGTTGATCTTCTCCGGGTTGACTTCGATCCCTCGTTCGAAAACGATGAAATCGAGTAGCTTGCCCGAAGGGACCCCGAACACACATTTTTCGGGGTTGAGCTTCATGCTGAATTTCCTAAGGTTGGAGAAAGTTTCTTTCAGGTCACTTAGGAGGTCTCCTCTTTTCTAGGACTTGATCACCACATCATCGACATAGGCTTGTACGTTCCGACCGATCTACGACTGAAGGCAGCGCTGTATGCACCGTTGGTACGTAGCGCCTGCGTTCTTTACGCCGAAGGGCATGGAAACATAGCAGAAAGCGCCAAAGGGAGTGATGAAAGATACCTTGATCTCGTCATCCTCCTTCATCTTGATCTGGTGATAGCCCGAGTAAGCATCGAGAAAACACAACATCTCGCACCCTGCCGTGGAGTCAATCACTTGGTCGATGCAAGGGAGAGTGAAAGGATCCTTGGGGCACGCCTTGTAAGGCTAGTATAATCAACACACATCCTCCACTTTCCATTCTTTTTGCGAACAAGAACTGGGTTCGCTAACCAGTCGGGATGATACACTTCTTTAATAAAACCAGCTGCTAGAAGCTTAGCTATTTCTTCTCCTATGGACTGGCGTCTATCTTCAGCGAATCGACGTAAGCGCTGTTTGACCGGCTTAGCATCCGGCCGAAGGTTTAGAGAGTGCTCGGTAGCCTCTCGTGGAACTCCGGGCATGTCGGAAGATGTCCATGCGAAGATGTCCCAGTTGTTCTGGAGGAAGCTGACGAGCGCGCTTTCCTATTTATTGCTGAGTGCAGTCCCGATCTGCGTCGTCTTGGAAGAGTCTTCAGGGTCGAATTGGATCGACTTGGTGTTCCGCGCCGACTGGAATGATGTTGATGTCGAAGCCTTCTTGGCCGGAGGTGCTTCCTCAACCACAGCCGACTTGAGGTCGGTAAGTGCGGCCTCCGCGATCTGGGCCGCGGCGAGGTTGCAATTTTTCAGGTCGCACGTGTAAGCGTGTTGGAAACTGCTTTGCACCGTGATTACCCTATGGGGGCCCGACATCTTGAGCTTCAATAGACATAGCTGGGGACAGCCATGAATTTGGCGTAGCAGGGACGTCCCAAGATGGCGTGATACGAGCCTGGGAAGTCGACGACCTCGAAGGTGAGGGTCTCGGTCCGGAAGTTGTCGAGAGTGCCAAAAGTAATGGGCAGGCTGACCTGCCCGAGTGGACTCGCCATCTTGCTGGGTACTACCCCGTGGAAGGGGGCACCAGTCGGCTTGATCTCGGAACGAGGGATCTTCATGTCGTCAAGAGTTTTGACGTAGAGGATGTTGAGGCCACTTCCGCCGTCCATGAGGACCTTGGTGAGGCGGACGCCGCAAACGATCGGGTCTACCACCAAGGGGAATCGTCCCGACTGGGGAATGTAGTCGGGGTGATCCGCGCGTCCGAATGAAATTATGGACTCGGACCATCGCAGGTACTTGGGCACGGCCGGTTCCACTGCGTTGACCTCTCTATCCGTGATCTTCTGGCGGCGCTTGGATTCGTAGCCGTTGGGTCCGCCGAAGATCATCAGACAAGCGGTCTCTTTTGGGGACTCGTCGCCTTCATCCTGGGGGGGCTCTTTTTTGCCCCGATTGGGGACGAAGGGTTTGTTCGGATTCTTCAAGAGATTGCAGTCGCGTGTCAGATGATTGGACTTGGGTCCATGGAAGTGACACGGCTGACTCATCATCTCCTCGAAGGTCGCGTTGGTGCGCTGAGGTCGGCGCGGCGGGGCGCGCTCAACCGCAGCAACGAGATCTTCGCCTTTACACTTCCGGTGCTTCTTCCTGGATGACTCGGGTTGAGCGTCCCGACTGGGTGAGTCAGACACCTTGCCCTTGCTTCTTCCCTTGTCGTCCCGAGTAGCACTGCGGACAGCCTCTTCACCGGTGGTGAAGTTATTGGCTATGTCAAAGAGCTCGCGTATAGTCTGGGGATTCTTGCGCACTATCTTGTGGAT
Organism: Stipa capillata; assembly: GCA_019208055.1. Lineage (NCBI taxonomy): Eukaryota > Viridiplantae > Streptophyta > Magnoliopsida > Poales > Poaceae > Stipa > Stipa capillata. The sequence goes on from JAGXJF010000431.1 coordinate 127,397, forward strand.
GAGGTCGGTGCTTCGAACTCCCTTGGAGAAGGCAGTGATGACGTCACCCTCTCGGACCTCGGGCAAGGAGTTCTTCTTCTTGGAGAAGCGCTGGATATACTCACGGAGAGTTTCATCCGCCTCTTGTGTACAACTGTGAAGATCCCACGCGTTCCCGGGCCGGTTATAAGTGCCCTGGAAATTGTTCACGAAGAGGGTCTCAAGGTCGCTCCATGTCTGCATGCAACCCGGGGGTAAGCTGGTGAGCCAGGCTCGTGCCGAGTCGGCCAGAAACAGCGGCAAGTAGTGGATTGCGACGTAGTCATTCCCACCATTGGTCCTGCACGCCGTGTGATAGTCAGCCAGCCAAATGTCCGGCCGGGTCTCACCAGTGTACTTGTCGATGCCGGTGACTCGGAATCGTGACAGGAAAATGACGCTATGGATACGGGGACCAAATGCTTTCGGACCCGAATATCCCATCCTGGAGGAAATCGGAGAACGTCCCCGGCTGGTGGCACCACTGTCGTCGCGATGGCTGCCACGATCGTTTCTCCTGGAACCGTGATGAGCGCTTCTTTCAGCATCTACGGGGTTCCTTGGTCCGAGTCGATCGCGGGCCGATGCAGCTTGACGAGCGTTTTTGTCCGCATCCTGGCAGGCGCAGTGTCTTGCAGCTATGGTGCCTCGGGCGTCGTGATGGGGCCCGAGTCGTTCGTGAACCGCTCCAGCTGGCTGGCGTTGGTTGGGACTTACTCGTCGCCCACCCATATCGGATGGACTTTTTGGAGGGGTAGAACGCCGACTCCTAGCGCCTGCTGAGGAGCCCATGCGATCGCTTGAGACCTCGGCTTGCTGGAGTGTGGTTTCTTCCAGCAGAACACGGAGTTGCTGAAGTTCGTCGTGTCCCGGGTTGCCCTCAGGGATTTCAATGGCGCGTGCCACCATCGTGGCCGCGACGATGTTATGACTCAGGAGCGGGAATATTGTGACCCCATCCCTTTCACGCATGCGGAGCTCATTATGGACTTGGCGTCCGCGAGCCCTCATGTCATCATTGCACCGTTGATCGTCACGCTGGCGAGCGAGCCGAGTTTGTTGCTCGATCAACTCTTCCTCCTTGGCAAGGAGTCGGAATCGGGTGGCTTCGAGCTCAGCCGGCATTTGTTCCACGATGGGGACCGCTCGGCCATCGCCGTCATCTGGCGAGCCAGTGTTGGCCATGAAGACTTCCTGGGACGGATGGTGGCTACCAGAGCTCTCATAGTCATCCGAGTTATACTCGAGGACGGGGAGGAGAGAGTCAATAGCCCCTACCAGTTGGGATCCGAGCGTGAACTCGTGCGGAGCAAACGGATCCGGTTTCGGCGCAGCCTCTTCCCTGGGGAAAGGGCCGTGCTGAAGAGCTGATGGAGCCTCTGCCGATTGAGACATCGCCGAGTAGCAGAGGTGGAGCTGGCCGATCTTGTCGGCGATGAAGTTCAACTTTTCGAATTGGAAAAGTTGGCCGGGATCCGGGACAGTGTTCACGAAAGCGAATCTCATGATGCTTCCCGGGACGAAGACGTTGTTGCTGTTGATGAAACCCATCCTGATTCGTGTAGATGGATCTATGCGCACCTCCCCTACCTGGCGCGCCAACTGTCGGAGTATTATTCCGGCAATACTAACTATGGGGCGGTGTGAGCATAGCAAATCAGGATGGGTGCACACGGGAGACAGGATTTAGACAGGTTCAGGCCCTCACGGAGAGGTAATACCCTACGTCCTGTGTTTGGTGGCTAGTATTGCTTGTGTCTTGAATGCCGCAAGCCCTAGAGAATCGATCTCGAGGTTGCTTGGACCTGGAAACGATGGCGATTGTCTATGACCTAGATGATACTTGAAGGCTTACCTATCGGAGGTCCCCTACCAGGCCTTATATAGGCGACCGGGGTAGGGTTACAAGAGTCCAAGTCGGTTAACAGATTGATTTCGTAACTTGTTACAACTGATTCCGGGTATGCCGGACAGGTATTAGTCCTTGCCTTGTACTCCACGCTGATGAGGCGCCCCCATGTTGGAGTCGGACTCCGAATAGTCGGCCCGGCCCATCCCGTGACCGGAAGGCCGGATTCGTCCTCCTTGATGACACCCGGGCGCCATGTCATCATCAACGGGCGATGTGCTGTGTCTGCTGCTCATGTTGCCGAATGGATTTATTCCGTCCATACTCATACCAAACCTGATATTCCTCGGATCACTACCGAAATCTGGGTATTCGGTGTCGATTGCCCTCCACTGACAAGCATCAGCTGGGTGTCTCAACAACCCGTCCTTTCTTCGCCCCTCTTCGTGCCAACGCAGTAGCTTTGCCTCCTTCTTGTTACCGAATAAATGCTTCAAACGGGGGAGGACTGGAAGGTACCATACAACCTTTGCAGGGGCACCATTCGTCATTTCTTCCTCGTCATCGTCTTGGTTTCTGCCCTGCTTATATCGAGATGTGTTGCATACTGGATATTTGTTCAATTATTTATATTTTTTGCGATAAATAATGCAGTCATTCCGACAAGCATGGAGTCTCTCTACATCCAATCCAAGGGGGTAGACCACCTTCTTGACTTCCTCGGTGCTCGTAGGCAACACGTTCTCCTTTGGAAAAACTGTCGCAAGGTAAGCCAGTATCTCATCGAAGCTTGCGTCAGAACAGTTGTGGGCTGCCTTGATCCTTAGAAGTTCTAGCGTGTCTGATAGACGCGTGTGCTCAGGATCGCAGCTGCGATACAGTGGTTTTGTCGAGTCTTCCATCAGTTTCGCAAACTTTGAGACCTCTCTTTCATCCTCGGGGTCTTCGACTACCTGGTCCACCATGTGACTGTCCCTCAATATTTCAGCCAAATTGTTCCCCGCCTTCCCCGTCAAGTCATCCCTACATTTAGAAATATGGTCTTTATCTTCTTCTGCATCTCCATGTATGGCCTCTTCTTCTAAACATTCAGGAGTAGCTAAAATTTATGTCTCCTCACCGTGACTTGTCCAACATGTATAACCTTTCATGAAACCTTTAGTCAACAAGTGTAGCTGCAACATGCGTCTTTCCCTGAATATTACCGTGTTCTTGCATACAAACACGGACAACACATCTTGTTTGCACCCTTTTTCTCCCTATCTTCCTCGGCCACATCTAGAAACTCATTCAGAGTATCGACGAAACTCCGTGTTGCCCTTTCGCCGTACATCAAACTTTGATCCATCGATCCCTACAACAAGAAACTAATTGATTATAGTTCAAATTAATAAAATAAACACAAAATTTATTCTTTTCTTTCATATATTGCATCGTACAACAGAGATCTAGCTAGCGCTGTCAAGAAGGAGACTCGAGAGCCTTCTAAAGAGGGTAGGAAGAGAGAGAGGTGAAAAGGGTGGAGAAGAGGGAAGTTTCAGAGCGATCTAGATCTAGATACATCTAGAAGGAGGAGGGAGGGAGGAGAAGAGGAAAGTTTCAGAGAGATCTAGATCTAGATACATCTAGAAGGAGGAGGGAGGGAGGGAGGAGGGGAGGGGGAAAGAGAGGGGAAAGAGAGGAGAATGGGTGGAGGGAGGGTCAAGAGAGTTCTAGATCTAGATTGCATACATCTAGGAGGGAGAGGGGGAGGAGGGGAGAAGGGACAGTACCAATTGGAGGAGGAGCAGCGCTCCGGTGCGGCACAGGTGGAGGCGCTCGCAGCTGACCGTGTGAGGCGCGTGAGCTCACTAGCCAGCTGCGGGCGCCTCCCCTATTTTATGAGCAGACTTATCGCTGACGAGCAGGAACAGGCACCCGTCAGTGACAAGTCAGCCCTAAGAGGCTATCCGGGAAGCAACTTCCACTGACGGGCGCCACGGAACCCGTCAGTGGAAGCAATACTTTCTCTGACGGGCCCAGTCTCCACGCCCGTCAGTGGAGTCTCTCTGTTAGTGGTGAGGCCGAAATGCCCCTCGCCTTCTAATTTTACTGATGGGCGCATCCACGCCCGTTAGTAAAAGGCATCTCTCCCGGCCTCGTAGACAGTTTTGCTGACAGGCGTTTTATCGCCCGTCAGTGGTGTTTCCCATCAGTGACGGGCGACCTATTGCCCGTCAGTGATGATTATGCAGCAGAAGTGTTTTCTGAGGTAGTGTGCCTCGACGTCCGTCGGGACGGAGTTCCGCCTCGACGTCCGCCGGGACAGAGCGTTGCCTCGATGTCCGCCTCGACATCTGCCGAGACGGAGCGTGGCCTTGACGGCCGCCGGGACGAACGACATCCGCTGGGACGGAGTGTTGCCTCGACGTCCGCCGGGACGGAGCGTCTGCAAGAACGGAGCGTGGCCTCGACGTCCGCCGGGACGGAGCGTTGCCTCGACGTCCACCTCGACGTCCGCCAGGACGGAGCGTTGCCTCGACGTCCACCGGGATGGAGCGTGGCCTCGACGTCCGCCAGGACAAACGACATCCACCGGGACGGAGTGTTGCCTCGACGTCCGTCGGGACGGACAACATTCGCCGGGACGAAGCATTGCCTCAACGTCCGCCGGGACGGACGACATCCACTGGGACGGAGTGCTGCCTCGACGTCCGTCGGGATGGATGACGTCCACCGGGATGGAGCGTCGCCTCGACGTCCGCCGGAAAAGAGTGTTTTGCTCCGAACGGGGCGTTTAGCTCGACGTCATGGGCGAGATAGACCTGTCCCGACACGGCGACAGAGAAGTTGCTCACGTGGCGGTGATGGGATGCTCAACGCTGTGGTGGAGCGTGCTCGACGCCGCGGGTGAGATAAAATTATCCCGACACAGTGACGGAGATGTTGCTCGCGTGGCGGTGATGGGATGCTCAATGCCGCGGTGGAGCGTGCTTGACGCCGCGGGTGAGATAAAATTGTCCCGACACGGTGACGGAGACGTTGCTCGCATGGCAGTGAAGGGATGCTCAATGCCACAGGGGAGTGTGTTCAACGCCGCGGGTGAGTTAGACGTATCTCGACACGACCACGGAGGTGTTGTTCACGTGGCGGTGGAGGAAGGCTCAGCACCGCGGTGGAGTGTTCTCGACACCGCGGGTGAGTTAGACGTATCTGGACACGGCCACGGAGGCGTTGCTCATGTGGCGGTGGAGTGTTCTCGACGCCACAGGTGAGTTAGACGTATCTCGACATGACCACAGAGGCGTTGCTCACGTGGTGGTGGAGGAAGGCTCAGCGCCGTGGTGGAGTGTTCTTGATGCTGCGGTGAGTTAGACGTATCTCGACACTGCCAGGGAGGCGCTGCTCACGTGGCGGTGGAGGGCGATGTTGACGACGAGCCCCTGGTGTCACCAAGGAGGGCACAGAGGACGCCAAGTCCGAGAGTGCACGAGGGCGACATCGACGACGAGTTCCCATACTTGTGTGCGTTGTCATAGAATAGCAAGCACACAAACAAGGCAGAGGTTATGCGCATCACAGTTCCCCGACGGAATCCTAGTTGACATGACTTCTTGTCTGATTCCCACAGACGGCGCCAACTGTCGTAACTACGGAACTAGACAGTGTACTTTAGGTACCCCGATCGGTTACGTCAACCTCCGGGAGTACCAGAGGAGTACGAGCAAGTATAGTGTCCGTCGAGGAGGAGCGCGCGGGAGCGGTGTTCGCGGGGCGGAACGTGAAACACTCCGGTCAGGGGAAAGTAGAAACCCTCGTGTTGAGGCGAAGTGAAAACTCTCGTATATATTTCAGAGTTTATGATTTTACATCTCAGAAAATCCCCCCTCCCCTCTCTCTACCATTGGGGTCCTATTTATAGAGAATGAGAATGAGGATAGGAAATTACAACTCTACCCGTCGGGTTACAACACGCTAAGAGGGGTATTTTGATCTTTTACAAGAAATCTCGGGGGATAGTTAACACTCTAGTATTCTAGTACACGCTGCTACGATGATGTGTTGGCTTTGACGTTCATGACGCAACCTCGTCGTGCCGCGACCCCGTCAGGACGGAGCGTCGCCTAAACATCTGCGGGAAGAAGCATCGGCCTTGGCATCCGCCGAGACGGAGCGTTGCCTCGACGTTGTCGGTGATGCTTGCGGAGCCTGTCGATGCCAGGCGAAACATATCGATTCGGGGAGGGGGATCTTGACGTTGTCAAGATGAAGTCTGTCGGTTTGTGGTAGCTTGGGGACGCTTCTCCCAACAAATACTATATTTTTCACTCCTGCTTGGCTTCACAAAAAGACAAATTCAACATTAGTAGTGATTTTTTACTGTTCATATATTTAAAATGTCTAAGCTACCATATACTGGCCCTTCTAACAATAGCACTCATGTCATGGTAAGTTCCGTCGTGCTACCTCCAACAATATATTACATTACAAATGCAGCCTATATAAAGAAAGCCTCTTTTCCTCCGAGCTTTATATAAATAGCACCAAATAGGCATGCATTCATAGTGACCATGTTGTACCCGGACCAAACAATAGTGGAGCTGTAAACGTTCAAAACCAGCAAAGGAAGAGTCAAAGCGGCACTACTGCGTCATGCCTTCATTCATGCACCGGCACCAACTCGAAAAAACTGAAACAAATAGAAAATGGACTCGATCCGACCCACGTAGGTGTGGAAGATGAGACCGCGAATGAATCAATGGGGAGATAGTTGGTAGTTGGCAGCGCTGCATGAAAGCAACCGAGGAACGGGTCGCGGTGTTGGACTGGGGCAGAAAAGGCCTATGATCCGAAGCATTATGATGTAAAGAGATCTTGATTAATCACATCATATATATATATATATATATATAATTAGGATATACTTAGAATAATTTTAATGCATTGTATTTTAAGTTGTATCATACGTATTAAATACACATTTAGATACAACACTCCTTGTTACTTGTCCCTTAGTATTATATCTAAACAAACTGCTATTTAAGATATTTGAGAGAGAAAACATAACTTATACTATGCGCTGTACTAAGAGCCGTATTAAAATTAGGATGGTATATCTCTTTTTCCCTTAGTTAGATTTTCACATTAATATTTTACTTAGATGGTATGTTTAAGATACAATACACAATGAAGCACTGGGACTCTCTTTATATATAACTCTAGTCAAAGCCGGAAATGAAAAATAATAGAAATTAAGGTCCAATTTACGAGTGTGCGGTCTCCGGCGAAAATAATTCCGTGCGGAACCGGTTCGTTAGAATACTGAAATAAAACAGAGAATTGCCATATGGTTTAATTTGCACGTACCAAAAGTTGTCATGTCTGCTTCCAAAAGAAAAAAAAAGTTGTCATGTCTGGTAGCGCAGCGTCATGGATGACACATTATTTTAGGTCCCCTCAGCTATGGGTGAGAACCAGATCGGATTCGGTTCGGATAGCGCTCGTACCATATCCTATTTCATTTTTTTCTCAGATTCGGAAGCGCATCGGATAGTGTTCGGATATGGATATGAATACGGATAATTTCATAATTAGATATGGTACGAAAACAGACCGGATGTGGACTGAAAACGAATAAAAAAAGTCGGATAGTACGCACATACAAAAAGAAATAGATTACATACAGACAAGATATTTAGCTCATACCACGCTAAATATCTTAGGCAAGAGAGCAACCCAAATTTGAATCCAAGATAATGAAGGATGGTGATAGGCGTCCTCATCGTGCGCTGGAGGTGCCACCTGTGCATCGACGCGTCGGGCGTCTCGGCGACGACCACCGTCCCCGTGTACTTGGACACCCACACCCTGTCCACCCCTGCATTGCGTTGCAAGCATGTATGCACATGGAGATCGATCAAGCCATGCATATGTCCGTATGTTTCAACTAATTAAATTGGTTCGTAATAAAAAAAGCCATGCATATATATGTTAAATTTGCGAGCACATGCAGATCGAAACTGCGTGCGTACGTACATACCGAGCATGTTCCTGACGCACTTGCGGATCTTCTTGACGTAGCGGTCGCAGTGCACATCCATCTGAAGAACGACGGACGCCATTGGAATTCATTAGGTGGCAGGCCTGCTTATGGTCGGCCCATTACTCAGAGAATGCTGGCCCTCTTATATCTTAGACCGGTGGGCTGAAAATCGGATAATATCTGATTTAGCTCTACCAGATATCCATTTAAATTTTTGGATAATCCGATATCCGGTAGATATTTGCAATACCATATCCAATTCTAGATATCCAAATCGAATCCGTATCCGATCAGATAACTCATTTCTCTTCCCATATCCGATTCCACCAGATACGGATATAGTTTTATCTGAAAATTATCCGATCCGATTTCACCCTTACTCTCGGCTGGTTGTTTAGCACGTCAACAATGCATGATAGGGAAGAATTTCCATGAATTTCTGTGGAGACGAAAGAAAAAGAGAGAGGTTCTTTTTTGTTCTGCGAAATTAGCACTACACGGATGTCACTTGGTAAATACACTGTATTGGCTCAAGCACCCAAAGAAATTTTGGTGATGTAATTGCTAGCTAGAACCCACTCTGCCATTGAATAATACGATTTTTGCCCGTTGAATTAAACTGAGACTACCTGTCAGTGGTCCTCCAACTATGTTTGTGTGGCATGTGCGAATATCTCCTAAATTTCGAAATGACACTATTTTAACGGCTAGAGCGTTTATAGCCATGAGATTTAGGTGAAGCACAATACAAAATTCTAATAATTTAACATAACGCACCCTGTCGTTAAATGATACTACTTCAGAGTTAGGGGAGAGATAGCATGCATGGGTGGAAGACCTTTTGCCCGTGGAAGTGAATTAGGCAAGCCTATGCGTAGATGTGCGACGAGATTCAGTGCAGTCCTGAAGTAACTGCAACTTAAGGACTGCACGCTATCTCAGCCGTCCATTTTTCAGATGGATGGCTGATATTTGCTGTTACAGTAGCGAAGAAAATTGTATTTGAACATCAATGACTGTTACTACAGTACATGAACAGCATCCCAATAAATCTCTGCTGTCAAATTCAGATCCGACGGTGGCTACACCAACTGCTTAAGCTGCAGTCACAGTAGCGACTGCATGGGAACCCGGTCGGTAGATGTGTGTCAGAGTGTACAACATGTGTGACGGCACAGATCGGTGGGTTCAAATCAGTTCCAAAGCCAGAAGCAATATTTTATGAAAAAAGATATTTTTAATCCTTAACCATCGGAGTCTTCTAGACTTTTAACTTTAAAAATCAGACGGATTTAGTCCCTCACCTCACTCAAAGCAGTTTGATCGATGATATGATAGCTGTTTCGTACAAGTGACAGTCTAGTTATTACAAAATATTAAAAAAATTCATAAAATTTAGAAAAATATCAGGGAAAATAGAAAAAAAGATTTTGTTAGAATAATACATGAAAATTTATTAAATATCTTTTAACAAAAATACGAAAATTTATAAATAAAATTCAGGACAAAGTGGAAATTTTCTTTTTAAAAAAATTGAAATTCCAAACTTTTGTAGAAAATAATCTTTGAAATAAAAAAATAATTCTTTTCATAAAAATAGAAAAAGACAAAAATTCATAAGTATTGCTTTAATGGTAGTGTATTCATGTAAATGATTATGTGGTGTGTCTGAACTAAATCTCGGTTATGAGGGTTGTTTTAGCAAACACTGACAAGCTAAGGACCACCTATTGGCACGATGATGGAGTTGTGGGGGCATAGCTCCATCCGTCAGGATTGAAATCCTAATTTATTGATATCTATAGATTTATTTTTAATCTCCATCAATTTTAGTGTGTGAGTAGGTGTTTGCTCATGTGGATATACACGTGTGGTGATATGTGTGCACTTGTGCATAACCATTTCCATGTTTTTAGAATAAAAAGATGGAAACACTTTAGATAAACGGGCGGATTTTGTCAGGGAGACAATTTATTCCAGATTCCCTGGATAAAAAACGGAGCTTACGTGCCTTTTCAGTCAAGTAGTCAACAACTCAGGGTTGTCCGTGCAATTTGACTTCTACACCAAGATGAGATGACATAATTTTGTTTTGTTACAGTATCACCGTACGAAGGCCAGATCGATGACGTACGCCCTGAGCTGTTCTCGTTTTGCACCTCACACTTATGCGGAGCGACTAATGCGTACAAAAAATTAAGTAGTTTATACGTGATCCGTAAGTACGTGTCATCTCCCGTGCCTAGCTAATCGCATGCATCACCACACAAACGAACTGCCTCTCTGCTATTAACTTCACTAATGCCTATGGTTTAGCGATGGGACAGCAAATGGCGAGCCGCCATGTGGGCGCGCTTAGTTTAATCCCTCCGTGTTGCTGCGGGAATTGTTTGCAGTATTCATGTGCCGCACCCATGCAGTAAGGAGCTGGAATATTTAGACTAACTAGTAAGATATTCGTGCGTTATAACGGACAAAATATAGATGTCTGAAAAATTTAATAAAATAGTCTCTCTATTTTGTGAATATATGTGTTAAAAATAACATGTGTGCTCTTTTCACAATAATCTCTGACGTCTTTCTCTCACTTCCTTCCTTCTCTGTCGATCACTTATGTTTCTCCCTCCTCTCTCTTTATCATTCCCTCAACTTTGCCTCTTTCTTTGTCATTTCTCCGTTCTGCCGCCATCTTGATTCAATCCCTGTCACTCTACTGTTATGTGCGTGCATTCTTCAATTTGGGTAGATCTCAGCCATGTTTCTCATTGCCTCTAGTTGTAACACTTCGGAATTAAATTTGGCTTTTTAAACCATGGGTTGAATCAAGATTTGAGGTCATGGTTGTGTTTGTCTCATCGAATCGTTTAGGATAGACTATAAATTTGTTCAAATCAGAGTCTGAATGAATTCTTTAGAGTCTGATCAATATAAATAGTGGAAATTCACTTATCTTCTAATCCAACTCAATTTTAGAAAAAAAAATAAAACCCACCCCAACCTATCCTCTCTCTCCTCTCATCTCACCCTCCTTCCAAGCCGCCGTTTCTCTTTCCATGTCGCCACCATCATGCGCTGCCGCTAGTAGAGTTATAACTAACTATACATACACCTATCAACAAAACCGTAAATCAAACTTCTCGACAAAATTTAGGTCATTTATCTTTTCTGATCTCTCACTCCTATTTTGTATCTTTAATTTTATATATCGAAATCAAGTAAATGAGTACATTACAAATATCTAAAAACGAATTCTAACAACTTTGCTATTGAGCCCAGATTTTAATTGTACTATTAAGACCACTTAATCAAGCTCGATATATCCTTAGCACCCTTATTATCATCATCATCATCATCATCATCATCATCATTCCTTCTCCTCCTTCTTCCTCTCATTTTCCCTCTTTCCCTTTCCTTCTCTTTTTCTTCCCTCAACCGAGCTCCTCTTCCTCCCCTTGCCCGTGGCTAGGGCAACCCGGCTAAGAGGGGAGGTGGCTCGGCTGGGACGGCAACGCACAGCGGTGGCAACGTGACAGGGGGTTGGCAATTTCTTCCTCCCTTTTTCTTCTTATTCCTTATTCATTCTCCTCCTCCTCCTTCTCGTATGCATTGAAGTCATTGCAAACATCGTATATATTGCCGAATATGATCAAAGAAGTGGTTTGAGAGTGTGCTATTGTGTGAAGTCAATAAATCCAAGAGGGGTTGAGGAGGAGGTTTGTATGGCTGCAGTAAGATACTTTCTCCTTTACATAAATTATATGTTCAATCAGAAGTTTGTCTTTCTCTGTGAACACGCTCTCCATACCAAAACAAAGCACCACAATGTCTACAAGAATGTTGAGGCCCCACGAGGTTTAAGGGCTCAAATATAGTCCCCAAAAGATGGCCGCAAATAGAAGTTAAAGCCTTTTTGCTTTTCAAAAATAACACCTAAACTTGCAAGGCGTCAAGAGGAAAACAACATAATCTTACACTTATGGATGAAGGTCAAATTTGGTGTTTGCAAAGGTGATGTAGAGGAATCTTCATTCAATCGTCGATGTAGTGAACCTCCCTATCTAGAGGCTGTTGTTTGATCGATATGAAGAATAGGATGATGATATGAGTCACAGAGAAACTGGAGGACAAAAGATTTGAAGGGGCCTAATGCACCTAACTAACCTCTGTTAAGTTGCATACGCCTGCGGCGGTTCTCGGCGGCAGCAATTGGGCTTGGGTGAGGGGTTATAATAGGCAATGATGATCGGTGGTGTGGTCCATGTGGACGTCCACGACCTCATGAAACTGCACCACCACGTGAAGAACTTTCGGCTCTATCCATTTTCCCAGTCTTACAAATGCAAGAGTTTTATAAGGAATCAGGTGTAAAATACTAGTAAATTATAACTTTGACCTTGCTGAAGAGCATCGACTAAGAAGAGTACTAAATTGAGACCAGACTAAAGAGACAAATAAAAATTTAAAAGGAAATCATACATCTTTCCATGGAAACTAGTATCAGGATTTGAGACTAACAGATCTTCTATATGGTTGGCTGCATCTACATTTCACAAAAAATAATTCCCAGGAAGGGCCAATAATGTTAGCTAAAGCACAAGGATGGGGCTGCACACGATAGCTATCTCAAGTAATGCATCGCACAATCAATTCGATCCACAAAGCAACACACGACACATTCAATAGAAGCATGCAACTAAGGAATCAGGAAGTACCTGTTACAGTGAGGGGATTGGGACAGGCTGAGCGCTTGGAAGCCGAGAAATCAGGGTGACACCGTGCGGATGGGCTGGCACCAGTAGGTGGCGGGGACAGCTACGCAGCAAGGAACCACCAATGAATGTCAACCGCTGAGCTCCGAAATCGTCCGGTCTAGCACCTGGGCGACCTGCTGGCGAAACCTGACGCAATAAAAAAGTGAGGTTGTAGTGCAAAGAGATGTCATAGAGGAAGTCACGAGGGGATAGCTCACTAGCAGCGTCGGAGTGGCTGGGCGGAGCAGGGGCATGCACACCCAACTGGTTTGGAGGATGACCAGAATGGAGCGCCTTATATGCGAGGAGAAATGCTCGGATGCCTCCATCAGTTACTGACACATTTGTTTCACAGAGAACATGGAGACTGAAGAGACAGTGGAGGAGATGAAGAATCATCTGTTTCTGTGTGGGGGAGATAGTGGAGGAGGTGAAGAGCAAGGGGAAGGGGGAGGACAATGAGAGAAAGGGATGGGTACTGGTGCTGAAGGCGAGAAGATGAGAAGACAGCAGTTTAATTCGATCGTGATGGAAGGAGATTTCATTAATTCCTAGTTAGCTAGCTAATCTACCTCAAAGTTTTACTTGCGATCAACAGCAGCAACTGTCGCTTGTTCCTCGGAGACTACAGATGATCTCTAGCTAGCTAGATGCAAGGGAAAGAGAACTACCAGCTGCTGCAGGAAAGAAATTCCAGCATGAAAAATCAGATCTGGAGGAGAAATCGATCCCACTATGAATGTATAACACCATGCCGAGCTGCAGGATAAATCCAATTGTAGTTAATTGAGAGAGAGAGAGAGAGAGTTGACTATGAATGTATAACACCATATTGGGCTGTAGGAGAAATCCAGTTGTAGATAAATGAGAGAGAGAGAGAGTGGATTTTGAATTATACACACTATCTCGAGCTGCAGGAGAAATCCAATTGCAGTTACCCTGCATATAACACAACCATAAAAAATAGTTGTTTCCGATCAGAAAAGAAAACAAAAAGGATAACTGCATACAGATCAAGAACAAAAGAAGAGGGGAAAACAGAAGTGACTGCTACTCAAAAAGACCCTGCAAACAGAAGGTTACAAATTTAAGCATATTACCGCAAATCGATTACGATTCGAACCTAACAACTATGAGAAGCTGAAAAAAATTTACGGCGTCGTTGGAGGCGCACATGCGGAGGCAGCAGACCCGATTGCGTAGGGTATGCAAATGAGTGGTGAAATTGGGTGAGATAGGAAAGAACAGGGAGGAGATGGGAGAACAAATTAAGGGGATGAGTTCAGAGAGAGAACCTGGGGAGGGGATCGAGAAATTAAGAATAATAAAAGCTGGTAGGAGAGGCCTTGGAGGAGAACCTCTCAAGGTAGGTGGTGGAGTCCTCGGCCACCTGGAGCGTAGTATGGGAGGAGGAAGCAGCCTTCAATGGCCTTTGTTGTGCAACCGTTGCTGGCGAGTCCGGTCCTCGAGTTGCACAGCGTGGCGTAGTCGTCGTCGAGGAAGTAGAAGGATGAAACACGTGAATAAAATATGAGGCACAAGAGACACAATATAGTGAGGAAAGGGAGAGCTCTTTATTGATCGATCAAAAGGTTACAGTACAATTGCCTCCCACCTCCTTTTATAGCCAAATCTAGTGAAGGAATAAGTATCCACTAAGTGCTCACATTAGGGAAATATAGCTCACATTAGGGAAATATACCCACCCTCATGGCAGGTGGACCGCACTTCGGGTAGGGCCACTGGTTTCCCAACACTCCCCCTTGGAAACTCATCACATATAGCACATGTCCCAAAAACTCCGAAAAACCCAGTGGGAAAAACACTTGGAGAAAGAGCGCATGGCATACGTTAGTCGTGGTGCACGAATTGCCTCATTAAAAACCTTGGTTTGAGAAACTTCGGTAAAACTCATCCAAGGGAAAAAGAGTATAATTCATCTGATTATTCAACTAGATATTCGACTTCCTTGGTGAAGATTTTACCTATGAGTTTGCAAAGATTCTCCCCTTGAACACTGCAACTCCCTAAGTCTCATCATATCTATTCCGCGTACGCACCTTTCAAAGGTCGACGCCGGTAATGACTTAGTGAATAAATCTGCCAGATTTTCACATGACTTAGTATGCAGTATTTTTATTTCGTCCATCTTTTGCAATTCATGAGTATAGAAAAACTTGGGGTTGATATGCTTAGTGAGATTGCTCTTTACATATCTCATTTGTATTTGTGCAACACACGCTGCATTATCTTCATAGATAATTGTAGGGGGTTTGTACGGTGTTCAACCACATGACTTCTGTATGTGGTTGGCCATCCGTCAAAGCCAAACACATTCTCGTGAAGCTTCATATAAGGCAATGATTTCCGAGTGGTTCGTCGAAGTCGATACAAGACTTTGCTTAGACGATTTCCATGAGACTGCAGTCCCGCCACATAAGAAAACATACCCTGTTTGTGACTTAACTATATGCGGGTCTGAAAGATACCCAGCGTCGGCATATCCAACCATGGACAAGTCTTGATTCTTTCTAAAGAACAAGCCAAGATCCTTGGTTCCTTGGAGGTATCGAAATATATCCTTAATGCCTTTCCAATGCCGTTTGGTAGGCTCGGAACTATATCTCGCTAACAAATTCACGGCGAATGCAATATTCGGCCTCGTGCAACTTGCAAGATACATAAGTGCTCCTATTGCACTCAAGTATGGGAATTCTGGTCCTAGAACTTCCTCCCCCTCTTTCTTAGGTCTAAACGGGTCCTTATCTTGCTGTAGGGACCTCCCAATCATGGGGACCTTCGAAGGGTATGCCTTTTCGAAGCTAAATCTTTCCAACACTTTTTGAGTGTACGAAGACTGATGCACTAATATCCCTTCAGGGACGTGCTCGAGTTGCAAACCTAAGCAATACTTGGTCTTGCCCAAGTCTTTCATTTCAAATTCTGACTTCAAGTAAGAACTTGCTTCATTTATATCCTCGGGCGTGCCAATGATATTCAGATCATCCACGTATACCGAGATTATACAAAATCTATCCTGGGACCTTCGTATAAATACACAAGGGCAATCTTCGTTGCTCGTGTAGCCTTTCTTGCTTAGTATCTCGCTTAAGCGATTATACCACATTCTGCCAGACTGTTTGAGTCCGTACAGTGACTTTCTAAGTTTCACACTGTACAGGCTCCTGTTTGCTCTGTCTTGGTTCGGTATGGGAATACCTTTTGGTACCCTCATATAAATGTCCGAATCCAAGTTTCCGTATATGTATGCTGTTACCACATCCATAAGTTTCATTTCCAGATTCAAATTAACTGCCATTGAGATTAAATATCTAAAGGTAATTCCATCCATGACCGGGGAGTAAGTTTCCTCAAAATTGACTCCGGGTCGTTGAGTGAAACCTTGTGCAACAAGCCTTGCTTTATATCTGACCACCTCATTATTTTTATTTCTCTTACGAACAAAGACCCACTTATGACCTACAGGGGGTATGTGGTGAGGGGTTAGGCTTACTGGCCCAAATACCTCTCTTTTGTTCAGAGATAATAATTCTGCGGTGATTGCTTCTTGCCATTTTTTTCAATCCGATCGTTTCTTACAATCGGCGAGCGATAAAGGCTCGGGATCAAGATCAATAATCTTGGCAATCTTATTCGCAAAATAAATGTAATGCCAGGTTCGACAATTAGGGTTTTTCCTCGCATTCGTGCATACATGTCATCAAATTCCTGCATGTAAACACCCACCTTATTTAAACTAAGATAAAGTACGACGAAACCTTATAAAATACGTACATGTCTCATCCCCGGTGGGAACTTTTGCAAACACCAATCAACTTATTTGAAGTATCGGATAGCGACTCTACCATTAGCATGTGGAGTGATTAGTGGCCCCGTCGATGGATCACCATATACGAACCTTTCCTCTCTCCTTCCCGGATCCCTTATTCTTGAGCCCTCTTACATCACCATTTAAACTTAGGATTGGAAAGCAATGGGAGAAGGAGGACTACATCGTAACATGTTGATTAGGTCAAGTCCCTGTGAATGAAAAGTTGTTAAACAATATTGTTTAGCCCGATCATGCAAACCCTAGCCCCACCTAGATATTAGAAAGGCTCCAAAGACCACAATGCCCAGTAGCACCGCAAACTCCGACTTAGGTCAAGGAGTGAAATTGCGTTAAGCAGTAGGTCAAACGAAACTCCCGACCAATCCAAAGTTTCACAGAGGGCCCCACATGCCTCTTGAAAACCCTTGGGACACCATGAAATTCCTAGAAGCCCAAAGGACCTACTCGCAAACCCTAAATTAAAGTTAGGTCAAAGGTCGGGTTTGAACTGGAACCTAGAGCAAACACACTCCAAACCACTCCAAACTTCTACAGTAGGGCTCTTATAATGTTTTGAGCATCCCCTCCAAATTTCAGAATTTTTGAGTATGCCTAGGGCTTAGTTGCAGTATAAACTCAAATTGAGCCCCCAAATTAACTTTGAATGCAAACATAGGTCAAATCTTGCCCAAATTGGTTCAAACTCTTCCAGTAGCTCGCAAATAATATTTTAAAGTCCCTGTAGAACTTTCAACTTAATTGGAGTTAGTTTGGTACATAAAATGATAAAGGGAGTAGTGCTGCTATTAAAGAAAATAAGGAAAAGGAGAAAACCCTAAGACGCCTGGGCCGAAACCCCGTTCGGTCGGCCCACTCGCCCGGCCCGCTCGAACCCGCCCCGCTTTCCCAGCCCCGCCTTTACGCCTTCCCCACGAGGAAGCGCCCCGAGGGCAGCACGCCTTCGCCCGCTCCCGCCCGCGCCGCGTGGGGCCCGCCTGCCAGGCCGCCCCCGCCACGTCTCCCCGACCGGTATGCCGGTGAGGGCGGTGCCCCTCCCGACCGGCGCTGTCCGAAGCCTGCCGCCGCCCCGTTAAAGCCCCTTCGGGCAGCCCGTGCTCCCCCGCGTCTCCCCCAAAACCCTAGATCTACCCCAGCTCCCCGAGCTCCCCACGTCTCTGTCCTCCTTCTCCGACACCGGTGAGTGCTCCGACGAGCGATTCCCGAGCCCCGGTGAGCCCCCTCTCCCTAGCTTCTAGCTCCGGACCATCTCCACTACTTCCTGATCCTCCCCCTCCCCTTTTCCCTGCAGGACCGTGCCCGGGGAAGCGCCGCCGCCCTTTTCTCCTCTGGCTCCAGCAGCAACCCCGGTGAGCTCGCTCAGCTTGCTCCGGTGTTCTTCACTCTCCATCTTCGGGCCCTGGAGTTTCCTTTCCCTCTCCCTCACCATTTCTCCTCCTCGGCCTTGCAGATTCTTGAGCGAAGCCTCGTCTCCGGCAACACCCGAGCTCCTCCGCCGTTGGTCTCCGCCGCTAGCCAAATTCCGACAGCCCCCGTCGTACCCGAGTAGCTCCTTGAGCTTGAGGTGAGCTCCTCGTGCCCCTACCATCCTCCCCGTGCCCTAGCTCGCCCCGAGGCTTCTCCGGTGAGCCTTCCGGCGAGGTGCCGCCGTCGAGCCCCTCTGTGGTGGCCGGATCAGAGAGAGAAGAAGAGAGAGGCAGAGGGGAGAGAGGGAGTAGAGAAGAGATGGGCACGTGGCAGCTCGGTATAGGGTACCCGAGCCCCGTCAGCACCAGTAAGGGCCCACATGTAAGCCAGTGACGTTTAGTGTAGTGTTTAAGTGGGTAGGTTCAGCCGGGTGCGCTTAGGGTTTAAAGTTCTAACTCTGGGTGTACCTCGGGTGGCTTTAGCAATTAGATTTTCGTACAGTTAGGGTTAGGGTTTTGATTAAAGGTGCGACAAACTTTGAACACGCGTAACTTTCAAACCGTAAGTCGGATTTCAGTAAATTTTATATATTTGGAAACCTCGTAAAAACCTCTACGATTTGGTCGGATCGAAAGTTCATTTTGGACATATGCACTGTAAAGAATTTTAGATCTAAAGATAGGAGTACAATTTCAAGCGGCGCCCCCGATGAACCCCAATGCGACCACGGTACCTCCGATCCCACTGGTTCCCGCGGCGTTAGGTTCATGTCCTCGCAAACCTTGAGATATCAACCTTTTAGAATGCAATCACCCACTATCGTCTCCCACCTTTAACCCTAATCCGACACTACCCCAGTGAGCCCGCATGCATACTAACTCCACGACGTAACCTTAACCTAATCCCGTATGAACCTTGACATGCACGTTGGTAGGACCAATATCTAGGTTTATCTGGTATCACACACTCAAGCACTCGCTAGTTCCTAAGTATCCCAATCTACACAAAACCCTAATTCGTCGATAGAAACCCTAACCTACCTATCGACGCTCTAACCCACCTAATCGTAGTCGCTTCGAACCTACGGCTTACAAACCACCCTCACAATACTAACTTAATAAGGACCTGCCATCCCACCCCACCGCTAACGGCGTTAACCCTAAATACCTGTTACACCATGACTTGACATGCATGCATGGTAGGTTAACGATAGGTCGATTAAACCTAACACCTGGATCTTGTCCGCCGACCTAGAGTTATGCACATTCGCACACCATCGTAGACATTTACCTCTAGCATTATCCATTCATCATGCATACATGCTGAGTCTTATGGTTTTCATTTACCGTTTCTTTCCGGCACTTCGAATCGTTCGCAACAGGACTCCAAGAGGTAGGCCACCAGGCTCCCAACCTCCCGCAAGATCAGGAATACTACAACTAAGGCAAGCAGAGCTTGTTGCATCTTTACTTTCCGTACTCTTGTGTATGCCCTGTTTATGTGTGCTTATGTATGAATGGTTACCGGTATGTCGCATATGAGGTTGAGCACACTAGTATGTGTAGGATGTGTCTTAGGTTGAGAACATCTGATGGCTCGTCAACTAAATTGTTAAGTGAGTTGGGAGAGCCGAGGGCGTGCACAATGGGTACGGTTGGTGTTAATTGAAGCATGACGGCGACCCAGGAGTATGTAGAGTTTTGTCGCCACGCCAACCCTATCTTCAGCGTGTCACCATCCCTTATCACACGAGAACGTTAGCGAGAACCAACGCTGAGGATAGCTGGGGTAAGCCTCCATGCACTTTGGAGACTCATGACCTCCAAACTGTTATGCACTCACTATGCCTGCAGTGGTTGAGTTGTCGGTAGCGGTTCGAGAGATTAAATTGAACATGTGTGGATGTTGGATCAATTTGGATTTGATTTAGGGGCTGCCCTAATTGAATTGGATGATGTTTAATGGGTTGATTTGGATTGAACTCATGGGCTGCCCCAATGGAATTGGATTTGCTGATCTGATTTCGTGGTGAATTGGTTGTGATATGTTTGTATCCTCACTACTGCAGAACAGGTCACTACTGACGGTCGCCAAACCCCCTCTACTGACGGACAGGGGGCCCGTCACCCTGGAAATGTCAGTGGAGGGGGTCACTCCACTGACGGTCATAAGGTCCGTCAGTACTGTTTATTTCTACTGACGGGCCCGCAGGGACCGTCAGAGGAGATATGTATTCCTGCTAACCGACGGGCACCTGGTTTATCAGTACTGACGGTCGAGTAATAAATGCCCGTCAGTAGAGGTATTACTTCACTGACGGGCTGTCCGTAAGTGCCCGTCAGTAGAGATATGTCGACGGGCACCTAGTTGTATCAGTACTGACGGGCTCGTAATAAAAGCCCGTCAGTAGAGGTATTACTTCACTGACGGGCTATCCGTAAGTGCCCGTCAGTAGAGGTATGTATTCCTGCTAACCGAAATTGATTTGTGTTAGCTCATAATCACACTTAGATTATTCATAATAATAGACTATAGTATTACATTATTCCTAATCACAGGCTATACGAAGTATTCATTCACAGAGTCAAATGTCTTAATCGCATAACATTTATAATCACATATATAGTATGTACACTCGAACGACGGTCACAAGTATGAAACAATTGTTTATTGAATTACAGAAACAACGATTCTATTGATTCCCGCTTAAGTTTGGCTTCGGAAATTGGGGGCCGGCGTAGAATTCACCCATCGGATTGATGACTTCAAGGTTGATGAGTCTAGCGAAGACTTTTTGGATGCGAGCAAAGTCCTGTCGCCAGTCGTACATATGACTTCCCAGCTCGCTCCAAGCCTTCAGTTCTTTCATATCTTTCCAATGCTTATTCTTGTACCGGACAAAGAGGTCCATATGGGCGCAGGTGTAGTACCCACATGTCACGCTATTTTTGGCTGAACTCTGCAAGGGAACTTGTAATGGTGTACCAGTTTTGTCGCTTTTACAGGTATTTTTGTATGCCCCGAGAACTTGGCTCTGAAGAAAGCTGTATCCAGAATCTTAGCTATATTTGTGAAGTCCGCTGTCTTTTTCGACGAGGAGTCAAAGTAAAAAGCCTTGGCCCAGCTTGGAACGATCGCAATTAGGACCCAGTGGTCGCTGCGTAAATGTGAACAACTGAACGTAAGCAGGCGGAGATACGTACGTAAAAAACAAAAATAAACTCCACGGTGCTAAGTGTAGGACTTACGGAGGGTTATAGGGGGCTTGTATGCACTCCTTGTCCTTATGAACCAGGAATGCATGCGACAGGTATTCTTCAAGAAATCCTCGACCGTCTGGGGTCCCGGCATAGCCTTCGTTCATGCATATCGGATCGACTATGCCAATATAACTGTCCCGAAGACGTCTGCACTCTTGGGCTTGGTACAGAGCCCATAGCCTGACCAGCGTGGTGTCGAGCCTATAGAGGTTGTACAAGTTGAAAAGGTCTTCAAAGTTGATGTCGAAGGTGTTTTGGTCATGTTGCATGAAAAAATTATATTCCTTTGGCACCTTCACCTTCCAATATTGGCAGAATGTACCAGGATCTCTGGACATCTTCAGGTAATCTTCATGCAGCGTCTTCATGTCATCCGATAGATTATCCAGCTCATCCTGTGGGAGCAAGTCCTGACCTGGTTCGTAAACATACCGCCAGAGGCCCTTGCTCCGTGTAGATAACTCCACTGACGATGTTGAGAAGGATAAGGTTTTCTGCCTCTGCTCCTTTCTTTCCTTCTCACCGGTGCCGGCCCGTCTCTTTTTGCTTTTCCTCCTCTGGTGTACCGGCTCCGGGCTCTTGCCTGCCGCCAACGCTGCTTCCAGCGTCCCAGCTAGTGTGGCGGGAGAGAAAATCTTCCCCCTCCGTTGATCCAGGGGGTCGCCTCGAACCTCGGAGGGCCTTTCCGACACTTCCGGGGACCGCAAAATGGGTGACATGCATTGGTCCCCCGACAAGATGGTCCTCCAGGTAGAAAGAATACCAACACATACTTTTTTTCAGATTAATAGCAACCCATACTAAAATAGTTTTAACATCTGTGATCTTATAACCAAGTTATATCAATTTGTCCCCAGGTAACACCATATAGAGAACATGGACTTTTACCAGAGCTCCCACCTAAACACAAAGGAACATATTCTACGCTTTTCTTCAGTAATGTTCACAAGGAAGCTCCAATGCTCTGCCCACCATTTTAGGACCATGATTTATCAACAAGCAATAAAGATTCAAAAGCATATTGCATATTCTTCTTGATTAAACCTCTGAATTCTATATCTCAAGGTAGATATAAAATTCTGGTATGCATGCATGTAGGTATAAGCATTCTAAATGGCAAACCAGTTTCTTATAGTTTGCCACTGTAAGTAATGAAAAAGCATGTATTAGCATAACCAAATAGGAACAGGTATCAGCAAAGTTTCATAACCTAACAAATGAGTACAACAATTCCACATTCTCCTTCAATAACACCAATGAAATTCTCCTTCAATCACAACAGAGAACATATACAAAAACTAGGAGTTACGTACTGAAGAAATTAGATCTATCATCGCTGATATATAGGATCCATAGCTGGGACTAAATATAAAAGAAACACAAAGGTGCCACAAATACAGGCTTCTCTGGCAATGATCCACAGAACACAAAAAACCTAACAATGAATGAATAAACTATGCTTTCCGACGAAGGCGCACAAAGAGAAATCCTACAACACGAGCAGAAACGAGAGCATTAGGCTATCTTGTACCGTGATACATGCAAATAACCCTACCTCCGATGGAGACCGGAGACGGAGGCCGGAGGAGGCTTCGGGGGCGAAGAATGGAGGAGGCGGCGGCGCGGGGACTTCGGGGGCGGAGAATGGAGGAGGCGGCGTCGGGGACTTCGGGGGCAGAGAATGGAGGAGGCGGCAGCGCGGGGACTTCGGGGGTGGAGAATGGAGGAGGCAGCGTCGGGGACTTCGGGGGCGGAGAATGGAGGAGGCGGCGGCGCGGGCCGGCCGAGGGAGCGGACGGTGTGTCGGGGGCGTCGGG
The DNA here is from genome assembly GCA_019208055.1 of Stipa capillata. NCBI lineage: Eukaryota > Viridiplantae > Streptophyta > Magnoliopsida > Poales > Poaceae > Stipa > Stipa capillata. The sequence goes on from JAGXJF010000431.1 coordinate 150,371, forward strand.
TTCGGGGGCGAAGGCCGAAGGAGGCGGTGGAGGGAGCGGCGGGCTCGTCGGGCGGCGGAGCAGCCTGGCGGCGTCGGATGCGAAGAGGTCTCGCTGCTGGTTCAATTGAACGCGCGGGACTTGGCAAAATTTTCGCCAAGTCCTGCGAGTGGTTATATAAGATTTGGGATACCACTGACGGGCTCCTTATATAGGAGCCCGTCAGTGGAAACCAACATGTCAGCGGAGAGGAACCTCCACTGACGGACGGATAATAGCGCCCGTCAGTGGAGAGGGGGCACAAGTTAGGGTTACTGCTACTAATCACTGACGGGCAGCTACAAGGTGCCCGTCAGTAGTGTCCCGGACGGTTAAGGTTAGTGCACCGCTGACGGGCGGCCTTATAGGTGCCCGTCAGTACAGACTAACCTTCGGTGCAGAGGAACCTGTACTGACGGGCTAATAATAGGTGCCCGTCAGTAGTTTACTACTAACACTTAGCGACTTACCGGTGCCCCTCGGTGGAGGTTTGGTTTGTACTTTAGGTCTTCGCTTTTAGTTTCTTTTTTATATATTGTTTATTAAAAAAAATGTTTAGCACACCAGCTTATCCCGAGTACAGCGCCCAGGCCCACGAGCCCAGGCCGCGCAAGGGACCAGCCAGAGGCCTATCCCGAGCACAGCGCCCAGGCCCACGAGCCCAAGCCGCATAGGGGACCAGCGGCGGCTCGATCGAAGTATCAGTGGAGGTTCTAAGGAATTCGAAAGCCGGCAGCGCAACTGCCCTTTTAAGCTGGCGCGCGCGCTGCTCGCTCGGCGAGGTGGGACTAAAGTTTTGCGGTACCAGTGGTGGGAGGTTACCACTGACGGGCCACACGGACGGCCCGTCAGTGGTTCTCTGTTACGACTGACGGGCATCTCGGACGGCCCGTCAGTGGTGGTCTTTCCACCGACGGGCACCTTAAATACGCCCGTCAGTGTAGTTTGTTTTAGATCCTACGAATTACCGGTGCCCCTCGGTGGAGGTTTGGTTTCTATTTTAGGTCTTCCCTTTTAGTTTCGTTTTTTATATGTTGTTTATTAAAAAAAATGTTTGGCACACCAGCTTATCCCGAGCACAGCGCCCAGGCCCACGAGCCCAAGCCGCGCAGGGGACCAGCGGTGGCTCGATCGAAGTATCAGTAGAGGTTCTAAGGAATTTGAAAGCCGGCAGCGCAGCTGCCCTTTTAAGCTGGCGCGCGCGCTGCTCGCTCGGCGAGGTGGGACTAAAGTTTTGCGGTACCAGTGGTGGGAGGTTACCACTGACGGGCCTCATGGACTGCCCGTCAGTGGTGCTAAGTTACCACTGACGGGCATCGAGGGCTGCCCGTCAGTGGTGGTATTTCCACCGACGGGCATTTTAAGTATGCCCGTCAGTGTAGTTTGTTTTTAATTTTTGATTTTTGCTGGATAATTTAGGGCACCTTTACTGCTGACGGGCAACGGTGACGTGCCCGTCAGTAGAGTTTCTCTTTGTTTAATTTTAGGTATCCATTTCTTAGGTGATCTTAGGGTTATTTCTATATGCTATGGGTGTTTTTGTATTTTTGGGTTAGGGCTTTTACCTTTTTTGGGTTAGTGTCAAACTTCAGCATTTTTCTGAAATGATTTGCTATTTTTCAGGCATTAAATTAATATCTAGTTATTTACTCGGTATATTTCAGATTTGAACTACAACTATCTTAAAGAAGGCCTCTAAATTGAAGGAAAATTCATATCTATGTACCTATCTATCGTTTTAGGTGGTATCTAGAAAATATATCAATAATTCAAATGTTTTTATATGTTGTTTATTAAAAAAAATGTTTGGCACACCAAGCTTACCCCGAGCACAGCTCAAAGGCCCACGAGCCCAGGCCGCGCAAGGGACCAGCCAGAGGCCTATCCCGAGCACAGCGCCCAGGCCCACGAGCCCAAGCCGCGCAGGGGACCAGCGGCGGCCCGATCGAAGTATCAGTAGATGTTCTAAGGAATTCGAAAGCAGGGTGCGGAGCTGCCCTTATAAGCTGGCGCGCGTGAAGCTCGCTCGGCGAGGTGGGACTAAATTTGTGCAACACCAGTGGTGGTAGGTTACCACTGACGGGCCCCACGGTCTGCCCGTCAGTGGTGCTATTTACACCGATGGGCATCCGACATATGCCCGTCAGTGTAGTTTCTTTTTTTAAACCACTAACAGTTAGGGCCTTATGGGTCCCCTCGGTGGAGGTTTGGTTTTTATTTTAGGTCTTCCCTTTTTTATATGTTGTTTATTAAAAAAATGTTTGGCACACCAAGCTTACCCCGAGCACAGCTCAAAGGCCCACGGGCCCAGGCCGCGCAAGGGACCAGCCAGAGGCCTATCCCGAGCACAGCGCCCAGGCCCACGAGCCCAAGCCGCGCAGGGGACCAGCGGCGGCTTGATCGAAGTATCAGTAGATGTTCTAAGGAATTCAAAAGCAGGGTGCGGAGCTGCCCTTTTAAGCTGGCGCGCCTGAAGCTCGCTCGGCGAGGTGGGACTAAATTTGTGCAACACCAGTGGTGGTAGGTTACCACTGACGGGCACGGTGGTCCACCCGTCAGTGGTGCTACTTACACCGACGGGCATCCGACATATGCCCGTCAGTGTAGTTTGTTTTTAGTTTTTGGTTTTTGCTGGATAATTTAGGGCACCTTTACTGCTGACGGGCACCTCTGACGTGCCCGTCAGCAGAGTTTCTCTTTGTTTAATTTTAGGTTTCCATTTCTTAGGTGATCTTAGGGTTATTTCTATATGCTATGGGTGTTAGAGTATTTTTGGTTTAGGGCTTTTACTTTTTTTGGGTTAGTGTCAAAGTTCGGCATTTTTCTGAAATGATTTGCTATTTTTCAGGCTTTAAATTAATATCTAGTTATTTACTCGGTATATTTCAGATTTGAACTACAACTATCTTAAAGAAGGCCTCTAAATTGAAGGAAAATTCATATCTACGTACCTATCTATCGTTTTAGGTGGTATCTACAAAATATATCAAAAAATCAAACGTTTGCTTCGAGAAATTCAAACGTTTGCTTGCGCCTTTCTTGTTTTTGATTTTTTATAAAATCTTAATGTGGTCAAAAAAGTTGAAAATTGGCATGGGGTAATTATATGACCTTCTGAGGCTATGTTTAAAATTTCGGACAATTTCGCGGAAGTTTGATTATACATTGCTTTGTAACTGAACTATCTGTGAGAAAACTTCATAGCATTCGAAGGGGAAATATGAAGATTGAAGTACACGTCATAAATTTTTCATCATTTGAACTTGAGATTTGGACTACAACTTCATATTACAATATTATACGTTAATAATTCATCATGTTGCATCTTTTTATGTAATAATTCGAATTTTCTATTTTTTGAAATACCAATTTGAGGTACCATGTGTAAAACCTTTCAAAAAACATTTTTAGCTACGCTCCAAACTTTTTGTACATGTAACATAGTACATTACATCAGTTTTCCGCCCCTCGGCGTGCCAACGTAGCAGCTTTGCCTCCTTGTTAGCGAATAAACGATTCAAACGGGGAAGGACCGGAAGATACCATACAACCTTTGCTGGAGCGCCACTCTTCACTGGGTCCTCATCATCGGCTTGCTTTCTACCCCTCTTGAATCTGGACGTGTTGCACGTGGGACACTTGTACAGCTTCTCGTGCTCCTTGCGGTAAATAAAGCAGTCATTCGGACACGTATGGAACCTCTGCACCTCTAACCCAAGAGGGCAGACAACCTTCTTGGCTTCTTCGGTGCTCGTAGGCAGCAAGTTGTTTTTCGGAAAAACTTTTGCAAGAAAAGCCAGTGTCTCATCGAAGCCTTCGTCCGGACAGTTGTGGGCTGCCTTGATCCTTAGAAGTTCCAGCATGACCGACAGACGCGTGTGCTCTGGATCGGAACCGGTATACAACGGGATTTGTGAGTCTTCAACTAGTCTCGAGAACTTAGCAGCCTCTCTTTCATCTTCGGGATCTATCACCACCTGCTCCACCATGTGAACGTCCTGCACCATATCGGCCAAATTGTTTCCCGTTTCTCCTTCGGCGTCAGGTTCGATACTCCCCTCGTCTTCTTCGTCATCTCCGTGTTCGGCAGCTTGCTGTAACACCTGATCTTCCTCCTCCTCGCCGTGACATGTCCAACGTGTATAGCCTGACATGAAACCCTTAAGCGCCAGGTGTACCGTCACCCTCCCTCTCGTATCGAACATTACCAAATTTTTGCAATCGCGACATGGACAGCAAATCTTCGTGCCACCTTTTGCCCTCATATCTCGTTCGGCGACATCAAGAAACTCGTTCAAAGCCATAGCCCAACTCTCTGTCGCCCGGTTGTCGTATATCCAACTGCGATCCATCGATCAACACCTACGACACGAAACTAATCAGTTCGATAACCGAAAATCACATCAAATACTTATACGACATGAAAAGAACACTGGCGAGCATTATTACCGAGCGCTAGCGATCTTTTTGGTGAGAAATGATAATGGAGAGAGTGGGAGTGAGAGGAGGAGAGAGAGAATGAGAGAGAGAATGAGAGAGAGCTAGAAATATGGATGAGGAGGAGGGTGGGAGAGAGTGAGAGGATGAGGAGGAGGGAGAGAGTGAGAGAATGAGGAGGGTGGGAGAGAGTGAGAGGATGAGGAGGGAGAGAGTGAGAGGATGAGGAGGAGGGAGAGAGTGAGAGGAGGAGCAAAATCTAGATCTAGATCTAGATCTAGATCTAGTCCCTCTAGAGCTTAGGATGAGGGTTGGGGAGATGGAAGAAATGGTTGTGGGTTGGGAGGGGGAAGGGGGGCAGCGGCGGCGGCAGCAGCTTGTGGGACGGCGGCGCTCGCTGCTGGCCGGTTGGCGCGCGAGCACTGGCCAGCAGCGAGGCCGTGCTCTGTTTTTATAGCAAGGAGCACCACTGACGGGCCCTTAAAAGGTCACCGTCAGTGATTCATCAGCAACGTAAGCAACAAATATCGCTGACGGACGGGAAAGACCGCCGTCAGTGAAGACAACATATCCACTGACGGGCAGAATATAAGAGCCCGTCAGTGAACTGGCACGTCATATGTTCACCCTTTCACTGACGGGCCAAATCGTTGCCCGTCAGTGGAGATGACATCTCCACTGACGGGCTCTTAACAAGGGACCGTCAGTGGAAATGACGCGTCATCTATCCCACCTCATGCTCATCTCCACTGACGGGCTGTTTGGGAGCCCGTCAGTGATGTTCCTCACCTTCTTCTTTGCTGCGTTCTCCGCTGACGGGCTATTTTGAGTCTGTCGATGGAGTTCCCCTCCAACGACGGACCTTTTTATGCCCGTCAGTGGAGGGGGTTCAGGAGAGGGTCTATCTGCAGTAGTGCCTGAGTTAGATTGTTACTTAGTTTGTCTTTACTTCATTTTGTTGATGTTATGTTCTAAACTTGTATATTGTTACTCTGAGAAGCATCCATGTTTAATTGTTGCTATACTAGTATGCGTAGGACATTTAATCAAGCACGAATAAGTCTTGTGAGTACGATCGTACTCACCTAGGCTATTCCTAGAGCTTGCAGGTGAGCCTGTGGTTGAAGACTATTTCGATGATGCCTGAAATTGTTGTTTCCTCGGTTAGTTAGTCGATTCATGGGATAGGTTGTGGCTTTTGGTCAGCGGTCACCATGCCGCTGTGGGACTCTTTTACCTTGTTTCCGCTGTCGTTTAATGACTCCGTACTCGGATATGTTTTCGGATATGACCGACTGATGTAATATGCTGTCCCATCGTGGACTGTTATTAGTAGATATCGTATTGTAGAGCTTTGTGATGATATCCGAGTTGTTATATCAGGCTGCCCCTGCACAATGTGTGAATGATATGAAGTGTATGGGTATGCCGTGAAGAGTCGAAGCCGTACCTTTTTCTACTAAGTCGAGCAGGTGTTGGTTGAGTGACCCGCTGGCTGAGATGCTGTGCCGGCCAGGCAGGGTGTGGGCGTGTTCTACCGGGCTTTCGAGCGACCCACTAGCCTCCGAGCTAGGTTAGGGTGTGGGTAGAACTGCCGGGCTCCTCCAACCTTGTTTGTCGTGGTAGGATTCGGGAACGACTCTGAACCTTCACCGGGTCATGGAATCGTATGTGGTTCTGGAAAGATTGGTCGCTTCCGGCCGGCTCGCCCGTGGCGGGTGTCGGGTCGTTCCGCCTTGGTGCGTACGGCGCAGGTACCGTGCCACCGGGCTGACGAGTCCTTCGGTCCTTGGCAACTTCGCGTTCCCCTAATCATATGCAATTCCGGGTCCGTGACAGCTTGGTATCAGAGCCGAGCTGACCGTAGGAAGCTAATTGCAGGTGGTCGTTAGATAGGACTCGGCAATGTCGAAAAAATTATTTGCAAAATTAAAAATATATATTTAAAATTAGTAAGTAGATTTCTTTTTATTCCTTACCTTTTTCACTCTTAGTCCTACATTTATCCTCTCTACTTCATTTGTTTTACTTGCTTGTGGCTAACCTAAACCATTTCCTTGTCTATTAGATGGATTCCTTTCAGTTGGTGCATGCTACCCATGCCTTGGATGTCGAAGGGTTTCCGGAAGTACTTTTGTACATGCTCCGGGAACTCGGATTCCCCTATCTTCTGGAGTACCTCGTACATAGGACTGACCTAGGGTTTGGCCTGTACGAGTATTGGGCACGCGTGTTCATTCACTCACGTGCACAGGACCCTCGTCACCAACCATGCTTCTTCAATGGCTATGGAGCAGAATTGGAATCTGCGGTCCAAGACGCAGCTTATTCAGCCGTATGCCATCTTCGACATGAGCTCCCGGGTCTCGTTGGGGGCCCCTTCACCTACTTTTCGTCACGGACTCCCATGGAGGATGTGGTGCCACCTGAAGACTTCACCCGGGAGAGCAACACGGCACTAGCCCATTTGGGTCGCCTCGTCCGATCTCTGGACGTGGCATATTGTGCCCCTGGATTTGAGGTGAGGCGGTACCGCCATCGCCTCATCACTTCTCTTGAACTTGCTCATCACCAACGGAGGGACTTCGCCGCACCCCCTCATATCTGGACCGGGGAGGGAATCTACTCGGTCTATGAAGGAGGTCCATGGGTGCACCACTATCCCTCAGTGGGCGGAATGGAGATTGGTTTCCCACCCGAGTTGTTACGTTCACAAATGTCGGTGGGCAGCGTTTGTCGCATCCCCTCTGTGATCCCTCAGTTTGGACACAATATCCCTTTATTTCACTCTTTGGTTCCTCTCCCCGCTGAGCTGGAGACTTATGAGGTCAGTCGTCGGAATGAGGGAGCTCCATATAGCCCTTAGTAGTGTTGACCAGATTTTAAGTGTCAAGTTGAAGGTCTTATCATGGATTGTAAACTGAACCAAATTCTAGGTCTGAGATATCTTTTGGAGAATTGTAATTGGATATCCATGGCTGCAATTTTGGAACGTTACCTCGTTTATTTCACTAAAAGAGTGATCTAAACCGCAGCCTTTGTATGAACCTTGTTGATCGTATTAATACCTTTGTGTGTCAGTATCAACCTTTCTTCGCAATTGTTGTACCTCAATTTCCCGTGAAAATGTGCACCAAGTGATGCGCTACATCCTTGGTTACCTTGTTATACCCTTGTGGAAATATCTTTGAATTCCCAAGACTCCAACCCCATTATCTCACCCGGTGCCTTTGATTTCAGCAGCATGGCCTCTGGAAGCCGTGGAGCTGCTTGCGTGCGTCGTGAGTATGAAGAAGAGGAAGTGCCACCTCCTCCCCAACAACCCACCTTCACGGAACTGCTAGCGACTCAGGCTATACTCCTCGGACAACTTACCCGCAACCTTCAGTGCCTCGTGGACAAGGCCGTCTCAGTGGAAGCAAAAGAATTAGTCCCTACCAAGCCCCGCAAACGCCGGAGAAAGGCGCAAGGCCCTGGTGGAAGCAGCTCGCAGGAACCCCCCTTGCGGCAGTCGCCACCGCCCCTCTCTTTGGAATCGCCTCCGCAAAAGCCGCAAGGTGCTGCTCCTCGCCCCCAGAGCGGACAACCGCGACCCTCATTCGATCGGAGCAAGGTCAGGTGCTATACCTGTGGTAAGCTGGGGCACTTTGCTGATAGCTGCACCTTGCCACGCTCAAGCGGTGCCTTTGCTCCCATAATACAGCCAGGACATCAGCCCTGTCTCCAGGAAGGACCGCCGCAATCTGCCCTGGATTGGAGCAAGATTAAGTGTTATAGTTGCGGAAAAATGGGGCATTTCGCAAACCGTTATTTTGCTTCGTGCTCGGAAAGGCCCTATGCCCCTAAAGTGCAGCAAGGTCTTCAGGTTCGTCCCCAAGGAGCGCAGTCACCACCCGTCAGGGACTTGAGCCGGGTGGAATGCTACAATTGTGGAAACATGGGGCACACCTTTGCCCCCAACTTGCATCAAGTCGAACAAGCCAGCGGAGGACCTCAAGATAAGCCATCCATCCTCAATCAGCCTCAGGCCATCGGTCGTGTCCGGATGAACCACGTCGCCACTGGAGAAGCGCAGTATGTACCAGAGGAAGTGTGGGGTACGCCTCTCGTTAACCCAGCCCCTGTTGCCGTTCTTTTCGAGTTTTAGGAGCATTCAATTCCTTTATATTCAGCAGTTTTGCACAGTATAGCCATGTTCCAGCATCAGCATCGCATTATTCCCAGTTTGACCACTCTCAATCGCATAGCCGCTCAGGTCAAGCTGGAAGACGTCCCGTTCCATCTTAACCGTTTAAGTCCTTACGAAATGCTTGGCAGATCTAGAATTGCTCTTGTGCATGCCATATATACCTGTTCTGCGAATACTTTAGTGTATATGTGTCTGTACTCGGTACCCCAGAATTCTTTCGTGCTCACCTAGAACAGCAATACGGAGTCTGGCCAACTCCTCGTTGTTGGCACTATGTGTAGTACGAGACCATTCTCAAGTCCCGACAATTCTAGATTTACTGTCATGGGTCGGCACAATACCGGTAGGCATTTCAAAGAAGAGGTGCATGCTATGTTAGCCATACATAACGACCCCTCCCTTCCACCTCCCAATGGATCCCCATTTTAAGTCCGCTAGCCTTAATGCCTACGAACCATCCATGTTTCCTTCCTCCCTCTAATACTATAAGTGACATGTTCCAAGCCCGAACCGGAGCGTGAAAACCCTTGAGTATGGTGCCCGATGGACCCGGTCATCTCCTAACCCGCACCACCCAGTTAATTGCAAGAAATTCTACCTTCTTGTTTTTACTGAGAAAAATACAACAAAGATTCTAGAGAATCTAGCTTAACAGCCAAACCAAGAATTTTTCGCACCATAATTCACCCTAGACCCTATACGAAGGGTGGTATAGAGAAAACAGAGGTAAGGAAGTCGAACGAACGACTGAATAAAACAGAAAGGTAAACAGCAGAAGAAATGGATAGATATACCTAATAGCACAATCTGTCGGTGCGGTGGCAAGTTTCGAAGATCAAAAAGACACAGCCGCCCACTAAGGTTGCCCTCTGCGTTATCCTAGCTACCCAAGGGCTTCAAAGATCTTAGTTGGAACCTGGAAAGCTTTTCAGATACCCCACTCCTACTCCCGATCTTCCTCCCCAAGTACTCATAAACAGATACTTCGATTGCGTCGAAGGCACTACCCTCGCTATCTCGTCGGCCTTGTTGGAACGGAGATTGTTGGTCATAATGGCCCCTCTCACTCAAACCAACGATCTTGAATTCTGAATTTGCAGGACTGGCAAGGTCCTTGCACCACTCTTACTCTCCCAGAATACGGTTATTATTGAAAATAATAACCTAATCTGGTTTTCCCTTTCCAGAACTGGTGTAGAAGTCAAGTAGTGATCCCACGACTTGCCATCAGCGGCGCAAGGACCTAATCTTTCATGAAACACATGGATCTCCGTTATCCATCTATTCCGGTAGCATAAAACCTTCATTGTCATCTTCACGAACCCAAATGAACGCAAACCTGCCCGGTTTGTTCCAAAGTACGACTTCGGTCACCTACTCCAGCTTGCTGGTATGGTAACCCCTCTTTGACCCCCACGATGGAAGAACGACAGAAATGTCTCTTGATCGAATGGAGCACAAAACCTGAAAGCATACCGTCTAGCTCTCCCAAATCTGAGGGAGCAACCACACCGAAGATGAAGCTAAGTGGGAAGCCTGAAGATTTGCTCAGGACCGAGCCCCCAGCCTTGTTTGCCGAACGTTAGAGATCTCGGGTCGAGATCTTTTTAAGGGGGGTAGGTTTTGTAATGCCAGGTTCGACAATTAGGGTTTTTCCTCGCATTCGTGCATACATGTCATCAAATTCCTGCATGTAAACACCCACCTTATTTAAACTAAGATAAAGTACGACGAAACTTTATAAAATACGTACATGTCTCATCCCCGGTGGGAACTTTTGCAAACACCAATCAACTTATTTGAAGTATCGGATAGCGACTCTACCATTAGCATGTGGAGTGATTAGTGGCCCCGTCGATGGATCACCATATACGAACCTTTCCTCTCTCCTTCCCGGATCCCTTATCCCGAGCCCTCTTACATCACCATTTAAACTTAGGATTGGAAAGCAATGGGAGAAGGAGGACTACATCGTAACATGTTGATTAGGTCAAGTCCCTGTGAATGAAAAGTTGTAAAACAATATTGTTTAGCCCGACCATGCAAACCCTAGCCCCACCTAGATATTAGAAAGGCTCGAAAGACCACAATGCCCAGTAGCACCGCAAACTCCGACTTAGGTCAAGGAGTGAAATTGCGTTAAGCAGTAGGTCAAACGAAACTCCCGACCAATCCAAAGTTTCACAGAGGGCCCCACATGCCTCTTGAAAACCCTTGGGACACCATGAAATTCCTAGAAGCCCAAAGGACCTACTCGCAAACCCTAAATTAAAGTTAGGTCAAAGGTCGGGTTTGAACTGGAACCTAGAGCAAACACACTCCAAACCACTCCAAACTTCTACAGTAGGGCTCTTATAATGTTTTGAGCATCCCCTCCAAATTTCAGAATTTTTGAGTATGCCTAGGGCTTAGTTGCAGTATAAACTCAAATTGAGCCCCCAAATTAACTTTGAATGCAAACATAGGTCAAATCTTGCCCAAATTGGTTCAAACTCTTCCAGTAGCTCGCAAATAATATTTTAAAGTCCCTGTAGAACTTTCAACTTAATTGGAGTTAGTTTGGTACATAAAATGATAAAGGGAGTAGTGCTGCTATTAAAGAAAATAAGGAAAAGGAGAAAACCCTAAGACGCCTGGGCCGAAACCCCGTTCGGTCGGCCCACTCGCCCGGCCTGCTCGAACCCGCCGCCCAAAACCCGCTTTCCCAGCCCCGCCTTTACGCCTTCCCCACGAGGAAGCGCCCCGAGGGCAGCACGCCTTCGCCCGCTCCCACCCGCGCCGCGTGGGGCCCGCCTGCCGTTAAAGCCCCTTCGGGCAGCCCGTGCTCCCCCGCGTCTCCCCCAAAACCCTAGATCTACCCCAGCTCCCCGAGCTCCCCACGTCTCTGTCCTCCTTCTCCGACACCGGTGAGTGCTCCGACGAGCGATTCCCGAGCCCCGGTGAGCCCCCTCTCCCTAGCTTCTAGCTTCGGACCATCTCCACTACTTCCTGATCCTCCCCCTCCCCTTTTCCCTGCAGGACCGTGCCCGGGGAAGCGCCGCCGCCCTTTTCTCCTTTGGCTCCAGCAGCAACACCGGTGAGCTCGCTCAGCTTGCTCCGGTGTTCTTCACCCTCCATCTTCGGGCCCTGGAGTTTCCTTTCCCTCTCCCTCACCATTTCTCCTCCTCGGCCTTGCAGATTCTTGAGCGAAGCCTCGTCTCCGGCAACACCCGAGCTCCTCCGCCGTTGGTCTCCGCCGCTAGCCAAATTCCGACAGCCCCCGTCGTACCCGAGTAGCTCCTTGAGCTTGAGGTGAGCTCCTCGTGCCCCTACCATCCTCCCCGTGCCCTAGCTCGCCCCGAGGCTTCTCCGGTGAGCCTTCCGGCGAGGTGCCGCCGTCGAGCCCCTCTGTGGTGGCCGGATCAGAGAGAGAAGAAGAGAGAGGCAGAGGGGAGAGAGGGAGTAGAGAAGAGATGGGCACGTGGCAGCTCGGTATAGGGTACCCGAGCCCCGTCAGCACCAGTAAGGGCCCACGTGTAAGCCAGTAACGTTTAGTGTAGTGTTTAAGCGGGTAGGTTCAGCCGGGTGCGCTTAGGGTTTAAAGTTCTAACTCTGGGTGTACCTCGGGTGGCTTTAGCAATTAGATTTTCGTACAGTTAGGGTTAGGGTTTTGATTAAAGGTGCGACAAACTTTGAACACGCGTAACTTTCAAACCGTAAGTCGGATTTCAGTAAATTTTATATATTTGGAAACCTCGTAAAAACCTCTACGATTTGGTCAGATCGAAAGTTCATTTCGGACACATGCACTGTAAAGAATTTTAGATCTAAAGATAGGAGTACAATTTCAAGCGGCGTCCCCCGATGAACCCCAATGCGACCACGGTACCTCCGATCCCACTGGTTCCCGCGGCGTTAGGTTCATGTCCTCGCAAACCTTGAGATATCAACCTTTTAGAATGCAATCACCCACTATCGTCTCCCACCTTTAACCCTAATCCGACACTACCCCAGTGAGCCCGCATGCATACTAACTCCACGACGTAACCTTAACCTAATCCCGTATGAACCTTGACATGCACGTTGGTAGGACCAGTATCTAGGTTTATCTGGTATCACACACTCAAGCACTCGCTAGTTCCTAAGTATCCCAATCTACACAAAACCCTAATTCGTCGATAGAAACCCTAACCTACCTATCGACGCTCTAACCCACCTAATCGTAGTCGCTTCGAACCTACGGCTTACAAACCACCCTCACAATACTAACTTAATAAGGACCTGCCATCCCACCCCACCGCTAACGGCATTAACCCTAAATACCTGTTACACCATGACTTGACATGCATGCATGGTAGGTTAACGATAGGTCGATTAAACCTAACACCTGGATCTTGTCCGCCGACCTAGAGTTATGCACATTCGCACACCATCGTAGACATTTACCTCTAGCATTATCCATTCATCATGCATACATGCTGAGTCTTATGGTTTTCATTTACCGTTTCTTTCCGGCACTTCGAATCGTTCGCAACAGGACTCCAAGAGGTAGGCCACCAGGCTCCCAACCTCCCGCAAGATCAGGAATACTACAACTAAGGCAAGCAGAGCTTGTTGCATCTTTACTTTCCGTACTCTTGTGTATGCCCTGTTTATGTGTGCTTATGTATGAATGGTTACCGGTATGTCGCATATGAGGTTGGGCACACTAGTATGTGTAGGATGTGTCTTAGGTTGAGAACATCTGATGGCTCGTCAACTAAATTGTTAAGTGAGTTGGGAGAGCCGAGGGCGTGCACAATGGGTACAGTTGGTGTTAATTGAAGCATGACGGCGACCCAGGAGTATGTAGAGTTTTGTCGCCACGCCAACCCTATCTTCAGCGTGTCACCATCCCTTATCACACGAGAACGTTAGCGAGAACCAACGCTGAGGATAGCTGGGGTAAGCCTCCATGCACTTTGGAGACTCATGACCTCCAAACTGTTATGCACTCACTATGCCTGCAGTGGTTGAGTTGTCGGTAGCGGTTCGAGAGATTAAATTGAACATGTGTGGATGTTGGATCAATTTGGATTTGATTTAGGGGCTGCCCTAATTGAATTGGATGATGTTTAATGGGTTGATTTGGATTGAACTCATGGGCTGCCCCAATGGAATTGGATTTGCTGATCTGATTTCGTGGTGAATTGGTTGTGATATGTTTGTATCCTGAGTTAGATTGTTACTTAGTTTGTCTTTACTTCATTTTGTTGATGTTATGTTCTAAACTTGTATATTGTTACTCTGAGAAGCATCCATGTTTAATTGTTGCTATACTAGTATGCGTAGGACATTTAATCAAGCACGAATAAGTCTTGGCAGTACGATCGTACTCACCTAGGCTATTCCTAGAGCTTGCAGGTGAGCCGGTGGTTGAAGACTATTTCGATGATGCCTGAAATTGTTGTTTCCTCGGTTAGTTAGTCGATTCATGGGATAGGTTGTGGCTTTTGGTCAGCGGTCACCATGCCGCTGTGGGACTCTTTTACCTTGTTTCCGCTGTCGTTTAATGACTCCGTACTCGGATATGTTTTCGGATATGACCGACTGATGTAATATGCTGTCCCATCGTGGACTGTTATTAGTAGATATCGTATTGTAGAGCTTTGTGATGATATCCGAGTTGTTATATCAGGCTGCCCCTGCACAATGTGTGAATGATATGAAGTGTATGGGTATGCCGTGAAGAGTCGAAGCCGTACCTTTTTCTACTAAGTCGAGCAGGTGTTGGTTGATTGACCCGCTGGCTGAGATGCTGTGCCGGCCAGGCAGGGTGTGGGCGTGTTCTACCGGGCTTTCGAGCGACCCACTAGCCTCCGAGCTAGGTTAGGGTGTGGGTAGAACTGCCGGGCTCCTCCGACCTTGTTTGTCGTGGTAGGATTCGGGAACGACTCTGAACCTTCACCGGGTCATGGAATCGTATGTGGTTCTGGAAAGATTGGTCGCTTCCGGCCGGCTCGCCCGTGGCGGGTGTCGGGTCATTCCGCCTTGGTGCGTACGGCGCAGGTACCGTGCCACCGGGCTGACGAGTCCTTCGGTCCTTGGCGACTTCGCGTTCCCCTAATCATATGCAATTCCGGGTCCGTGACAATAAATATCGACATTGGCTGTTACCCTATTCAAAGATTCCCCTGTTTCTACGTAGTTTATGGCCATTTCATCATGGAGCGCTTCCTCATGCGCTTCCTTTGCTCATCGCTATTTCCCGCAGCGGAAGCAAGGTCCTTTAGCTTTCCTACGCCAATGTGTGCGCACACATCTCCGCTAGGTGCTTCCTCCAATGGAAGGTTCAAGTCAGGAACATTTTGTTCTGTACTTGTGCCAGGTCTCAACTGGCTTCCCTTATTCTTTTGGGGTGCTTCAGTGGTTTTCCGTGGTAAGTCCTTCTTGTCCTTTTTCGCCGGGCGTCCCCGGGTACTCGAGACACGATGGACCGGAGTTCTCGTCTTTTTATTTTGAGGCCTTTGGATGGGGATAGGTATACCTTCATCATTTCTTGGTATTTCAACCCTCTCCGGTGCATTGCGTGCAGGCACATGCGACTTAGTCACGGATTTTAAATCACTAAAGTGATCCGGCAGGTGATTCGCTAATGCTTGCAAATCAATTATTTTCTGGACCTCTCTATTTGCTTCACTAGTACGTGGTTCATGTGTGTGGATCCCCGTGGCTTGCCACGTAATTTCGTGACATTTTTCATCAAGTGGTTGATTTCCTCCCCCTAATGTCGGGAAATGATCGTCATCAAAAATGCAATCATCAAAGCGGGCCGTATGGCAATCTCTGGTCATGGGTTCCAAATACCGAATTATGGAGACGGTTTCATAACCGACATAAATCCCAGAACTACGGAGTGGCCCCATTGCTGATCGCTGAGGTGGTAGTATAGGTACATATACCTGGCAACCGAACCTTCTAAGGTGGGAAATTTTCGGTGCCGACCCTTGTGCTAGTTGCATAGGAGAGTGGATGTTATAGGCCGACGGTCTAAAATTAATGACATTTGCAGCGTGCAGCACTGCGTGTCCCCAACATGTTGTTGGTAAATTACAACTCTGTAATAGCGGTCTGGTAATAAATTTAATTCTTTTAATTAATGCCTCTGCCAAACCATTCTGGGTATGGACATGAGGTACTGAGTGCTCAACATTAATTCCCATGCCTAGGCAATAATCATCAAATGCTTTTGAAGAAAATTCGCCGGCGTTGTCCATTCTAATGGACTTTACTTGATAATCTGGGAATTTATTCTTAATCTGAATGATCTGTGAAATTAGCTTTACAAAAGCATGATTTCACGTAGATAGCAAGCAGACATGCGACCATTTCGAGGACGCATCGATGAGCACCATAAAATACCGGAATGGCCCTGACCGGGGCTGAATAGGGCCGCATATATCCCCTTGTATTCATTCTAGGAATGTAGGGATTTCATCCTTCACTTTCAAAGTGGATGGTCGAATGATTAATTTTCCCGTGGCACATGCGGGGCACACAAAATCTTCTGGATTTGTGAAATTTTTCACATTGATATTATGACCATTAGAATTGTTAATAACATTGCTCATCATTCTTAGACCAGGGTGCCAAGCCTATCATGCCATAGGTGGAATAATTCAGAGCTTCTAAAAATAGTTTTAAAGGCAGTGTACGCCGGGGATGCTACAATTCTAGTGTAGTAAAGCCTGGTGTCAAATGAAGGAAGTTTTTCTAATACCCTCTTTCCATGTGCGTCGCGCTTAGTGATGAGTAGATATTCTTTAGCATTTTCATCATCGGTTTCTACATGGAAACCATTAGCGCGAATGTCCTTAAAACTAAGGAGTGTTCTAGTCGATTCGGGGTACAATAATGCCTCTTCTGTTGTCAAAATTGTTCCCATTAGAAGTATAATTGTGGCTCTTTCGGAGACTATTATACTAGAACCGCTGCCGGCGATTATCATAATACTGCCCGTACCTTTGCGAATGGAGTGGAAATATTTTGTCTCCCTTAGTATGGTATTAGTCGTGCCACTGTCCACAAGGCATACTTCCTCCATTTTGCGCCACACGTGTTCTAAAATATTGCATCTAATTAATAACGTTGCGAGTATGTAGCAAACATAATTAAATACATACATATTTCACAACATCACATGCCATAAATGAATAAATGTTGAACAAAGGGATAAGTCCGAATATAATCCAAACACCAAAAGAATAAAGTGCATGCTCTCATAGAGCTTACAAATCCATTCAAGAATTATTAATGTATCGAAATGACTAAGGCATAAATAAAGATAACTTAGTGCGCTGCTGGCACTAGACGAATCAACTACAAAGTAGCCTGAGATCTCCTCACTGATCTGCTCTGGGAGTCATACTCTCCTCCTCGGCAATCATGGCTGCGGCCACTGTGATGTCGAGAGGCGGGGTGACTACCACCGTCTGAACCGGGATGTCCACCTGCATGGGTGCCACCATATCAAGTGGAGCTACAGTCAGCGGTGCAACCGCCGGAGGAGCCTCCTCTTGATCAACTGCAAGGTGTGCCTCACGCTTTCTCTTGGCTTGGTAGGCATCAACCACGTGCTGGGGCTCCTTGCATTGGCGAGACCAATGCCCATGACGGCCACACTTGAAGCAGTCCTGATCCTGCTCACCATATGGCTTGTCATGGAGCTTGGCCTTGCCAGTCTTGGGGGGGAGCGACCTTGACCTTGTGGGCCACAAGCATCTTTCCCTTGCCACCTCTTCCCCTCTTTTTCTTGAGAGAAGTGCGCACCTTGTAGCTTGCATTGGCCTCCCTGCCAACACTACTACTAGGCGCCTGAGAGATGAAGTTCTTTTTGAGAACCTCATCCTGCGCCTCCGTCACCTGGAGTATGTCAATGAGTTCGGCATACTCAGTGAACTGACTTTGGCAGTAAGTGCGTGCCGCCTGCACGGCGTCGTGGGTGGAAAGTGGAGAGAGTCTTCTCAATCTTCTGGGCATCTGTGGTAATCTTGCCACACAGCTGAAGGTTAGTACAAATGCGATGCAGCGCAGAATTGTACTCACCAACCGTCTTGAAGTCTGCAAACCTCAGACGGACCCACTCCTGCTTTGCTTGGGGCAGGATGGTGTACTTCAGCTTCTCGAACCGCTTTTTCAGGGCGATCCACAGGGCAAAGGCACTCCTCTTTGCCATGTACTCATTCTTGAGAGTACTGCAAAGGTGGTGCCGGAGGAAATGAAGTGCCTGATCATTCTCCTCCTGGGTGATGACGGTAATATTTCTGATACCGACGCCGATCGCTCCCCGGAGATTTCTAGCCCCGAGAACGATCTCTACATCCGACGCCCAGGTGAGATAGTTGCGGCCATGCTGGGCCAACTCCTCAAATTCCCGGTTTGTTATGCCAGTTATTCTGTATTTCATGCAAAGATTTCCATAAGTTACTGTGGGTAACATTGCATGAAAAGCAAAATAAATATACAAAAATACATTCTAACGGTGCTTTAATACTTAAACATGCCATTTACATGAATTACATGAAGATTAAAAGCAATATTCAAAATTACAATTAATCATAATCAGCAAATCATATCAATAATGGCATATAATCATTTAAAGCATGTTAAACAGCTAAGAAAATCAAAATCTGATGCAAAAATTGAGTTCTCGAGGCCCTTTTATGCTAGAAGCAAGTATTTCTACTAATTCTAGAATTTACAGAGACTTTTTACGCAAGATTTCAGTACTGGAAATAGGAAATGCGTAAAATATAAAGATTCCAGGGGCCAAAATTGTGGCGGCGCACGAGGCCTGTCAGACCGCCTCCATGGGCCGGTCAAACCGGCCGGCGGCAGCGGCGCGGCGCACACACGTGCGGGCGCGGGGCGGCGGCGCGGCGTGCCCGTGCGGGGGCAGGCGGCGCGCGCGACGGTGGGAGACGGCCCGGGCGGGGCCGTGGCCGGCTGCGGGCGACGCGGCACAGGGCGCGCGGAGCAGAGGCCGGTGGCACGGCACGGCGTGCGCCCGTGCGGGGGCGACACGGGTGGCGCGAGTAGGCCGGCGGCGCGGCGGCGCATACGGGCACGCGCGCGGAGGCCGGTGGCGGCGCATTCGGGCGGCGCGCGTGGCAAGGCTGGTGGCCGCCCGTGCGGGAGCGGCAGCGGCGGTGCGAGGCCGGTCAGACCGGCTATACAGGCCGGTCAGACCTGCCGGCTACGGCGGCGGCCGTGCGTGCGGGCGCTGCGGTGGCTGGGGCGCGGGGCGGCAGTGGCGGCCGGTGCCCGTACGGGGGCACGGCGTCGGCTGCGATGGCCGCACCGTCGAGGCCGCCGTTCGGGGCGGCGTGACGGCGGCGACATGGCGTGCGATCCATGCACGGCGTCTCCCCACGGCGATCTACAGCTCCTCTCCGATCGGCTTGGCCAACGACTTCCGTCAGCATCGGATTTTTTTGGGAGAAACGAAACGGCTTGGCCGGTGACTTCTGTTGGCATCATTTTCTCGAGGAGCTTCGCTCATGGGTCAAAACGAGAACCAAAGAAATGCCAAAAATGGATACAAAAATGGAATCTAGATCCGATGGAGAACTCTTTTTCATGTTTTCGTCGATCTCTACCTCAACCGAAGAAAATGAGCCTAGGAAGAAGAAGGCTCGGCGGAGAGGCTCGGCGGAGAGGCGTAGTCGTGCTGATAATGTGTTGTGCAACCGTTGCCGGCGAGTCCGGTCCTCGGGTTGCACAGCGTGGCGTAGTCATCGTTGAGGAAGTAGAAGGACGAAGCACGTGAATAAAATATGAGACACAAGAGACACAATATAGGGAGGAAAGGGAGAGCTCTTTATTGATCGATCAAAAGGTTACAGTACAATTGCCTCCCACCTCCTTTTATAGCCAAATCTAGTGAAGTGATAATATCCACTAAGTGCTCACATTAGGGAAATATACCCACCCTCATGACAGGTGGACCCTATTTCGGGTGGGGCCACTGGTTTCCCCACAGCCTTAACACGAATTCTATCCGCGTGAAGGCCTTGAGGCGGAAGCACCCTCCTTATCCATATCGGGAGTGGAACACTTTGAGAAACATAGATAGAAGTGATGACATGGATGAAAAATGATAGAAATGACGTGGATATGCCATATGACAGGAAAAATCTATGGTGGGGGCTAACTATTTAGTAGTAGAAGATGTACGAAAGATCCAGATCATTGTCTTCATTTGTTTGGTTAAGCTAGTGTGGTTAGAGTGAGCGTATACGTCATTAATCAAACCAGATTGCAGCTGACTGTGACTTCGAGCTGTCACTAGTGTTTTTGGAAAATTTGTCATGTCCTCGTGGGTCGTGTGCTCATTATTTCTCAAATAGGGAAGATCCTCTAGCGGCTGATGCGATGAGATCTTAGTTTTGTATGAAGGGGTAGGATTTCTACTGCATAATTTAAGTAGCCATGTCTCATACTCTTTTTTCATTCACCTGTACAACTAATCCAGCTAAACGTGATAGTTCTCTATAAATCAGTGAAAAAAATGGTGGTTGTTCTTTTCAAATAGGCGTTCTTGGTTCTACACTTTTCTATACTTGGGGATTACATTTGCAATTTTGGGACTTTCTTATATGCACGGATTGCTTTCTTATTTCTAGGGATAAGCAAGTATGAATATAGTAGCATAAACCAAAATTGAGAGTAAATTTAGGGGAGATGGAAAAAACTGATCCCTGACTCCCATGTCGCCCCGACTAAGTGACCCAGGGGCAAAAACACTAGCATCGCCTTAAGCCTTCTCCCCTGCCTTCCCTCGCCACCGCTACTGCTAGCGACTACCGCGGTTGCGGCGGGAGCCCTTGCCTCCAAAAGTGATGGGGGGAGTTCAGCTTGGCGGCTTGATTGGGCGTGCGAGCACCAGGGCAGTGCCCCCGAGTCCTCTCGAGCGAAGTGACACAGTGGTGCGGCGGGGCCACGATGGTCCAGCAGGAGCGCGGTACGGCATTCCGATAGGGATGCTACAGTAATGCAGAGCGGTGGGTGCACGGTACATCGTGTGCGTGTGAAAGAATGTAGGCTATCGATTATAGGGTGGTTAATAGGAGATTATCAAAATCTAATACTAAAAGTAAATCATACACATGCAGTTCTAAAACTCTAAGAAAACTCTAGCATGCTAGTCAACAAATAAGCAAAAAAACAGATATGGATGAATGAAAATGAACAATCACATGAGAGACAAATGATTTATCATCGAAGTTTGAGCCTTTGGCGAGACTCTACATCTTTGTTGAGGAAGCTTGATCCAAGATCGAAGCTGACACCGAATCGTGCGCTTCCCTCAAAGGCTTGCCGATGCGAAACCCCTCTCACTCGTGGTAGCTCTTCACCTTGCGGTAGGCGAGTTCCAATCCTCACAAACTTCCTGTGACTCTTCACAAACTGATCAAGGCTCCCTGGTGACTTCGATCCATCTGAGAGATGCCAATCTCCAAGAGTAACAGTCTTCAATCAATTCGGCTTGGAGATGAACTCTTGCTTGATGTTTAACCACGGATCAATCTCTCTCTCTCTCTCTCTCTCTCAGATTTCCTCGCAGGAATCACAGTTTGGGCTTGAGGATATGTGGAGTAGCACTTAGGAGAGTAGAGGAATGGATTAGCAAAGAGTTATGTGTGCAAAGAGGCTTGGGGGTATGTATAGCTAACCCCTCAAAAACTAGCCGTTATAGCAAAAAGCATAGAAATCAAAGGTTCCAACTTTTTCAAATCAACGGCTATATCGTGTATACAGCAATAGATCTTGAGGGCCCTAGCAAGAACCTAGAGAATTTGACTTTCAAAGCAATGACTGTATAGTGTGTCCAGTAACGAATCTCAGAAACTCCAACAAAATACCGGAGACTTTGACTTTTTCAAAGCACAGCAGACAGAAGCACAAGTCGGTGGTTCCAACTTGGAACCCAGACCCTCCGAAAAATTTGAATGGCCCTGAACAGCACATAGTTAGAGACAAATTCTAGAGGTTCCAACACTATGCTTGGAGCTTCCAAGAAGTGAGAATAGAGTGTGAACTCAGAGCTTCCAACATACTGACTCAGACATTATGAGATTTCAAACGATAAGTCCAAAAGGGATCTTGAACACGCTGGAAACTTTCGGGAGTTATAACTTTCAAGCTCAAGGCATCTCACAAAACCAAACAGACAGGCCACTAGGAAGCTCCAAGTTTCTAGATTCTCCGCACACAGAAGGAACCCGAATATTCTAACATTGATCATGGAAGTTCCGAATTTTGCTGAAAGTGTGCGAATAATGGTTTTCAACATGTACTTTCAATCTCTCCCTTTTTGGTGATTGATGACAACCTGATTAAAGATTCGATTTTGGATATAAAATAGTGTTGTTTTAGGTTCTATGATATAGAGTGAGCTGCCCCTAAATCTTAGGATTCGTGGGCGTGCATAGTGTTCAATTAAGCATAAGTGGTAAAGAACTATGCATGACAAGGTGAACATGGCAATAGATATGACATGCCATATAAGATAAGAAGATGAGATCATACAACCATGTCACCAACAATAGAAGTTTACAAAACATTACAAAAATCTCAAAGAAGAACAAGTCTTGTAACTCAAACCAAAAGACCTAACTACCCACACTCCCAAAAGCAAGTCTAACCTATAACTCCCTCATTGACATCAACGCACAAAAGGGGAAGGAACTAAGGAGCTAGACTCTAAACTATCAGATCCTGCCTAGGCAACGAAGAAGGCACCGAAGCGGCGATAGTTGGTGCAGGGGTTGTTGAGGCAAGTGGAGGTGAAGTAGTCACAGGTATATTACGTGGAGCAGCTGAGGGTGGCTATGGAGCAGGAGGTGCAGGTGGCCAAAGTAGCTATGTCGTGAAGCAGTGACTACTCGCCATTAGTTGATTCGGATGGAGTCAGAGAAAAAATGGGTGTGTTGACATCTGGAGTGAAGTATTATCCCTCCTCGGATAGCTGCTAATCATCGAAGATCATCAATCACATTTGTTTCTAATTGTGAAGAATCCTCTTTTAGCGGCGCTAAATAGTCTTAACCCTTGTCTAGAAGTCAGAAGGTACGTTTTGCCGGTGGAGGTGGTGAATAACGTTGGAGAGGTTGTTCATGATCCCAGTCACAGGATTGTCCACTTGGGAATCCTTGGTGATCATGTCTTCGAGATCGACATTGTCGTGAGCTTGGCAACGCTCCTACACCCAAACACTCTCATCATTCATATCCTCTTAAGCTTTTGCCCTCCACCTCTTCTTCGAGGTGCCCACATCGTCGGCAACCTTTTCCCTTTGTCCTTAGGAGCAGGCTCATCCTTCTTCTCGGGCTTGTACGGAAAATGCTTCAACTCACAATGGAGGATCTTATTTGTCATTTGATTGATGAGAGTCCAAAAGATGTAATCTGAAATGAGGAAATCCTCGCCCTTCACCATGTGCATGAGAAAATCCCGCTCGAAGTTTTGGATGTGGCTAGCGTCATCCACCTTTAGAGTGATGGTGTGGTAGACTCAGTAGTTGGATCAGACCATGCACATCAAAAGCTTCAACAACTTGCTTAAAGCAAGCATGTTGCCGAAGGTACTGGAAATCCACGTAGCGCTGCTGGATGACTGTGTCCTTCAAGTGTGTGCGAGACTCGTAGTAGTCCTGCTGTACTAGGAACCAGAAGAGAGAGTATGTTGCATAATGTGCATAGTCATAAGGGTTGGTCTTCCACTAGATCTTCCTAATATCTTCATTGTAGAAGGTCTTGTAGTCAACTGCTTCTCTTGGAACCCTACCCTGTTTTGGAAGATGTCGGATGAGGGCAAGGGTGATTGAGGAAGCAGCCTGTTGTTCGTCAAGGTATATGTGCATCCACTGTTGAGTTGAAGGCCAAGGAGGAAACTTGCCCTTGCCCCTCCTGATAGTAGCTGGCTTCTTGACTGAAAGAGATGACATGTGTACCGTACCCTTTGTATTTCTACGAGGTGGAGGGGAAGACTATGCTTTTGCTACTACTGGAGCACTAATTGTCCTAGCTACCTCTGTAGCCTGTGCCTTCATGGCTTTGGCTTTGGCTTTGGAAGCCTCTGCTGGCAGCCTCTGCTTTGGCATCATTTGCCTTGGTGGCCTCTTTTGCTGCCTTGACTGCATCTTCCTTCTTCCTTGCATGCCATTTGCAAACCAAGCGAGATTTGCATGACTTGGGAGACTTCGTCTTCTCGTCCTCATCATCTTCATCATCATTAGTGTCTGTTGGGAGTGGACGACGAAGGATGCCCTTGAGACCTTATTGTCCTATAGATGAACACTTTAGTTTGTTGAGAGCCTCAACAGACTCTAGAGGAAACTCCACTTTTTCAGCACGAGCACTTGTAGCAACTTGTAGAGAGGGCCTCGATCTCTCCTTCCTCACAAATATCTGTTTCTTAGGAGAAGAGTCGCTCATCTAAGGTGAGGGAGGCAAGCTCTTATTGGAGTCATCATTGCTTTGAGGACTCTCAAAACTTACCTTGACCTGTGAATTAGAGTAGATAAGAGCATGGGATGAGTACATATGGGAGCAGAGAAGTCAAAAACAAAATTTAAAAACATTTTATGGAAAAAGATATAAGAAACTCAAGTTTGCAAGGGTTCCGGAGGCCCTGAGATAAAAGTTAGAAGCTCCAGAAACTGCTTCTGGACACATTTCTCTAAGAACTCGAAAGTTCTAATATTTTCTTAGAGGTTCCGAGTTTGCATTCTATCCAGCCAGATAGTAGAGTCAGACACTTTGGGAAAATCTCGGATGTTCTGAGATCAGAAATGATGTGGTCAGAGCTGATTTCGGGAGGTTCTGAATTTTTCTCATGGGTTCTGACTTCTTTCTGTTCAGAGAGCAAACAAAGTCAGAAGCTCTAGGAAAAATTCTGGAAGTTATGAGTTGTGTTAAAATTTAGGGTTTCTAAGCTTAACTGCATGAAGGAATTAGAGCTATTTTGCATGATTTTCTATAGGATTTCGATTGATTCTAGTGTGAAACAAATGAAGATATTGAACTTTACCGATGGGAGGGATGGACGACACAGGAATCGTTGGAGGAGGTCGCAGATCCGGCAGCCGTGGCCTTATTCGGTGGTGGCTGTGCTTCTACGGCGGCAACGGTGGTGAGGAGGCCCGGTGTCGGCAGAGGAAAGTTGGCGGAGGTCGGCGCTAGAGCGGCGTGGTCGAGGTGGAGACAGGTGGTGATGAGAGGAGGCCGGGAGGAGTAGCAGCGCTAAGAGTCAAAGAGCTCAGAACCGCTAGGTTTGAATTTGGTGGTTCTGAGAATTATGGTTCGGCCGCATGTTGAGCACTTAAGTGAAAATGGTTAAGTGCAGAACTCGGAGATTCCAAAAATGTCGAAGGTTCCGAGAATCTCAGAGAACCACACGATAAAGGCCCCCCTTTTAGATGGCTTATGGGCGGGCTTATGGCCATAGGAAACCATAAACTGTCTAGAATGGTTAGCTTATGGCCAGCTGTGCCATAAGCCTCTCAATTTTCATGTTGGTAGTCAAAAGCCTAGCTTGAGGTGCTTCCTGAGCTTATTTGCCAACGGGTCACGACTTTGCCCTCAAGGTTGAAGAAAATTACATGAAATTTGCCCCCGAAGGACCCCTAAATCCTCCCTGGATCCCCACCTCTCCTGTACCCCCCATCTAGATCCTGCCGCCCCCACTCCGCCCATCCCGCCGCCTCCCCACATCTTACCACCTTCCCCGTCTTCCCATGCCACATCCTGTTGTCCCCCATCGCATGGCCACCCCATTCACCTCTCTTCTTGAAGCCTTAATTGGCTGCCGCCCAGCAATACTACCACCACCACCCTGCATCCCTCCCGCTGTCTTGTTTTGTGGCCGTCGTCATCCTCCTAGTATGGCAACCGAAGCTCTCTGGTCGCAGCATCGTTGCCCTGCTCCCTCACGGCCGTCATAGCATGAGTTTGAGCCCTCCAGCCGCTTCACACCACAACATGAGTTCTAGCCCTCCCACCGTAGCATGATAATGTCGCAGCAAAGCTCTAGTACCATTGCTTGTGCAGCTGACTCGCCCTCATCCTCATGAAATTAGATAGAATGCTCAATATTGTGATTTTCTAATGTATGCAATGGTCTGATGCTGTGATGTTCTGATGTATGCATTCTCATGTCCTGATGCTTAAAGTACATGTACAAAAGGTTTTGGCATGGTTAACTCTTGAAAGGATCACTTGTTGTTAACAATTTTTGTGAGGCAAGATAGAATTGTCCTTAGCATTCCAAATGCACAGTTGTTCCTAGGGCATGCAGATTGCAAGCGTACTCTATAAGTGCATCCTTTTATAGAAATCATATGTGTTTTCTCAAACAGCAAACAGATAAATCAAAGGGTATTATAGACTTTCTACAATTCACATCTGGCCATAAGCTCAAATTTCAGAAGCTGTTTAGGACAGGATAAGAGCTTATTAGGCTTCCCCACACCGGAGCTCCTGGACATAGTTATGCTTAAGCTGGCTTATGCACAAACCAAAGCCATCTAGAAGGGGGCCAAACTCAGAAGGATTGATTTTTGAGTACACAGCAAATATCGGAAGCTTTTGGAAAAATCTTGGAAGTTTCAGGATCGCGTATAGAAGTTGAGAAAAATGACCTTGGAGGCTCCAGAAACCCTAAGTGGCATGACAATGGAGATTCTCAGATACTTTGGAAAAAAGTCAGGGATACCAAGTTTGTCTACTAGAAACGGAAGTTGAATCTCGGAAGCTCCGGGAAAAGTTAGAAGCTCTGAGTTTCAGATCAAAATTAAGCTCACATATGTAGATTTGAATGATTTTTAGGGAAGTTTTGATAGAGCAAGTCTATGGGGATCCTTATGGGTCCATTTCACATCCAGCTAGAGCATAATCGATCAATTAAGGTAACAATTTGGATGGAGATTGAAAAAATTGACTCAAGCTCTTCGTAAAATAGAGCAAAAATGCTCAAAATTCACAAGACCTGAGTAAGCAAGTAAGTCCTAAGGAACTAGAGATGGTGATGTTTTGTGATGTTGCCACCATGTATGAGCTGGAATAATTCACTAGGACCTTTATGTGTTGAAAACATGGGATCTTGTGATGCAAATGCTCACAATTTTGCATATCAATCACCCTAAGGATAATAAACACACAAAAATATTGTTTTGTTCACACTTTGTGGTATGTATTTCTCATTGAGAGAAGAATACTCCCCTTAGTATGTTCACACATCTTAAACTCCAAAAATCAAACAAAGCAAATACATGTGCGAGGCTTCAAGCAATGTTTCGAGAATCTAAGATATTTAACTCACTCCTCAACTCACAAACCCTATGCTCATCTAAGAGCTTGGTAAAGATATCTGCTAATTGTATTTCATCCTTAAATTGGCTCAAGGCTATATCTCTTTTAGTCACATGATCCCTAAGGAAGTGGTATCGGATATCTATGTGCTTGGTTCGGGAGTGTTAGACTAGATTATTGGCTATCTTGATTGCACTTTCATTATCATACAAAAGGGACATCTCATTCAAACTGACATCATAATCCTTTAAGGTTTGCCTCATTCAAAGCAATTGAGTGCAACAACTACATGTGGAGATGTACTTGACTTCAGCAGTGGATAGGGCTACGGAGTTCTAATTCTTGGATGACCACGACACTAAGGATCTACCAAGAAATTGGCATGTGTCGGATGTGGACTTCCTATGAACCTTGCAACCTGCATAGTCTGAATCTGAATATTCAACAAGATAAAAACTAGCACGTTTGGGATACCACAAACCTAGGTTGTGTGTATGAACTAGATATCTAAAGATTCTCTTGACAACCACTAGGTAACACTCCTTAGGAGCGGCTTGAAATCTTGCACACATGCCTAGATGCACAAAGATAGAGAAGAGAGCCAATCATTGAGCAATATACCTTTTGATCCATGGGTTTACTTTGCACATTTAGGTTAAGGTGGCCGGTAGTTTGCATGGGAATGTTGAGGCTTGGCTTTGTCCATATCAAACCACTTCAGAATGTCCTTGATGTACTTGTCTTGACTTCTGAAAGTCCTATCTTGGAGTTACTTGACTTGTAGTCCAAGGAAGAACTTCAACTCCTCGATCATGGACATCTCAAACTTGCCAGCCATCATCTTGCCAAATTCTTCACTCCATGCTTGTTAGTAGACCTGAATATGACATCATCCACATAAATTTGGCAAACAAACAAGTTGTCATCAATGAACTTAGTAAACAATGTGGAATCAATCTTCCCGATTTTGAAGCACCTTTTGAGTAGGAACTCCTTAAGGCACTCATACCTTGGATCCAGGTCATCCTGGATCGGACGATGGTGACATTTCTATGTCATTTTCCCCTAGAGGCATCATTCCAGAGCCAGTTACGACCGGGGAGCCGGTGGTTGGCATCTCACTTGGATGTCGAGGCGACCTTGGATCCTTTGGTGTTGTGATCTATGCGGAAACTACGATGGAGGCGAGCCGAGTTATGTCACAGCATGGCTTTCATCATTGACCGTTTGGCCTGTTAGTTGGCTTTCTCTATGCATCATCTCCTAAGCACAGTGAAGTCGAAGCTTTAGTGTCATGGGATGACATGACAACAACGATAACTCAAGAAGGGTGTGTTTGATGGGCGTCGCTCTCCAGCTGCTATTGCAGGCTTGTCGATGTAAGGCTTGCAACTTTATCCCGTGAGGCTTGTCACTGAAATCAGAGCTGCCTTGTCCTTGATGCCTTGGCCAAATGTTTGGTCGGGCAACACTGGTTTGATGCCTGTTGTGATGATTGATGTGTTTCTGGCCGTCAGCAGTGAAATCAGAGTCATTGGATCAGGAGCGACAGACGATGACGATGACACTTGTGGGTGGCCTTGACAGACGAGTCTTCTAGGCGTCATGTGTTGAGTCTGTGTTGATGGCCAAGTCTGCCGGTGGTGCCATGTCATTGGGCGTGCTGTTATCTTGCTTTTCACCCAATTTTCCTCTAATTAATCAGGCAACTCTTTTCAGCTTAATTAAATAGATTGAGGCAATTTGCCTCTGGTTTAAAAACAATTGATAGTAAATTTCATTTTGAATTTGGACATTGCGCAAACTAATAGGTCCGAGCTAGATTTAATTTCTCATGACACTTTGAGCTAGATTTAACATCTCAAATCCTCGAAATCTATCCTGACATGTCAGATTCACCTGTTAGGCTTTCCTAACATTGACTTTGCATCCATTTAATGAACATGAAAATGCTCATAAGTATGAGTTGACGTGGCACTAGTCAGAAAATAAAAAAAAGATGCCGCCACCTCATCATCCATCTTCTCTCTTCATCCCTCTCTCTAACGAATCTCTGCCCCTAAAGAAAGAGAGATAGAGAGGTGTGATGTGGTATCCCAGTAAACATCATGTACGCGCCACATCAGCGCGATGTGTGGCCCAAGATGTCAATACCTCGCCAAGTGTTAAATCTGGTACAAGTGAGAGGTTTAGGTGTTAAATCTAGGACAAAGTATCTAGCTCAACATGTCAAGTTTATGATAAAAATTGGTTCAAAAAAGAATCTACTTTAAAATTTATGGTCCACTAGTATAATAAAATTTCAGAATTTTGTCACAAAAGAAAAAGGGTAGCTAGGATGGTCAACCGGGTCAAATTGGGGGTGCCCACCCATTTACACCAGCCCATAAGTAGGCGCTGGACGAGTGCTAGGTGATGCATGTGCCTGTCGGGAATGGATGCAAAGCGAAACCGTCCTGCTCCGGTTGATATCGATCAGTGGAACCTTTGGCTTTTTGGAAGCATTCTCCGATACTTGCTCTGACACAAACAATTGAATCGCTGAATGCGCACGCCTAAAAGTGAGGCGTCCATGCACGAGTCAGTAATCAATCGGAGCCTCACTACAAAGCTTCGCCTCCATTGACGAATCCTGCAGTTTTGTCCGCGGCGAATCACCGCTGGGTCAATGGGGAACAATGCGTCTGGATTGATCTGGTGCGATCATTCTCTCCTCTCTCCTGCTTATGTAACTATTATAGCTGGGACTTGGGCCGGGCCGTGCCGGCACGGCACGGACCCATCGGGCCTCAGGCCGAGTCGGGCCGTGCCTGGCTAAGCCCGGCCAGCTTGCCGTGCCGTGCCGTGCCGGCCCGGCGACCAGACGGTGGCGCCGAAACCCAGCCCATGGCACGCCGGGCCGCCATCGGGTCGTGCCGACACGGGCACGGCCCAGGCCGAAGGCGGCAGCGGCGGGGGCGGCGCGAGCACGGGTGGAGGAGGGCAGCGGCGGCGCGGGTGGAGGAGGAGGAGGGCGGCCGCGGCGCGTGGAGGAGGAGGAGGGCGGTGGCGGTGCGGGTGGAGGAGGAGGAGCGCGGCCGTGGCGCGTGGAGGAGGAGGAGGGCGGCGGCGGCGCGGGTGGAGGAGGAGGAGGAGGGCGGCCGCGGCGCGGGTGGAGGAGGAGGAGGGCACGACAGGACGCGGGTGGAGTCTTTAGGAGACAGGAGAGAGAAGAGAAGGAAAGAAAAAAGAGAAAGGAAGTAAAGAGAGAAAAAAAGAGAAAAGGAATTAAATAAAGAGAAAGAAAAAAAAGAAAAATAACGGAGGAATCTGTACCGCCGGGTCACATCACACGAGTATTGGGGTAATTTTATTATTGATAAAATATTGATACATGTTACTGCTTCGTTAAAATCTTACACCCCAGTGTGGGGTTCCCCTGTAAGGAAAAGAGTACAGTAACTACACTAAGATACATATACGAACTACTCGATGTCGACGATGTCGAGATCGGCTAAGGCCCCCAGGATCTCAGGATCCTCGAGCTGATGTTGTTGTCTTTTATCCGCTTTGTTCTAGTCCTTGAGGCATGTGATTGCTTCCACCGTCTTGGGTGCAAGGGATGACCTTCTTTCTTCGATTATTCTCCCAACCATGCTGAAAGTTGCCTCAAAAGAGACAGTTGATACCGGAACAAGTAGAACATCCCGTGCAAAATGGGACAGGACAGGAAATATGCGTGCAGCGTTCTTCCACCACAAAAGCAGGTCAACATCCTTTCCCATTGGCAATTTCACTATCTGTGGCTTCAAAATTATGGTCGAGGTAGTGGTTGAGTTCTGCAATAGGATTTCAGTTGGTGGTGGACGATTGAGTTGATGTAGAACTGGAATCCTGGGGCTTCTTCCTCTTCCACAGATGTGCCGTTGCGCTTCCCTTACTATGCTGTGTCTCTTCTAACCTCGGGCCACTCGAGACGCCGTGCTTGTCATTGTACAAGCGGAAGACTTGAAAGAGTTCCTGTTTCACATGTTCAAAAGCTTCGGAGTAGTCCAATCCGATTGCTTCACCTATTCCATCCATAGCTTCTTGCAAAGCTGATAACTTCCTGCGGGGATCGAAAATGGTGGCAAAGCAATATGCGTGCGATATGGATTCAAAGTATTTAATGAATTTGTACTCCATTGGTGCAACAACATGTCTTAAATATTGATGGTTCCTATAATTGTTTAATGATTCCGCCATTAGCCAAATATACTCTATAACTAGACAGGAGGTAGGATAGTAAACACCTGATAAAATTTTACTTGATTTATAGAAAGGCTTTAAGAAAACACGAAATTCATTAACAATTGTCCAATCAGTGGGTGTAAGCACGATACCTCCATCTTCAGAATTGGCATTTGTTGGATCGATGGCTTCCCGATAGAGGGGGGTGAATGTCCTACACCTGCTGACCGAGAGCCATCTCGTCGACAAGATTCAAGCTGATCATCAGACAAAAAGACAAGGCTGCAAGAGATAGTCTAGAAGAAAAAGAAATCATGCAAGTGTCAGAGTTGACACTAGAAGACACTATCCCCGATGGATCCGAGGAAGTGTTCCCAACAAGAGCCAAAGTCTTGGTCTTTGAACCATTTCTGTTCTCCGAAGTGATCTCATGAGTAGAGAGCTTGGAGAACAGGTGATCAAGTGTGAGAGTGGCAAGATTGGCGGACTCTTGGATGGCAATCTTCCGCACTTCAAAAGTGGGCTCTAATGTGTTCAACACATGCCTAGCCATCTCTGAGTCAGAGTACCTCACTCCCACACTCCTGAGCTTATTCACAATTCTTTCAAATCTCTCAAAAAGCTCAGAAATTGATTCCCCAGGGCGTTGCTCAAAAGATTGTACTCAACTCTGTATTGATTCGCTCGAGCAATCTTGACTTGGTCGGACCCCTCATGGTAGGTGATCAGGGTCGACCAAATCTTGTGAGCGGTATCCAGATGAGCAACCCACTCATGCTCCTTCCTATCCAACCCAGAAAGCAAATAGTTGATGGCCTTACAATTGTTTTCAACATCAACCTGATTTTCAGCCGTCACTTGTGCAGGAAGAGCAAAGTCCCTTTTGATGATTTTCCAAATAGCAAGCCCCTCTGACTGGATAAAGATTCTCATTCGACTTTTCCAGAACTCCCAGTCCGTCCCATTGAAGACAGGAGGACGAGTCGAGTATCCGTGGGAAGCCATGGCTCGCAAAGCCAGTCAAAGCTTATAGAGAAGTGAGACCGGGCTCCGATACCACTTGTTGGATCGATGGCTTCCCGATAGAGGGGGGGTGAATGTCGGATACAAATTTTTCTTCAAATTCAAATACAGATAGC
Source organism: Stipa capillata (assembly GCA_019208055.1). NCBI lineage: Eukaryota > Viridiplantae > Streptophyta > Magnoliopsida > Poales > Poaceae > Stipa > Stipa capillata. Next base: position 182,692 of record JAGXJF010000431.1, read on the forward strand.
AATTGAGATACTACTGTAAATGACAAAGAAGATGAAGCAGAAACACCCTAGAAAGTCATTGACGACGTGGATCTCGTCGTTAGCTTTAAAACAAGTATAAGATCACTGAAAACGGAGTTCGGATGCAAAAGTTACGGCCAAAACAGTGCGTGCAGCGCAGCCAGATTTTGGCTACCCGGACATTCCGGGGTAGAATGTCCGGATACTCCGGATGTACAATCTAAAAATCAATTCCTCTCGGGATGATGCCCAGAGACTCCGGGGTGAGCCCAGACACTCCGGATGTGTATTTTCAAGCACTCAAATTACACACCCAGACATTCCGGGTATTCTAGTCCGGAATCTCCGGGTGTAGTCCAGAACTGCGAAAATCCTGTTTTTTTCCGTTGGAATTTTTGTTCCGGTTTGAAATCCGTCCAACCAAAAAGGATGAAACTTTGCAAAAGGATCTAGGTATATCTTGTGACTATAAATCAATGATTGATTCTCAGAAAAAGACCACAAGACACAACCCTTCTCCCATTCTTCCAAATACGCTCCAAAAGTTGAACGAACACCAAAAGATTGATTTCTTGTTGCTCGTGAGGATTTTTGATCTCAAATCAACAGGATGATCTCTCACATATCAAAACAACCTATTCCATCTATCAAATCACAAAGACTAGCCCCCAAGCAAGTCAATTGCAAAACCCCAATTCTTTCCTCTCTTGCAAGCAAACTCAAAACATGGGAAAAAGGATTGATTTCTTGAATATGCTAGGATGGAATCAAATAGGATGTGATTACTCCATCACTAACTTGCCATATCAAGAATCAACTCACAAGAAAAGCAAGAAAATGAAAATCAAAAGGATTTAAAGAGTGAATGACTCAAGAACACATAGGAATTGAGGAAATCTTTTTGTATTGAATTTTCATGGGTTGTCTTTGGAGTTTACAAGCCTCTCATCTAGGCAAAGCACTTCACAAAGTGCAGCTCTCACAAGCTAATCAAAAGGGTTAAGAAAACCCTCATCCTCTATTTATAGTGGGGAGGGACAACCCCCTCTTCCACTCTTGGGCCTCATGCCCTAATGGGCCTAACTATCTAGCACGCATCCCAAAGCGTCTAAATAGCTTAGCCACCTCTCGATTTTCCTTCCACCCTAAGCTACCAACCCTAAACCGCTTCCGGCCGCCGCCGCAGTTTCTTGGTTGAGCTTTGGTGATTTCCGCGTTTTTACCAAAACACCCTCGCACTGACTTGGTCCTCACGACTCGTCTCCACCCGCTTTCTTGTCGTCCGCGTACATGCTTTTAAGCCGCACGATGTCGTCGCCACCTCCTTGACCGCATCTCAGCCCTCCAGGCTATCATGCCGGTCCATATGACCGAACCATCGTCGCACCCAACTTGCACCTGCACACAATAGACCAAGCAAAGCGTTGCGAGCACGAGTTTTCCACTTGACCCAAGTCAGCTGAGAAAAATCTTTCAAACACTCAATTTTTCCTAGAGACAAATTGAGAAACTCAAACAATCAATCATTTTGTAGGTAATTCCAATCTCGAAATTATTCAACTCCACACAATATGGCAAAATATTCATCACTTAAATTGTCCACGTCATCACATGACTCACAAGACACCTTATGAGTTGCTGACCAACAAAAAGCCAAATGTCTCCTACTTCAGAGTATTTGGTTGTAAGTGTTACATTCTCAAGAAAGGCAAACGTCTTTCTAAATTTGAATCCCAATCTGATGAAGGAATTTTTGTTGGGTATAGCACAGAATCTCACACTTACAGAGTCTTTAACGCCAACACCAAGGTTGTTGAAGAAGCTATAGATGTGACATTCGATGAATCTAATGGCTCACAAGGTGGGCAAGTTGCTAATGATATTTCAGGGAAAGTAGACATTCTTCACAAGTCAACCGGTGAAGTTAGGCCTCAAGCCGAGGAACCAGCTTCATCAGGTGTCTCTGAGCTATTTGACCCAGATGATGAGCAAGATGAAGTGCATGGCATTGAGTACGAGTACAACCCAGCCAATGATCAACTGGACTCAGAAGCCTCCATGCACCCAGCTGAGTCTCAGGAAGAGCCAACTGAGTCACAGATACCCTTAGCTGACTCACATCCAGCTGTGACTCAAGTGGCTGAACCCGAACCCCCTGTGATCAGCAGGCTGCAGAACGATCAACCTGTAGACCAAATCATTGGTGAAATTAATGGGGGAGTGACTACTCGTTCTCGTACTGCTAAATTTTGTGCTCACTATTCTTTTGTTTCCACCATTGAGCCCAAGAATGTAGGTCAAGCTCTATCTGATTCAGACTGGATTAATGCTATGCATGAAGAGCTGAACCAATTTGAGAGAAATGAAGTCTGGTCACTTGTTGAAAGACCCAAGGACCACAATGTCATAGGAACCAAGTGGGTTTTTCGCAACAAGCAGGACTCAGACGGCCAAATCGTGAGGAACAAGGCAAGGTTGGTTGCTCAAGGCTACACTCAAATAGAAGGCTTGGATTTGGTGAAACTTTTGCACCTGTAGCTCGGCTTGAAGCTATCAGGATACTTCTAGCTTATGCAAACCATCACAACATCAAGCTTTATCAAATGGATGTCAAGAGTGCCTTCCTCCAAGGTAAGCTTGCTAAACTTGTGTATGTAGAACAGCCCCTTGGTTTTGAGGATCCAAAAAGACCCCATCATGTATATGTGCTCCACAAGGCTTTGTATGGCCTTAAACAAGCCCCTCGTGCTTGGTATGACACTCTAAAGGAGTTTCTTATACATAATGGCTTCAAAATTGGGCTTGTAGATACTACACTCTTTACTAAAGTTAAAGGCAAGGATTTATTTATATGCCAAATTTATGTCGATGACATAATATTTGGTAGTACTAACCATGTGCTAAGTGATGAGTTTAGCAAGATGATGATCAAAAGATTTGAGATGTCCATGGTGGGAGAATTGAAGTTCTTCCTAGGGCTGCAGATTAGACAACTCAAGCAGGGAACCTTCATCTCCCAAGAGAAGTTTGCTAAGGACATCATCAAGAAGTTTGACATGGACAAAGCTAAGTCAATATCAACTCCCATGCAAACAAATGCTTATCTTGATTTAAACCAACAAGGTAAGTCTACTGATCAGAAAGAGTATAGGTCTATGATTGGTTCTCTGCTATATCTATGTGCATCTAGACCTGATATCATGTTGAGTGTTTGCATGTTTGCACGCTTTCAAGCTGATCCTAAAGATATTCATCGCACTGCTGTTCGTAGAATACTGAGATATTTAATTCATACCTCTGGGTTTGGTTTATGGTACCCTAAAGGTGCACCCTTTGAGCTAATTGGCTATTCAGATAGTGATTATGCAGAATGTAAGGTTGACAGAAAAAGCACCTCAGATACTTGCCAATTTCTAGGGCGCTCCCTTGTGTCCTGGAGTTCCAAGAAACAAAACTCAGTAGCCCTATCCACAGTAGAAGCTGAATACATAGCAGCTGGTAGTTGTTGTGCTCAATTATTATGGATGAGGCAAACCTTGAAGGATTTCAACATATCCATGTCTCAAGTACCCCTCCTCTGTGATAATGAAAGTGCAATTAAGTTAGCCAACAACCCAGTCCAACACCAAAGATCCAAACACATAGAAGTGAGACACCACTTCCTCAGAGACCATGTAGAGAAGAAGGATATTCAACTGTGTCATGTGAGGACAGAAGCTCAACTAGCCGATATTTTCACCAAGCCTCTAGATGAAAATAGATTCTGCACCCTCAGGCATGAGCTAAATATCATGGATATCTCGAATGTGCAGTGAGGAAATGATGATTCACGTGTACATATGTGTGCATTTCTGGATTCTACATTCTCTGCATCCTACATGAGTCATCCACCTGAGTCTCTGGTGAACCTCAGGTGGGATAGGTTTTAAATAGATAACATGCTGATTTTTGCACCTTATTGAACTCATGGATTTTCCATTGAGCTAAATAAGTTAGATTTTATTATCTATTTCGATTCAACATAGCTTTAGCTTTGTATTGTTGATTGTTTGGCAAGCTATGTTTGAAAAGAAATCTCTAATCTGCTTTCATCTCTTATCTTTGAATTCTCTCCGGTAATCCTATTGAAAAACTTGTCAACTGAGTCTTTCACATGAGTCACAGTTGAACACTTCCATATATCCGGAGGAAAGAGTCTAAGTTTAAAGTTCTATTCAGTCTCTTTCAGTTCTACCTGAGTCTCAGGTAGTAGCCAGCTGTGTCTCAGGTGCCATAGGGCCACTCGGGATATAAATACCTAACTCTGCAGCGGTTCGCGCTTAACCCTCTTCAGAGTCTCCTAAGCCCTAGCACTTTTCTCCGCCGATTGATTCTCAACGATCGCGTGCTTCTCCGCCGTTCTTTTCGCTCGTCGAAGCTCCCTCAAGCTCTTCTGTTGATCAAGCGCCTACATCTCCATCCAAATTCCTCATCATAAGTCTCCTCGAGCTGTTCTTCACAGAACTAGGGTGGTTTCCGCCTCTATGCGAATTCCACGTTCTCGGGTAGCTCTTAGCTACGGAATTAGATAGAGATGTTGTTTCTTTAGCCTCCAGAATGAATTCTTGCAGCACATTGTTCTGAATCTTTAGATTTCAGCAAGATTCGATAAACCTAGGTTGTTCTGTCTCTACACCTGAGTTTCACACTTTATCTCACCTGTGTCTCAGGTAGCTAAGTCAGGTAGCATGAGATAAATTGTAAAACCTTCGTAGTGTCACCTGATTCACTCGCTTGAGTATCAGTTAGGTTGTTCAGTAAATTTCTCTCTGCAATGGGATTACCCCCTTTACTATCTTATCCATGCAGATGTCTGAATCTGGAAAACCGCTAGAGGATATCTCAGAGGATCTTCCTTTAGCCATCAGGACTCAGATCTTGGAAAAGAAAACTCAAGAAGAATGGGAGACAGAGAAAGCAAGGAGACTTGCTAAGAATCTTGATGCTGAAGAGAAAGCCAAGAAAGCTGCTATGATCCCCTTATCTCCAGCAGAATTGGCCAAAAGGGAAGCAAAGATGAAAGCCTTGGAAGAGGAAAAAACGCTAATTGGATTTGGCTGTAAAGCAATCCATCTCCAGGATGAAAAAGCTCGAAGCTGAAAAAGCAAATAAGAAAGAGAAGGTAAAATAGGAGAAACAGATTCTTGCAGCTAAGAAGAAAGCAAGAGAAGCTGAAGCTAAGATAAAGAAGGCAGAAGAGAAGGCTAAGAAAGCTACTGCCAAAGATGCATCCATCAAAGTTAAGAGGGCACCAGTTGTGGACACCCTCAAGAGAACAAGAGCTGCTGGTGGACCAGCTGATCTAATGCTGTGCAAAGTTCCTAAGAAGCTTCGATCAGAAGCTGTTATTGAATCCAGCAAGGCTAAGATTTAGCAAAAACAGGAAGAAGAGGCTGCATGGAAAGCTGAAGCTGAGAAAAGAAAATCTCACAGTGCTCTAGTCAAAGAACTGCATGATTTAATGGGGATGTTGCTGGCTGCTTCAGAAGCCGAAAGAGATGCTCTCACTCCAAGAATTCAAGAAATGAAGAAATTAGTCTTTGACTCATCTGATGCTCCTAAAGATGTCTTAGTCCAAAAGGATATATGGAAGAAAGACAAGGCAATCAAAGAAGAGCTTCAAGAGCTGTTAAGAAAAGAAGGAAAGGCTGTTGGAAATGAGAAGGCAGACTTGATTCTACAAATGGAACTCCTTGTACCTTAGCTTTCATTGGAGTGTAAACATTTATGGCGCAAATATCATGATAACAAGCTGCAAAGAAGGATAGATGCCTACGCAATGGAACTGAACTCTTGCACAGATGAAGCCCGCAAGAAGTTCCTGTATGATGAGATAGCTGTAGCAAACTCAAGGATGAACTGGGTAGATTACTCAGATGCCCCTATCTCAGCAGTCCCACTTCATCAATCTAGTGCTCCTGCTTCTCAACCGAGTAAGCCAGTGCAGTCCCAGGCAGCTTCCTCAGCTGGGCTAGAGCTTGTCTCCACAGCAGCAGAAACTCAACAGAAAGCTCCCATTGAGTCTATAGAAGATATCCTAGTAGAGCTAGATTCAAGTGGAAAGCATCTAGAGAAGAATCTAGAAGATTCTATGACCAAGCTCAGAACATCCTTAGGTGCAAATCCACCTGTGTCCCAACCGATCCCTCAGTTGGAGCATCAGTAAGCATGGGATCAGTCTTCCAGTCCTTGTCTGATCTAGAACCTGCTCAAGGAGACCAAGGGCTTGTTGAACAAGAAAGGGCAGAATCATCTCCAGCACTAGAGTCTTCTCCTGCACCAGAGTCTGCTCATAAAAGACCATCTGAGTCTCAGGCTGAATCAGCTGAGTCTCAGTCAAAAGGATCAGATGACTCATACTCCAGTCCAAGTGACCCTCATCCTCTCTCTCCTCGAAGGAAGAAACAAAAGACATCTGACTTAGATGAAGATTATGAGGGTGAGGAAGAAGATGTCGCAGTAGAACAATCATCAGAAGAAGCTCAAATTTCCACATCTTCCTCTGTCTCTGAAGACAGTGCAGCTAAGACTCAGGAGGCAGACTCAGATGAGTCTCTGGAAGTCAAGTATGCTGCTATCTTTGCTAAAGCTGCAAGGACAAACTCTCAAGAGATGAAATTTCTGTCTGCAGCAACACTCAAGAAGCTTCCAAAGGCAGATGCTAGTCTGGCTACCATAGATTTGGACACAAGAAGCACCTCCAACTACACTGCCATGAGAAATACAAACCCATATTTTAACAGTGAAGGCAATATCAAGAGGAGGCAGTGCAGTGATCAAAGATTTTGGAATGATCAGCAGCAGTCCAGCTACCATCTTCTGCTACCCAAGAAGGGTTTTGTTGATAGCATGCCCATAGATTGGGCCAATCTGACTAAAAATGGTTTGGGCGATCTAAAAGATATTTTAGCTGCTGTTCAATTAGATCAAATCTGCAGCACAAACCAAAATTATGATTCTAAAGTGATCAAGGAATTCTATGCAACAGTCTTTGTTGAGCAAGATCACCAAGATTTCATGCTATGGATGACCAGAGGTCAGTTGCTGTGCATCATAGCTACAGAATTTTCTGAACTATTCAACTTGCCATTAGGGCCCAAGCTGTCACAGATAAACATCTCCAAAGGATCAGAAGAAGACAAGAGCTTGCAACCAGATTGGGTGCCAAATGAGACAAGGCAAAAATTCTTTCCCTCTGGCTTTGTGTTTCCCCCAGCCAAAGGTGTAGTCCCCAAGTATATTCAGCACTTTAAGGGACTCATGAAGACACCGAAACATATTGTGAAGATTCTAAATGTGTCTATTTGTGCAAAGGGTGGAGGGACTGATGCTATCTATAACCCAGTCTGGAGAATCCTTGAGCTGATTGCCAAGAAAGAAAAGTTTGATGTTGCTCGATATATCTTCTCTGAGATCAATGAATGCCAGAAGAACAGAACAGACAAGATGAGATATGGCTCATACTTAATGCATATGATCCTTCAGAGAACAGCATTAGCAACTTCATCTTTCTCCTTTGACCAGAAGTGTTATTTTAGCAAGTTCAGACCTCAAAAGGATGATAATGAAGATGAGAAACCTTTCTACAGCATCCTTGAAGCCTCTCAGCCAAGTGCCTCAGTGCCACCTGAGCCAGCTACCAGAGCCTCAGTCAGAGTCATTCAGCCAGCAGTTGAACCCCAAGCAGACCTACCTGAGCCTCAGGTGTCTCCTGCCCGAGACTCAGCTAGGGAACCATCTCCTCCTGCTGAGCTTCAAGCTTCAGTATCAGTTGATCTTTCTTCAGCTAGTGTGTCTTTGGTTCAACGTCTGGACAACCCTGCTACAGTTGATGCTTTTATCAAGAGGGTTGTGCCCGTTCAGATTTCTGCTATCAAGAGAAGGCAAGCTGAGCTGAAGCAAGAAATGACAGAGCTGAAGAACGATATCAAGGCTGATATGGCAGATCTCAAGACTTCAGCCAGCAGCAAGTTTGATCAGATTCTATCCCTTCTGCAACAGAAGCCAGCTCCTTGAAGATCTTCTTCCTATCTCTTTTTAGTGTTTAGTGGCAAAGGGGGAGAGATTAGATTCAGGGGGAGAGATTAGAGAGTATATGTAAAAAGGGCTAAGGGCTAGGCTAAGAGCTGCATGTGTCTGCATGTCTTCATGTGTGTCAAGACATTCCCCATTCTCTGTTTTAAAAAAAAATTTGCTCATACATATGATGATGCTCTGATTGTTTGTCTTGCTCTGATACATGTTGTTTGTCTTGCTCTGATACATGTGTCTTTGCCTTTTCTGATCTGATACATGTGTTTTCTTTTGCTCTGATACAAGTATTTTGCTCTAAATTCTGTTGATTGCTCTGATATCTATTTGCTCTGATAATATCTATTCTAATGATATCTGCTCTGATAATATTTGTTTTAGGAGAGTTTCGATTCGTACTCAAGCATGCTATTCCTTGTACATCTGTTGCTGAGTATTTGTTCAACATAATTGATATTCCGCTGTGCTTATTTATTCAGTTATGTTATGGCAACCTGGTTTAGCATCTACTTTCCATGATTAAACAGAACTGTGCATTTGCAGTAAAACGCAAAATCTCTTATGTGCACAGCTTAAGGGGGAGTAGATATTAAACTTGGTTGAATATCACACCCTTTTATACATCTAATGCTATGTTTAAAGAGGTTGCCACTAACCACCAACAAGGGGGAGATTGAAAGTGCATCCAGTCCCAAGGAGAGTGGAAGGATGATTATCTAGCCCCAAGGTTTAGTTTTGATGGTTAATGGCAACCCTCACCTGTATCTAACGTTTACAACGAGTGTGAACAGGAGTTTAGATGAACAGGTGATCGATCAAGATAACAATCTAACTGATGATGAGGCCAAAAAGAGCAAGGAACCGTGAAGGTCAGAAGGGCTAGCTGAGCTAGTCTCCTGAGGCTCAGTTGCGAGGAAGCCGAGGCTGTGCTGGAGGGCAAGCGAGGTGATGGTGGCTTGATGGAGTTCAAGGGCCGTGACTGCAAGTTGGATAAGACCTGGAGGAGCTAGGAAGCTAGTGGATCTGCGTCAAGGGGTTCGCTGTGCGTCTTCAAAGGGCTGTCATCTTCAGTTGTTAGCTTGGAACTAGTGCCAAGATTCTAAGTGAGCTGGTCAGTGGCAGTGGTGAGTCCATTGTCCTCCTGAATCAGTTTAAGGCTTGTAGTGAGCCGGCCTGTGTTGTGCTCAGGTGCTGCCTGAGGCAACCGAGTCCACCTGAGTTTGGCATCTGAGACTCAGGTGGGTAGCTCAGCCGTGGCTAGTAGGTTACCAAGTGTATGTTAGGTGAGTCTCAGATAGGTTTTTCTGGTGGCTCTTTGTCTGACGTGGCATGAGGGTAATGGCTAGCTGCCAGGGATTCTATAAATAGGGAACCTGGGGAGGTTTCGACCTCAACCTTTACTTCTACCATAGCAAGCACCCTGCTGTTGCAAGAAGGAGCTCTTAGTCTCCGAGAGAGCGTTGGCTGCGTGCATCCACCGTGAGAGAGAGTTGCTTTACATCTTGAGTGCTTCAAAACTGAGAGAGTTCATGGTACTGGCTCCTCCAAGAGACTGAGAGAGCTCTTGGTGTTCGTCTGCTCCAAGACCGGGAAGTTGGAGTCATTGGTGAGCAAGCCAAGTCTCGTGTGGCTGCCTCCAAGTGTCTGTGAAGGCGATTTGGGTCTGCCTGTCTTGCTGCGGTGAGATCAAAAGGATTCCACACAAGATAAGTGAATGAGGAAAGAGCACGATTCAGTGCCGGCTGTGAAAGCAGCTTCCTCAACGGAGACGTACCACTTTGCATAGAGTGGGAACTTCGGTAAAACAAATCTCTGTGTCTACTTGTTCGTTTGCATGATTTGTTTTTACCTGTGCAGATATATATAGAACACTCTCTGCTGCACACAACTGAGTTTCCCACCTGAGACTCAGTTGACACACAACTGAACTGCCTATCTGATGCACACAACTGAGTCACGCACCTGAGACTCAGTTGACACTCTCTAGTCTTTGTTTTTCCTGCATGTTATCTGAGTTATCTGACTGAGTGTCAGCTGCCTATTTCAGTTGCCTATACCTAGCTAGGATTGACCTATTTAATTTAAGTAAAGCCCATTAGGTTTTAAATTTTATAGAGCCGACCTATTCACCCCCCCTCTAGTCGACTCCTGAGATCCTTTCACAAGTTGTGGAGAAGAGAAGCTTGACTCCCAATTTGGCCCATAATGTCTTCCAAAAGTAGCTTAGGAACTTGACATCACAGTCGGAGACAATGGTCTTGGGTACGCCGTGGAGCCTCACAATTTCCCTGAAAAACAACGTAGCAACATGTGAAGCATCGTCAGTCTTGTGGCATGGAATGAAATGATCCACAACCACAAATATGGAATCCCTCCCCGTTTTGATTCTAGGCAATCCTAAGACAAAATCCATACTAATATCCTCCCAAGGTGCACTAGGAACGGGAAGTGGAGTATAAAGGCCATGAGAGTTTAGTTTCGACTTAGCTTTGTGGCATGTAGTGCATTGTTGGACGAATCTCTCCACATCTCTTTGCATTTTCGCCCAATAATAGTGGTTGGATAGCATCATGTAGGTCTTGTCTCACCCAAAGTGTCCCATCAAGCCGCCGCCGTGGGATTCCTGCAAAAGTAGCAAATGCACGGACGACTCGGGAATGCATAGTTTGTTAGCTCAGAAGAGAAAGCCCTCATGCACATGATATTTGTCCCAACCCTTCCCTTCTCTACAATTAGCAAAAAGGGAAGCAAACTCAGGGTCATTAGCATATAGATCTTTCAAACATTCTAAACCCAACACTTTAACTTCGAGTTGATTCAAGAGGGTCATTTTGCGGGAAAGAGCATCCGGCACAACATTTTCTTTACCCTTTTTGTATTTGACTACGTAAGGAAAAGTTTTGATGAATTTGACCCATTTTGCATGCCTACGGTTCAATTTAGCTTGGCCCTTAAGATATTTCAAAGATTCATGGTCAGAACGAATAACAAGCTCTTTCGGCCAAAGATAGTATTGCCACACTTCAAGAACATGAAGCAAGGCATACAATTCTTTGTCATAAACTGGGTAATTAAGTTGAGCACCATTCAATTTCTCACTAAAGTAAGCGACCGGTTTACCTTCTTGCATGAGCACACCTCCTATACCGATTCCACTAGCATCACATTCAACTTCAAAGGTTTTAGCGAAATCCGGTAAAGCAAGCAAGGGTGCCTCGGTTAAGCGTTTCTTTAATTCTTAAAAAGCATTTTCTTGAGATTGCCCCCACACAAAAGGAATGTTCTTTCTAGTTAATTCATTCAAAGGAGAGGCAATAGCACTAAATTCTTTGACAAAATGACGGTAAAAACTTGCTAGGCCATGGAAGCTATGCACTTGACTGACGTTGATAGGGGTAGGCCAATTTTTAATTGCTTCAATTTTGGACTCATCTACCTCTATGCCATGAGTAGAAACAAGAAAGCCTAAAAACACAAGTTTCTCCATACAAAAAGTGCATTTCTCAAGATTAGCAAACAAGCGTTCATTCCTAAACACTAGTAGAACTTGCTTAATGTGAGCAACATGATCATGCAAAGTTCTACTATATATGAGAATGTCATCAAAGTAGACTACCATAAATTTACCAATGAATGGACGTAAGACATGATTCATTAAGTGCATGAAAGTGCTAGGAGCATTGGATAAACCAAAAGACATGACAAGCCAGTCATATAAGCCAAATTTGGTTTTAAAGACAGTTTTTCATTCATCTCCTTCATTCATTCTTATTTGGTGGTAGCCACTCTTTAAGTCAATTTTAGAGAAAATTGTAGCACCACTAAGCTCATCAAGCATATCATCTAGCCTAGGAATAGGGTGACGATAACGCACGGTGATATTATTGATGGCTCGATAATCAACACACATGCTCCAAGATCTATCCTTTTTGGGGACAAGAATAACAGGGACGGCGCAAGGGCTTAACCTTTCGTGAACATACCCTTTGTCAAGTAGCTCCTGTACTTGACGTTGAATTTCCTTGGTCTCCTCGGGGTTGGCGCGGTAAGGTGGCCGGTTGGGAAGAGGCGCTCCCGGAATGAGGTCAATGCGGTGCTCGATGCCTCGAATGGGTGGAAGCCCCGCCGGAATCTCATCGGGGAAGACATCCTCGAACTCCTGCAAAACACGAGACATAGCTAGAGGAAGTGGGGGTGATTCATTAGTCAAAGCAACTACATCTTTGTGCACAAGTACAAAGTGTAAGGTTGATGGGTCATTCCTCACTCCTCTCATCTCGGATTTGGTGGCTAGCATCACTAAGCCTCTACTCTCTTCCTTGCTCTTTTCTCTTATTTTGGACTCGTGGCTCTCGCTCACTGATTTGTGGAAGTCACTCAAGGTTGTGCTCTCGTTCACTTCTCTTCTTTTCTTCTTGAAGCCTTGCCAACTTTTGAGCATTGTCGGTGACGATTTGGCTTGGCGTCATGGGGTGAAGCACATACTCCTTATGGTACCACAGAAAGATGTACTCATTGGTGTGGCTGTCGTGGCACGCCGCTCGATCGTATTGCCATGGGCGGCCCAATAGAAGGTGGCACACCATCATGGGTACCACATCACACTCCACCATGTCCTGATAGGCTCCAATTTTGAAGGAAACTTGCACCATGTGTTGTATCTTGACGGTGCCGCTATCGCTCAGCCATTGCACATGGTAAGGATGCGGATGCTTCTTATACTTCAAGTTTAGCTTGGAACATAGCTCTTGACTCACCAAGTTGTGACAACTTCCTCCATCGATTATGACTTTGATGGTTTTACCGTCGATTGCAGCCTCGGTTTGAAAGAGGTTGCACCATTGTTCAGGCTCATCTTGAAGTTGGACAGTGAGGATCTTCTTGGTGACAACGAGGGATGGTCCCGATTCAGTCTCACAATAGATTCACTCTTGTCCATCTTCATATTCTTCTTCTTACTCAAGCCTTGATACTTCATGGATGGCATCAATCTCGCCTTCACTTGCAGACTCATAATCGTCTTCTTCGGTGATCAACATAACACATGCATTGGGACACTCTCTTTGCATGTGACCACGCCCTTGACACTTGAAGCATAGGATGTCACAAGTCTTGCCCGTGGAAGCCATTGAAGAAGTATTGCTTCGAACCGGTGCATCCTTTGAAGAAGAGGTGGTCAGACGGCTTGTGTTCGACCATTGGCGCACGCTTGTACTTCCACCTCCCACTTGACTTTCTGTCTTGGTTGATGTAGCTCTTGGAGCAAACTTTGCACTAGGAGTGGGACGAGGAGCAACTGCCGTGGGGCGCGAGGTGTAAGGAGTGGGACGTGAGGTATATGCTGATGACTTGGAGTAGCGAGCATCCTCTTGCACCTGGCGCTCTGCCTTGATAGCTTGATGCACTAACTCCACAATTGTGTTGTAGGGTTGATAGTCGGTGATTCGCTTTATTGAGTGGTTCAATCCGACCAAGAAACGGGCCATTGTTTGCTCTTCAGTCTCTTGGACATTAGCTCGGATGAAGGCGGTCTCCATTCCCTTGAAGTATTCTTCAACTGTTTGACTGCCTTGTTTGAGATCTTCAAGTTTCTTGAAGAGATCTCGCTTGTAGTACTTGGGCACAAAGTGGGCCCGCATTTCTCTCTTCATCTCTGTCCAGGACGTGACAGGTGGTTCCCCATGGTCGCCCTGTTGATTTTGCACTTGTTCCCACCAAATAAGTGCATATCCATCGAACTTAAGGGAAGCCATGGCAACCTTCTTCTCTTCAGAGTAATTGTGCATCTGAAAGACCTTGTTCACTTTGAGCTCCCATGTGAGGTACTCTTGGGGATCAATGGAATCTCTGGAGAACTTGAGCATTGTGAACTTGAGCTTGCCAAACTTTTCCTCCCCATCTCCTTGCTAACCGCTCTGCCGATGATCTGTACCTTCATCATGGTAATTCCGTCTTCGAAAACCTGGGTCTCTTTCGGGCTGCCTTTGATATCTTGGTTCACTTAGTTGATGAAAACTTGAACCTCCTTCTGATGCACTGCCTTCATTCTCATCTCACCCATGGTGGCTCCTTGATCGCCCTTGATGGTGTGGCCCATGAGTTGGGGCTCGGGCTCTTGATGAAGTGAGAGGTGCTCGTGTCTTGCGGTTCCTCGAGTTTGAGCACGCCGTGCCGCCATCTCGGCATCGTTCTCGTCAAGAGGTTCTTCTTCGTCAATCTCTGCTTCTGGAAATCAGCCTCGAAGAGCTTGGACAACTTCCTGCACGATGCTTGTCTTCATAGCTTCCATTTGTCGGGTCATGTCGTGCCTCAAATTGTCCACGGTGTCATGGAGGCTTCGTTGGAGGGCCAAGTGTTGCCCTCGAGTCACACAGTCTTCATTGCCACTAGCTCCGTGTGATCCCTCCCTAGACATGATTAGCAAAGCACAAAAATATGGGGAATTATGTGGAAACTAGAACTCTCTCACCTCACTCACTTCAATAGTCCTCGCCTCCTTGGATTGACGGATCGAAGGGCCGTGGAGGGTAAAGGTGACCCTCAAGAGTAGGTTGAAGAGGTTCCAGTCCCAAAGCACTAACTCAAACAAGCTTTTAGTGGATCTCGGAAAGGATTAGCACACAACAAACTAAGCAAGTGGAATTTGAGATATTGCAATGATTAGTAATAATCCACAATAGAAACAATGCAATAAGAGTTGATCTTAGAGGATATAAGCGAAGCTCAACAACTCACACACAACGATAATGAGATTTGTGCAACCAAGAAAATGAGCTAGTACAAGATGTTCCTAGCGAAGACTATAAGCTCTTGTTGCACAAATACAAAGAAAGACGCTAGCTTGATTGTAAAGTTTGTAGCGCTATGGATTTGCACACTTGTACCACTCGCCTATTTGAGCATTTCGAGTTTCGCGCTTTCCTACCAAATGATCAAGGCACTTGTTTGTTTCTTTTCTTTTCTCTTTTTTTTGTCTCTTTTCTTTGGATCTCACTTTTCTTTCTCTTTTTTTTGTGCCAAGACCTTACAAGAACAACTAGCGCTTACAATTTTGCTCGGGGTACTCTAGGCAGTATCAAGTGCGCAAAGCCCAAGCAATCATCGATGAGCTAGTCTTCATAGGTTCAGAATGTTCGCAAAGGAAAATGATTGGCTCACAAAGGAAATTGCAAGGAAAAATGGACTTGCCGGAGATTGTACCTTGCTTGTGGTGGTTGGTGTCGATGCTGATGACCTAGAGCTCATTGCTAGCTTTCCAACGAGTCTAAGATTACCTAAAACGGACACCAGATATGGAAGATATGTCCCGATTAGTGAAACTGCTTCACCCTGTTTTTGCCCAATCCGGACTGTCCGGGTTGAATCCGGAGGGTCCGGTCGCCCGGACTGTCTGTCTGAAATCCGGAGGGTCCGGCCGAGGAACAGAGGAGCAGATCTGAAATTTCAAGCGGACCAAAATCCACCAAATCGAAGAGGTAAACGACGAAATCGGCCAAAGCAACGCAAAGGAAGGTTAGACCAACAAGTATAGCAAAGATCTAATGGATCAAAACCAACCAAAGCTCACTCAAAACTCCGAATTGCATCTAGATTTCAAATCGGGCTCTTTTTGTGGGGTTTTCGAAAAAGGCAAGAAAAACCAAAACAAAATTAACAATTGGGGGTAGAGAAAGGAGGGGATACAAATCCAAACCGTGGAAACCTTGAGCTCTGATACCAAGTAGATACGGTGGCTCCCGATCTTCACGGATTGGATTCGATAACTAGGAAAGCCTAATTGGAAAAACCCACCCCAACAACAAACCCCAATGGGAAAGACTTTGGGAACTAGGAACCAATTCAACAATCCTCTTGATTGAATGCCACGTTTACCCCTCGGAGGCACGCGCCGATCCGTACAATTCACAAGGAAAAGTAAGGCCTAATGGGGAAACTCCTAAACCTAGAGGGATGAAACCCTAGATTAGGAGCAAAGCTCACTATTAGTCTAAAACAACAAGTCTGAAAACCCTAATTAGTGGGGGTACGGTATTTATAGGTTTAACCCTCCACTTAAGAGATACATGGGCCTTAGCCCATTTTTCTACGTGCAGGCAAATCCGGAGGGTCCGGGTTGGGGCCGGACAGTCCGGGTGGTCGGAGGGTCCGGGTTGTAGTCCGGGCTTTCTAGAGAAGATCCGAACCCTCATCGGGACTGTCCGGGTTGAGGTCCGGCCTGTCCAGAGAAGATCCGGACACCCACCTGGAGGGTCCAGGTTGAGGTCCGGCTCAAATCCGGAGGGTCCGGGCCTCACCCAGACAGTCCAGGTCTTCACTTCTAGTGAACGTCCGGAGGTTCTGAAGCAGCAGTCCGGTTGGCGTTCGGCTTGGAGCTTGGGGTCTTGATGCTTGGCGTTTCTTCCTCAGTCCCTGTTGGATCGACGGCTTCCGACAGAGGGGGGGGTGAATGTCAAATTAAAAATTTCTTCTAAAGATTAGAACACACAAACTATTGATTAGTAATTGTGATCAAACCAAGGAATGCAGCGGAAAAACAATCGACAGAAGAATTGAGAAAAGTGACAAAAAACAGCCAGATCGGAACTTCCGGTGTGAATATCGGAAGTTCCGATGTAGCCGGAACTTCCGGTGCTACCCCAGTTTCAAACGTTCTGGAAAAATCGGAACTTCCGATTCCTGGATCGGAACTTCCGATATGGATCGGAACTTCCGGTGTAAAAATCGGAACTTCCGGTTTTTGCGAAACAGCAGATTGTCGCTCGGTAAAACGTTCGCAGATTTTGATCCACCCAACGGAATTGGATGAAATTTTGCACAGAGGTAAGCAAAAGACTTACGGAGCTGTTCCAATTGGAATCACCTCAAAAGCTCATCTGTGCTGAGAGAAAATCCCCAATCTACTAACCGCTGTTCCAAAAACAAACGAGATGAAGAACTTGCACGAAATCAAATCAATTGATCCTTAGGACTTGTGAGGGATTTTGATATTCAATCAACATAGAGACATCCCACACGTCCTAACAATCTATTTCACCAAACAAACCTCAAGAAACAAATCAATCCATGAGGGAAGGAGACGAACGAAAATCCAAAGAGCAAAAAGAGAAAAACTCACAATCACAAGGGGAGACTCATGGCTTTCCTTGGAAATCTTTTTGTATTGATTTTCGTGGATTTTCTAGTGTTTTTACATGCCTCTCATCTTAGGCAAAGCACTCTCTAAGTGCAGCTCTCATAATCTCATCAAAAGGGTCAAAGGGTTAAGAAACCCTAATCACCTATTTATAGTGGGGAGGGACAACCCCCTCTTCCACTCTTGGGCCTCATGCCCTAATGGACCAAACTACTTAGCACGCATCTCAAAGCGTCTAAATAGCTTAGCCACCTCTCGATTTTCCTTCCACCCTAAGCTACCAACCCTAAACCGCTTCCGGCCGCCGCCGCAGTTTCTTGGTTGAGCTTCGGTGGTTTCTGCGTTTTTACCAAAACGCCCTCGCACTGACTTGGTCCTCACGTCTCGTCTCCACCCGCTTCCTTGTCGTCCGCGTACATGCTTTTAAGCCGCACGATGTCGTCGCCACCTCCTTGACCGCATCTCAGCCCTCCAAGCTATCATGCCGGTCCATATGACCGAACCATCGCCGCACCCAACTCGCACCTGCACACAATAGACCAAGCAAAACGTCGCGAGCACAAGTCTTCCACTTGACCCAAGTCAGTCGAGAAAAATCCTTTATCCACTCAATTTTTCCTTGAGACAAATTGGGAAACTCAAACAATCAACCACAAATTCAAAACCGAATTCATGCAACCTCAAATTCAACGCAGCACAAAGTGGCAAGATATTCATCACACAGATGTACACGTCATCACATGACTCACAATCTCCCCCTTGATGAATATATTGCCAACATCTCTCAATCAATCAAATTTGCGTTGGTTTAAGGAATTAAAAGCAATCAAGTTGCAAGAATTCAAACTTGGCCATAAGAAAGAGAAAGCAAGTACCGGGCCAAGTGAATGTCAACAAGAGTAAGATCAAAAATGTGAGTGAGGGCAAAACATAAACCCTGAGACTCCCCCTCACTCCTGTAACTCATATGTCTATGATCTACTCCAGAACAAAGCAATTTTCAGAAGATTTTCAGAAGATACACCTATCTCATAAAAGAATGCCAAGGTATGATTGATACTACTATTTCTCCCCCTTTGGCACTATAGTCATCAAGGGAAGTCACGCCTCCCCCTTAGACATGTATGCATGGAATTTTTGATTTTTCAGTTTCAGCGAGCTTTGAAGATTATCCAGAATGAGACACAAAAAGTGTTAATATGCCACATAGGTGCTCACCAAACCATAAGAAGATATGTAGACCAAGAAGAGCTGCTAGCAAATCAAGTTCTTAGCATATTAAAGAGTTCACTAGTAATGAGCGCCAGACTAGGTAGTCACAATTGCAATGACTCTAAGCATGAGTGAAGTATGACAACCTAGCGCTAAGCCATGACTAGGAGGACAACCGATCAAGATTAGGACCAAAATGCTCTACCACATGCTAAATTAAGCAATCACATGATTAAACGGATTAGGCACAACCAAAATACAACCCCCTGCACGAGGAAGTATCTTGAGTGATTCATCCTGACTTTTTCACATTGAGTCCACATGATTATTTGGACTAGCCACAACCAAAGTACTACCTCCTGCACGAGCAAGTACCTTGAGTGATTCATCCCTATTTGAGCATTGTTCACAGTAGCATATGATAGATTTCAAGCATGTAGGGCAAAGACTAGTGACTTTTGATGACACTAAGCATTCTCCGACCCGAGCCACAAAAGCCTAGGCATGTTAAGTCACTAGCAGTCCTAATCAAGATTACCATGAAGTCCTATCTTTGACCAGTCATACACAAAGATCATAGTTGCAATACTAGAGTCATGAGCAGATTCAAAAACAACGGATTCCCTAGCAGGCAACTCATCAGTAGATCAAAAATTTAAATTCAAGTTGTTGTCCAATTAAGCTAGCATCACTGATTCTTGAGAACACATATCAAAATATGGTAAAATGAGCTAGACACTCAGAATATGGCGTATAGCGAACTTGTAGAACTCATTGTTTCATCAAGGATAATAGACAAAGCTCGTGAACATGTAAAGTGCACATGATATATCACAAATGATGCAAAATGCACTATATTACACTATGATACACAATGAGAAGACTCCCCCTCAAACCAACCCATGGGGATGAACAATCCCCAACTCCCCTCTAAGGGCACAGAATCGTGTGGGATCTAATGGCTTGGTAAAGATATCCGCGAGCTGATTTTCAGAGTCAACAAACGTAAGCACTACATCACCCTTCTCAACATGGTCTCTCAGGAAATGAAACCGCACATCTATATGCTTAGTCCTAGAGTGCTGCACTGGGTTCTTAGCAATATTAATAGCACTAGTGTTATCACAGAACAGTGGAACACTATCAAAAGACAACCCAAAATCCCGCAAAGTCGAAATCATCCAAAGAATCTGACTACAACAACTAGCGGCTGCAACATACTCAGCTTCAGCAGTAGATTGTGCAACAGAAGATTGTTTTCTAGAAGACCATGAAACAAGAGAAGTGCCAAGAAGATGACAAGTGCCAGAAGTACTCTTGCGGTCTATCTTACACCCGGCAAAGTCTGAATCAGAAAAACCCCGAATCCCAAGAACAGAAGAGCATGAATACCAAAGTCCAAATTCAAGGGATGATCGAAGATACCTCATGATGCGCTTCACAGCTTGCCGGTGGGAGTCTCTCGGCGAGGCTTGAAACCTCGCACATAGGCAAACAGCGAACTGGATGTCCGGTCTTGTCGCTGTCAAGTAGAGGAGGGAGCCGATCATGCTTCTGAACTCCTTCTGGTCCACCGCCTCTTCTTCTTCATCAGGACCAAGTGATGTTGCAGTAGACATCGGGGTATTGATTGGCTTGGCATCGCTCATCCCGAACTTCTTCAATAGATCCTTGGTGTACTTGGCCTGATGCACAAATGTGCCCTCCTTTGTCTGCTTGATTTGTAACCCCAAGAAGTATTGAAGTTCACCCATCATAGACATCTCAAATTCCCTGCTCATCATCTCAGAAAACTTGGACACAAGAGCATTAGAGGAGCCACCAAAGATTATATCATCCACATAGATTTGTGCATCAGGCCAAGTACACCGCAAGAGTACTTCTGGCACTTGTCATCTTCCGCAATGACTTCAAGGAATGTCAATTCTTTGTGAACTTCATGGACTTGTGGGAACTCTACAATCTCCGGTCCCTCGAAATCTCACTCATCAGATGCTACACACCATAAGTGTTCACAATCACGGTGAACATCGTGTTACACATACTAAATCTACATATATGTAACCCCTACCTTTTATATGTGTAGGATAATGATTAAACAATGTAGAAGGAAACACGTAAAAACAGGGTTCCTCAACCCAAACATTATCTATGCGTGGATGATTGCAGCTAGAGAGGACTTTGTCGCCGATTACATGCTAGACGCCTTACTTGCTCAATAAGATAAGGACTTTATACTTTTTTCGTACAACTAGGCGTAGGTGTTGCACTACCCACTTCACCATCCAAGGCTAAACTTTATTTTTCAAAATAACATGAATTTACTAACCATCGAGGTTTAACTATATGTAGAGAGCATTGGATTCTTGTTGTCCTTATACCAAAGTATCAAAGGCTCATGTATTTGGATTCATTATTACGAGCAAACTTTGACATCTAAACACTTGAAAGATTTATGAACAAGTAAGCATATTTCCAACATACTGAAATCTATTGTTCACTCCTTTTGTGTTGCAATGTCGAAGACAAACCATTTGGATTCACGTAAGGTGTGGAAGAGCTATACAAGGAAGGGAGGAAAATGTGCCAATCAACCACTTTTACATGATAAGGACATTAATGTATCTTTCTATACTGAATAAAAATATTCATGAATTGTCCTAATGAAAATCTTGAACTACTAACCAAATTCTATATATTATTAGTGCACCAACAACGAGTAACAAACGTTTGTGGCTTCTATGTTTGCCACAACATAGAAATCATGTTCACTAACATTCAAACAAATGATCTGAAGGTTTGCCACTATTGCAATAAGTATTATCATATTTCTCTTTATTAGAATTCATGACTTTAATATAAATTCTAATCGACAACAGAAGGGCATCCCCAAGACATCATTGGATTCATCCCATATAGACCAGATACGAGAACTCATCGCCGTTTATACTTACGGCCAATTCCACGCCTGCGACATGGAAAAATGCCGGTTCATCTTACTTAAGAAGTCATATGTATTTCTTTGTATACTTCTATATGGATGCTAAATTTACTGAATTTATGTGACATGAGCTGGATGAAATTGGGAGTTTACAGTGACGTATGATGTTGATGAGTTTGATGAGAGTTCACTTTGTTAGTCAATTTATGTGATATATATCAATTTTCTGTGATTCCATGTGATTCAAATCTGATTACTATGAACAAATGATATTAGTGTATGAATATATATATATGATGTGTATTTTATTTTCTGCTGCTAGACAACAATCTGAAATAATTAGATATCTTGTATAACAAATCGCAGGCAGTTCTTATAGGGAACCGCCTGCAATGAGGACATATCACAGATGATTCTTATGAAGAACTGCCTATGATAAGTAAGAACCGCCTGTGATATGTCCTCATCAGAGGTAGTTCAGAACCGTATGTGATGAGAGGGACTCATCATAGGCACTTATTTACAGGCAGCTTACTCATCACAGACACTTGTTTACAGGTGGTTTGAAGTACTGTCTGTATTGAGATTTACAAACTGCCTGCAATGGTCTATTCCGTAGTAGTAGAACCGTGTGGAAAGTATCATTCTATACAAGTGGTGGCTGCTTATAAAGGCACTTTGGTGAAGATGCCAAGCAACCGATACAGTATGTTGAACCAAAAGACAACAATAGAAAACCATGAACGCAGTTTAAAATGGATATTTTATACATTATACAATATACAATTGTTCCTTTTTACATAAAGCATATAAAGCAGTCTCTCAAAAGGGCAGAAAGGGAGACTCGCAACCGATCCGTTGTAAGTAAAGTATATGGGTTAGCTTATCTGCACATTAGCTGACCTGTTGTATGTAAAGTATATGAGTTCCTGGCTGGTTGGCAGATATATCTACTTTCAGTTTAACACAATGACCTCTGCAATACTGTATGGCCTCATCTTTGGACATTACATATTTTATCCCTTTAAGCACTGCAGAAAGATAATTCCTATAGCTTGCGCCAGTGGAGAGATAGCAGAGATTAATCCGCGTATACAATTGTTGTAGCTCTTAAAATTAGTGCAGGGTGCACTGGGGCGAAGTCATCTTTGTAGGAGCACAAGCAAAAGCTAGTTAGCCTGATGCCTCCAGGTTAACACTAGCTTTATGGTATACTGATTACAATGAGACAAGAACCCATGTTACGGCCGTGTACCTTTAAGTGATGACGAATATTTTAATGTGACATGCACTTCATAGAGTATGACGTGGAAACGTTGCTTTACTAGTCTAAGTTGAACGCAAGCACTAGTTACAAAAGTTACAGCTTGTATCAAAGAATAATTTATGGCTTAAGTGTATTATATACAACTTGTAGCTTTTTCGTAGAGGTAAGCACTCTTAGGTGTTATCTTAACTCTTTTCTTGTTCGATGTGCATTGAGCTAAAACAACCGCTTGCTTAGACAACGTAATATTAAAAACGAGACAAAAAACCATAAGAAATTGTTTGTCAAGTAAAAATTTTAATGTGATATTTCACTAGTACAGAATCGATTTGTACAGACGGTTCGGAAACACCGTGTGGGACGGTTTTTCGAACCGTCTGTACGAAACCGTCAGTACAAATTAGGTTTGTACAGACTGTTATTGAACCATCTGTACACATACTTAATACAGACGGTTCCACACTAGAACCGTCTGTGATATTCGCTGGAACAGTACCCCAGAAGTATTTGTATAGACGGTTCCGTCCACAAAACCGTCTGCACAAATGCAGTGAACAGTACCTCAAAGCA
This sequence comes from Stipa capillata, assembly GCA_019208055.1. Taxonomy (NCBI): domain Eukaryota; kingdom Viridiplantae; phylum Streptophyta; class Magnoliopsida; order Poales; family Poaceae; genus Stipa; species Stipa capillata. The sequence continues at coordinate 205,885 of JAGXJF010000431.1, forward strand.
TTTGTACAGACGGTTCCATACGTAGAACCGTCTGTAGAAATGCTTTGAGCAGTACCTTGGAAGCATTTGTACAGACGGTTCTTCCCCTAGAACCGTCTGTACTACTAGCTGCGGCAGGACGACAATGCTGCCGCGGCAGCGGAAAAAACCGTTTCTGCTGCCGCGGCAACAGTGCGGCAGGGCGACGGTGCTGCCGCCTACTGCCACGGTAGGGGAAACAGCCGTTTCTGCTGCCGCGGCAGCAGTTCGGCAGGGCGACGGTGCTCCCGCCTGCTGCCGTGCCGCTTCGGCTACCGCGGCAGCAGTGCGGCAGGGCGACAGTGCTGCCACGGCAGCAGTGCGTCATGGCGACGGTGCTGCCGCCTGCTGCCGCGACAGCGGAAACTGCCGTTTCTGCTACCGCGCCAGCCGTGCGGCAGGGTAACGATGCCCGGTGCTGCCGCGGTCCTGCTGCGGCCACGAAAACGCTAAAAACAAAGTGATCGATCATAGGCATAGCATACACAGACACACAATGTAGTCATTGATCTTAGACATAGCATTTAGAAGCAAACATGAAACGTCATTCTCAACCACAAAGTCATTCAGAAGCAGTAACTCATCCATAACCACATTAAATGTCATTCTCAACCACAAAGTCATTCACATGCAGTAATTCATCGACAATTTAGAAGAGAAGTCATGTTAGGGAAAAAACTCTTAAGTCATTGAGGAGCAACATTTTCAAGACAATGGAATTCTCCGGTTTCCTTCAACAATTCTCTAAGTATGAAAGCTATTAACTATTTTTGAACAAACCGGACGCCCTCACTGTCGAGCTCATTTGTAGGAAACTTAAAAGCCTGCAGAAGGAAATTAAATAGCTAGGTTAGGCACAACGTCCGAACGATGAAAAATGCAACTACGTATAGTGTAATGACTCTAACCTCCACATGTACCGGACTAGAGCGAACGATCTGCATCATATATGTCGTGACATAGCATCCACAGAGATTGTTGTCTGGCGGCTGCCTGTGGCACTAGAGAAATCATGATTACGTGCAGGGTAATTTAGTTTTACCAAATACATATTAGAACGTGCGAGGTGATTATTCATGGGCGAGGGAGGAATTATTACCGGAAAATGAAATCGGTGGCTCGGTTCGGTTTGTGTTGTTTTCACAACCCCCCTTGGCAACATACTTCTTGATCGCCCCGTTGAGCACCGTCGTCAAATCTGCGTAGTTCTCTGGTGGGTAGTCCCTGGAGTCGAAGTACGTGGCATGTAGATGTTGTGGCTCGAGGCAGACGAGCATCCAGTGGAATCCATAGTTGTACGGTAGAAGAATGACGCGCTTAGCACAGAGAAGGAGCATGGCGTCCGAAATGTATTCCTCGACCTCCTTCGGCTAGAATTGGACCATTGTGCATATGACCACTTGTGGATCGAGGAATCTGATATTATGATTTTCTACCCTAGCCTCTTGAATCATATGTCTACATATAAAAGTAATGTTATTGAAAGAGCGTATCAATAAGTTAGGCAATTCATTTAGCATAAACAGTGATTGAGAACACTTACAGTGTCCAGCATCTTAATAGGCTGACATCGAGGGCGTCATGACGGTAGAGGTCGGATAAATCCTTGAACTCGACGGTAAAGGTTCCGCCTGGATGGAGGAAATGTTGCCCCTTGTACGTGGCGCCGATATTTTGAGGAAACGCTGTCTCCTCGTTGGACCTCTTCATGTAAAAATCATGCACAATCTGAGCTGCCCAACCAAGTCGTTCTAACTCTGCCCGCATCACTAGCGGCTGCCTTTCCGTGTAGACTCTTATCTTGGGTTCTTCGTCTACCTCTTTGCCCTTGGCTGACTTTGTGCTATTTCTGGTGGCCCTACGCTGAGCTTGAGGAATCGATTTGGTAGCCTGTTGGCTAGATTTACTAGATTGCTGAGATTGTGCTGAACCAGATTTCACCTTCGGTGGAGGAGCACGGATTGAGAAATCTTTACCGTAACATACCGAAGACAGCGGCCGTGTAGGAGGTGTAGGGGCAACCAGTGAAATGTACATCTTCGGCCACTGGATGAACATGTGGACAGCCTGCCCCAGTGTCGTGACGTCATCCTCCGGACGTACAGGAAGTGTAAAGGAGGAGCAATTCGCATGCACCATGTCCACTGCCACCTTGGCGTTACCCGCCGCTAGCGGAACTCCGTGCACCGTCGAGTCTTCAACACATGGAAATGCTAACCCCGTGCCAGCCTCAAGCATGTCAGTGGGGCCAAAACAGTGGGCACGAGGAGCTTGCACTTAGTTGCCACCTGTATGTCATCGACAGGGAATCTTTCGCTGACGTCTTCACGCGGAAAGTCCTTGACATTTAAGTCGTCGGCGCGGACGTCATCTTGAACGTGGTCATGAGCAGCTTGTTCACGAACGTCTTCGGCATTGTTATTTTCCATGGATGCGTAGCTACTCCAGTGCCGAGCATGTGGGGATGAGCCTACGGGGCTGCGGTCGGTCGCGGTGGCTGCATCCTCCTGCCTTATCTGCCGTACCCGTTCTTCGACCCTTGCATCGATCCTCTGTTCTAGGCCTGCATATATTTCTTCCATCAACTCTCTTTTCATCCATTCATGCTCAGCTGCCTCGCGCTCTGCTTTTGTTCTCCTCCGACTCCTGTACGAACCTGCATCGTCAGGGAATCCCAACTTCCATGGAACCGTCACCCCCACGCCACGCATTCGACCCGGGTGCTCTTTGTTTCCCAGAGCCAAGGTTAGTATATCCTTTTCCCTGGCTGCTTGGAAAGTTCCTTGCACGGATTGTTCTGACAGTCGCAAGATGTTTTCAGCCACTTGCCCGGTTTCGGGCTTGCTGAAGGCGACAGTGCCATCACCCGAAATGTTGGCCCTCGCGCGATACCAGTTCCGGGCCCGCCTCTCTAGGATCTAGGAGAACGGTGTCGTGCGACTCTCTTGAGATGCCTGCTCGTCCTCTCTTCTCCATTCTAACTCTTTGCACGCATACCCACCGGTGCCGAGCCTGTGGGGTGAACGTTGCATGCCTGGCGCGCCCTGTTTGCCTGACTCCGCTGCACAAATTCCTCCGACGTGCACCTCTCCACAAATTTCGTCCATTGATCCTCCAAGTACCCGTAAGTGTCTGGGTCCTGCCTGTAGGGCATAAGATCGTTCTTCACGTACGTGTTGTAAAGCTCACTCTTGAAGGTCTTCCACGCCTTGCCATTCTTGGCTTTTGCCTGTCTTTCCACGGCCTTCTCGGTACCTTCGGGGAAGTCGAATTGTGCTTTGATGGTGTTCCAGAGGAACTCTTTCTCGTTATCCGGCACTGACGGCCAGCTCGTGTACGTTATCCGGACCTTTGTCCTCGCCAATGAAGCACACGCTCTACGGAATGCCGCCTGAGCCTGCTGAGGCAATGTGGGCACACCCTCATCACTGACATCAGTTATCATGTAGTGAATCTTCAGCATTTTATTCTTGCCTCGGCCACCTCGCTTTCGCTTCTGCCCACCCGATTCTTCGGTTTGGTCATGAGACGAGGCTTTTGCATTTTGTTCGGGCAACGGTTGAGCTGGTTGAGGAGACGCGTCCAGCTCATCTTGTCGACGAGAAGATGCCGGAGGCACTTCACGTTCATCTCCGGACACCATCTTTAAAAGAGGAAAAATTCATATATATTTAGCGATGATGAAAAACGAAGAATACAATTCACGAACTAAGACAGAAAGTGGCAAGATATATAGCTTTAGAAGCGCAAGATTGCTTTGAGGAAAGAAGGCCACCGGCAGGCATAGAAGTCTTGTGTAGATGCATAAGGTATATTTGATGAGTCGGATTCTAGTAATCTCTTAGCCAAAATAACAAATTAAAGCTCATAAATATAATCCAATCTAATAATCTCCACAACTCCAAATATTCTAACTACACTCCAAATTTGTACAAGGAAGCATACTAATGCAACAAACTCCACAGCTCAAATAGGCAATGAGCAATAGAATAGGAAGAAAACAGTCTTGTACTCTCTCAGGTAATACATAAATCAATTTATCGATATATATCAGAAAGAAACTCCAATGTTTACACACCACATGTGTATGGCTAGGTAAAAGAGGATATCTCATAATCCTTGCTAAAATAACCAGAATGAAAGGTAACCAGAAGCAACCAGAAGGTTAGCTATGGTCATGCATGTCTGTTGTGTAATCTCTTGCGGCCGCTCGAGCGAACCAACAATGCTGGCCTGCCAGCGTGTCACTCCCCGCACGTCCCGTCTCTGTCCCGGTGTGTCCGAGGTTGGCCCGGAGCTTGCATAAGAACGTCGCAAGTAAATGTATAGCGCACAAACTTTTATCTATACATATCATGTCCATACTTTATGTTTTTGTTCTTGTGTGCCTGTTGGATGTGTTGATCGATACTAGAGAGCTCCTACGTTTTGGCAACAAGCATGGACATAATTAAACTTTAATGGCACAAAGATACAGAAATATGTGCATATGTTAGAAATTCCTTACCGACATAATTTAATTTTCATATATTATTTATCTAGTACCCCTTTACTTATAAAAATTGACATGCTTGCTATCAAACTATTTTAACATTAACCAACTATATAAAGTCCTCACAAATTACATGAGTAAATTTAACTAAAAGAATATGTAAGTATCAACAAAGAAGTTAACACTGCAGGGGTTTAGCATTTTAGTAAACATCACTGTTGCTTTGGATGTAATTTCCCTGAGGCAACATACTTAAAAGGCAAAAATAGCAATGCAAAACACAAGCAAAAAGGTTATTGAGGTTGCTATGAAACATGAATAGTATCACAAGATATGAGACATCAAAAGTCTTGCAGGAAGTAAAATGTGAATTTTTCTTTTCTATTGTCTTTTTGTTATTTTGAAAAGGAAACAGTATGGAAGAATAAATAGCTTCTTTAATTCTTATCTACCAATAGAAAGCATCCTATTCTTGTATTCCAAGACAGTCTAAATAAATAGCTAAATTTACTAAATAATACCTTATACACGCAGCAAATTTAGTAGTACATAAAAAGCATATTAAGTCAATAAATCAATTTCAGTTAGTGTAGTTGTAGGAAATTTAAGCCAATAAATCAATATCATGTGTATATATACGTACTAAGTATTAACAACACAAAAGGAGAGAACAACAGCCTAATTATAGATTGAGCTACTATTTTCTCAGTCAAACATGGACAATGCATAACATTCACAAACCTATCCAATTCTCCACAGAGGAACCCTAAATTGAGGAGAAGGGAGGAGGTCGGGAGTACAAACCGGTGAAGGAGGGCAGCGGAGCTTCTCAGGGAGCTACAGCGGCTTGGGGCTGGCGGCCGGACCATGTCGGGGAACTCGGGGGCGACGGAGCTCATCGGGGATGGCTTGGGAGCGGCGGAGCTCATCGGGGATGGCTTGGGGGCGGCGGAGCTCGTCGGGGACGGCTTGGGGGCGGTGGAGCTCCTCGGGGACGGCTTGGGGGCGGCGGAGCTCGTCGGGGACGGCTTGGGGGCAGCGGCGGCAGCGGAGGAGCGGGGCACGTGGGCACTGGCGGCGGCTGAAAACCTAGGGCAGGAGATGAGGGCACGGCACGGGTTTTGGAAAGACACAACGGCACAGAGGGGTACTTATTAAAAAGGCTAATACAGACGGTTCGGAACGTAGAACCATCTGAACTAATAATATTACCGACGGCTCGTAATAAGGAACCGTCTGTACTATTAATAGTACAGACGGCTCATTATAAAGAACCGTCTATACTAATATTGCAGGTGGGACACCTACAATATTAGTACCGACGGCTCGTAATAAAGAACCGTCTGTACTATTAATAGTACAGACGGCTCATAATAAAGAACCGTCTGTACTAATATTGCAGGCGGGACGCCTGTAATATCAGTACCGACGGCTCGTAGTAAAGAACCGTCTGTACTATTACTAGTACAGACGGCCGCTTATTGACAATCGGCTACACTATTATTGCAGTCTGTTGGGAAGGAGCTGCCTGTAGTAGTGTGGCCCCACTTGTCGTTCTCTCTGGCTGAGATGAGGCTGAGTAATAAAAGTATGGTTTCATCTGCTAAATTTGTCATTTGGAAAAAGCCCTTAAACCGTAAACTTGTAAAATTCATAACTAATGCATACAAACTCCAAATGACATGAATTTTTTTTGTAAATGTATGGTTTTATCTGTACTATCACATGGTGTAGGTCATATAGATACATAACAATTGGGTTACATCATACAAAATAACTTAATCTCCTTTAACAACCAGCCCTTCTTGATGATCGACGTGCAAATAGCAGGTGGCCCCGATCGGTAGTTGTTGTTCGTTCAGCACGGTGCCATCTCCGAGAGGGAACTCATCAAATTGATTGCACTCTTCTTTGTCCACCACATTCTCAACTCCGACAATCCTTCTTTTCCCCTGAAGGACTATGTGAAGCTTCCGATTTGCCGGGTCTTGGACATAAAAGACCTGAACAGCTTGTTTAGCGAGTACAAATGGTTCGTCTTTGTATGCGGCACGTTCAAGGTCCACTGTAGTCATGCCGTACTTGTCAACCTTAACACTTCAGAGTGTGACCCAATGGCACCGGAAAAGGGGGATCTTGAAACGTACATAGTCGAGTTCCCAGATCTCCTCAATGTACCCGTAGTACGCACACACCCCACGTTTGTCCTAGAAGGCATCTATGCAGACACCACTGTTCTGTACCGTGCTCTTCATATCCTGTGCTCTGGTATAAAAGGTGTACCCATTTATGTTGTATGCTTCAAATTTCAGGATTGTGTGACTTGGCCATCTAGCCAACCAGCCAATATTCTCCTCTGTTGTACTATTATTACTTCGAACCCGCAACCAATTGTTGAAGCTGCGGTTGTGCTGTCTAGTAAGCCAAGCCTCTGTACAACCTGGATTCTCTCTGTGTAGCTCGTCCTTATGCATGTTGATATGCGGGGCTACTTCAGTCATGTGTTGCAAGACTGCGAAATGGGCTTGAGATAATGCCGCGTAGTCAGGAATGAGTGATTTCCTCCCTATGGTCCCTTTGCCATCCAGTCTCCCCTCATGGCGAGACATAGGCACACCTATTGGTTTGAGCTGGTCCATGTAATCGATGCAGAACTCGACCACCTCTTCGGTTGTGTAACCTTCGACGATGCGCCCTCCAGACGAGATCTATTTCGTACGTACTGCTTGAGAATTCCCATGTACCGCTCAAACGGGTACATCTGACGTAGAAATACCGGTCCACAGATCTTTATCTCTCTCACGAGGTGGACGATAACATGGACCATGATATCAAAAAACGACGGAGGAAAGTACATCTCAAGATGACATAATGGCTTCACCACATCGGCCTGCAACACATCTAGTGCTTTGGGATCGATGAACTTCTGAGAGATTGTGTTGAAGAAGTAACACAGCCTAATGATTGTGTCTCGGAGATAGCTCGGCTGGATATTTCGGATTGCAAGAGGAATCATCTGTGTCATCAACACATGGCAATCATGGGACTTCATGCCAAGTAATTTTAGATCTTCCATCGAAACAAGTTTCAAGATGTTGGTGGAGTAACCGGACGGAACTTTCACACCTTGCAAGCACCGGCATAGCTTGGTCCTCTCGGCCTTTTTCAGGTTATAGCAGGCCGGAGGAAGCCTTGTTCTGCCTTTTTGGGAGGGCTCAGATGCCAACTCGGGCCTGATCTTCATGTCAACCAAGTCGAGACGTGCGTTGAGGCCGTCCTTCGTCTTCCCTGGAATATTAAGTAAGAGACCAATCAGGCTATCACACACGTTCTTCTCTACATGCATAACATCGATGCAGTGGCGAACTTCAAGGTGCTGCCAATACGGTAACTCCCAAAATATTGATTTCTTCTTCCACATGTCGCTGGCCTTCACTTTTTTACCACTCTTTCCGAGGACAACATCGATATCCTTAACCATATTGTACACCTCTTGCCCGCTGTAATGCCTTGGAAATAAAGCTCTCTCCCTCGTCCCATCAAATTGCTCCTTCATATTGCGGTACGGGTGATTCCTCTTAAGGAACCTACGGTGGCACATGAACACCGTCTTACGGGAGTGGGCCAGCCACCTACTCGCAGTACCATCCAAGCACTGAGGGCAAGCCTTGTCTGGTTCTTTACTTTGGCCCGAAAGGTTACGTAGGGCAGGCAAATCATTGACCGTGCAGAACAACATGGCGTGTAGGGTGAAGTTCTCTTGTTTGTACGCATCCCGTACCTGCACCCCTTTGTTCCACAGTGTTTTCAGGTCTTCCACCAAAGGTCTTAGGTATACGTCAATATCATTCCCAGGTTGCTTCGGCCCTTGGATAAGCAGCGACATCATGATGTACTTCCGTTTCATACACAGCCAAGGTGGTAGGTTGTACATACTAAGAGCAACTGGCCAAGTGCTGTGCCGGCTACTCATGTTGCCGAAAGGATTCATTCCATCCGTGCTCAACGCGAACCTTATATTCCTCGGCTCCGCACCGAAGTGTTCGAAGATCATGTCGATGTTTCTCCACTGCGCGGAATCGGTAGGGTGTCTTAGCTTTCCATCTTTCTTACGGTCCTTCGAGTGCTAGCACAACAATTTGGCCTCTTTTAGGTTCCCAAACGAACGCTTCAGACGCGGAATTACCGGCAGATACCACACCACCTTAGCGGGAATTCCTTTCTTCAGCTCGATGGAAGACTTGCGGTCGTCTGGTTCACTCTTACGCTTGTAACGAGATGCTTTGCACACTGGACATGAACGCGTGTTCGATAATTCATTACGGTACAAGATACAGTCATTCGGACATGCATGTATCCTTTCTACCTCCATCCCCAGTGGACAAACCACCTGCTTTGCTCGGTATGTGTTTTTGGGCAGCTCGTTTCTATCCGGAAGCATCTCTGATAGGAGACCTAAGAGCATCGTGAAACTCTTGTCTGACCAACCATAGCTTGCTTTCAATTTAAGCAACTCGAGCACGGATGACAGCTTTGTGTATTTCGGCTTGCAACCCGGAAACAAAGGTTTTTCTGAGTCCTCAATCAAGTACATGAACTTGTTTAAGTCTCTCTCAGTATTAAAGTTCACGTCAGCATCGCGCAGCATCTGATCCAACCTATCATCGTTCTCTGCACCACCACAATCATCGTCTGCACCTACTTCCTCCGCGCGGCCACAATCATCGTCTATACCTACTTCCTCATCATCTTCTCTCCTTTCGTTGACTTCGGGTTCTTCGACGATGCCAACGTCTTCATGTAACATGTTCTGCTCTTCACCATGTTTGGTCCAACACGTGTAGTCCGGTTTGAAGCCCCTAATAATCAAGTGCGCTTGGATCTGTAGGGCTGAGTTCTGTCTGAGAAATGATCTCTCATTTCTACAATCGCAACAAGGACAATATATAAATTCAACACCCTTCTTCAACCTATCCTCCTCGGCAACTCTCAGAAAATTCGTCACACCATCAAGGTACCCTTGGTTCGTACAAGAACCGTACATCCACACCCGATCCATCTAGCTACACGCGCTGCACAACAAGGAAATTAGTGTTAAATTGACCTAATAAAAGAAAGCCACCTAGCTTCTCATCGAAAAAAAGGAGCTACCAAAGTAATGTCAAATGTTGAATCTTGATGCAACATATATTAATTTTGGAGCTAGCATGATTTTTCTAGAAATCGTACAACAATTTAAGGGTTTAAGGGTATAAACATAAATATCAAAATGCAGAACATCGGCATGAGATGAAATGCATGTCATGGCATAGAGGACATAAAGTAAAGACTAATGCAAATGGAATCAATTTAATCGGAGTCCGGACGCTCAAAAATCACGATCCGAATTTCTCCGGCGGTTCCGGAAACCCTAATTTGAGTTTTTAGTCAATTTTATATTTTCTACAATGCAAACATGAATGAAATGACATAATTGCATAGATCTTATTTTTCTGAACATTTTGATATATTATTTGTATTTTTCTGACTAATAATGAATTTTCTATGATTTTTATAAGATTTAAATATTTAGATACTCTTTTTGATCTTTTCCTCAGTAAAAATAATGAATAAATAAATACAGAAATAGCAGAGGCTGACAGTTGGGTCCCACTAGTCAAAACTTGACTACACACTGACATGTGGGGCCCACATGTCATATTTTCATTTCTTTTATTTTTTAGTTTTGATTTGACTTAGCCTTAATGGTTCATTAAAGGCGGTCGGACGCCGGCCGAGCACCGTGGCATCGGCAAGCGGCGGTGGCATGGGACCGTGGTGGTGGAGGGAGGTGGGAGCGTGGAGCGCGGCCGCTTACCGGGAGGTGGCGGAGCTCGGACGCGGCGGGGCGAGGCGGGCGGCGAGGTGGAGGCCACCAGCGGCGGGGAAGCTTCGGGGGCAGGGCGGCGGCGGCGGCTTGGGGAGATTTTCGGCGGGCGGCGGCGGCTACTTGGGGAGGTCGTCGGCGGCGGCGGCGCTTGCGGGCGGCTCGAGAGGAGGTCAGAACGTACTCGATCTGCTGGGAGTGGCCGGGAGTGGGAGTGAGCTTATGCATATCAGTACAGACGGCTCCAAGTGGGGAACCGTCTGTACAAACAACACAGGTGGTTCCGGTAGGGAACCGTCTGTACTGTGGGGGTTAGTACAGACGGCTCCCAACTGGGACCGTCTGTAACATTATTACAGACCATCTGGGTTGGGAGCCGTCTGTACTGTGCTTCCCAGTACAGACGGTCTCAGTAGGCAACCGTCTATATTATTTGTACAGACAGTTGCTCTAGGGAACCATCTGTATTGTACCGTCCCGCTTGTTCGGCATCCTTGGTCGTCATTTTCTCAGACGGTTCAAGTTTGGAACCGTCTGTGATAAGCACTGTACAGACGGCTCCCTGTTGCCGTCTGTACATGAGGCGTCCCGCTAAATGGTGTCTGTCGTAGTGTTTCTCTATCTACCATCTGACAAGATCGTGATTATGTCTATACCACTGAATAACAACTTATTTCCTATATATCACTACCCTTCATTTTTTATTCCCTCTATAGCTCTACCGTTAACTCTGCCTTTACCCTCTCTCTGTTAAGTCACTTTAGAGCCATTAGTTTTTTTCAAATGACAAAGTTACCCTACCTACACAACCCAAGATAAAATTAGCTCAGAAAGCTGAACTAAATTTCTATCAGATTGATGCAAGATTTCGTAAAAAGATGAACATATTATGTAAAGAAATTAGAATTGATTCTGTACAAAAATTTGGTTAGACAGCACGTTAATTAACAATGATGGTATAGAGAGAATTGAAAACGAAAACTAGTGGTTCGAGGGAATAGGGTGTTATTCAATGGCACAGAGAAAAATTAGAGTCTTATTTAGTGGTATTGAGGAAATTTTGTCCATTTATTATGGTTTTGATAATATCATAGATTAATAGTATCTGTAATTCAAAGATACCATTCCCATTTGTCATCTTGTGTCTCTCGAGACTAGTGGGCGGGCATTCGGTTTAAACAGACAAATCAGTTGGGTTAATCTGGTTTTTCTATAATTCGGTTTTCAACAAATGACAAGCAAACCAGCCAGAGAAACTAAGGACCATTCACCGTACACTGAAATATTTTGATTCGGTGTCGGAACCAAGAATTTATAATATAAAGCCTTAAATAGAATCATCACACAAGTCAACACATCAACCCCGATCTCAACCATAAACATAAAAAACCTTAATAGGAGTAGAATGATATGACTCCGAATAGCCGACAAATAAATGCATCAACTTGAGTGGAGTGATTTAGTCTCCTCACTATTTTTAACTGAGCCGGAGCATCAATCCCGAACTCGTCCCGATAATTTAATGCACGACTAGAGTAGGCTAATATAGCTCTCATGCTCTCATTGAAAGAGTCGCTTCATGGTGGTGATGTAACAGCACAATTTTCTTCATATTTTAAAACCTTTTAGTTATCTTTAATTAGGAGAGAAAGTTGTATTTTACATCAATTAGTAAGCATAACATGACTGAAAAATTAGAGGTTTTAATTTGAACTAAGTCCAGATTGAATTAAAATTTCATTTATGTTTGGTTTTGGATTTTATTTGGATTTTGGGCTGAGCCCACCCTTTCTTTTCTCACTTTTCCTCCTATCTGATTTCCTTCTATTTTATTTTTATTTCTCTCTGTATTTTCCTTCCTCCTCCCTACTTCCTTCCTTTTTCCTTGTCTTTCCTTTCCTTTCCTCTTTCCGCTGAGCCTTGCCACAGCAGTCTCCTACCGCATCCCCGTCGCTATTTCCGAAATAGAATCGGACTTGTGTTCAAGACGTAGTCCACCCCGCCTTGCCTTGCACGCCAAGAAAGGGGAGTAGAACCCTAGCACCTCTCTCCTACAAATAGAGGGACAAGCCCCCCTCTTCTGTCCACCCACACCTCTCCTCCCTTGCTCGAGTTGAGCCATGCTGCTCTCCTCTTTACACGTCAGCCATCACTTGCACATGCTGCTGTCGTCCTTGCTGTCTTCAACACCGCACCGGTGAGCTCTGAGCCAGTGCACCTCCCTCTCCTCTTCTCTCTCTCTCATGCGCCTAGCCCTAGACTCCATGCGTCTACCCCCTAGACCTGCGCCATCTACCCCTCTACTGAGCGCCACCGTCGCCGAGCACCCCTCGGTTCTCCTCTCCTTCTCTGCTACCTAGCCATACCATCGATTGCCACTGGGGAGCTCATCCGAGCCGGGCAGCACGTGCAGGGCCCCTGCCATAGCTCTATCGCACTTGACGCACCTCGCCTATCGCGTGCTTGCCACACCGCCTTCCACATCGCCTACCACATCCTTACTGCGACAGCAAAAACACAGCAGAAACCCTCCACGACAACTCCGCAACAAAGTTGTTTTGCCGTATATTTTCTTCATTGATCCAAACCTAATTCTTTCAGCTCATGCCATCTCAACATGTCTAGTAGAGTGGTTTAACACCTACATACAGTACCATCTACCCTAGAAGAGCTAAACCCTAGCTCTACACACTTTGCCACCTCAAGCTCTAATTTTTTCAGAAACCTAATTCCTTCCCTGTTGTTCCTAATTCACCTATTCTTCTTCCACCATCCCACCACTTCTATCTATAACTTTCTATTATATTCTTGCATAGATTTGATTTTTTTGGACCTATTCACCTATTCTTCATCTGATATTTTTGGACTTATTGCTTCTTATTTGGTGTTGATTTGACTTATTGGAGATGTTTACGTGTAGACTCGAATGTGTCAAAAGAGTTCCAGGAGCACCAGGAGGGAGAGTACTCGAAAGGTTTTGAGCAAGGCAAGTCACCTTTGTTCATGTTGAACCCAGTATTTTAAAACTATGACTTTGTTTGCCAACTTATACATGCACGTTATGCAGCAAGTACTAGTGGATTAGTAAGCCTAATGCCATGTTCTTATTGCGTCCACTCATATGCAAACTGTGAGTCATGTGATGATATGGACGACTTTTGTGATGAATATTTTGCCATCTTGTGTGGAGTTGTATAATTTGGTTGCATGAATTCAAGGTTGGAATTATTTGCAATGTGATTGATTGTTTGAGTTTCTCAATTTGTCTCAAAGAAAAATTGAGTGGATAAAGGATTTTTCTCGGCTGACTTGGGTCAAGTGGAAAACTTGTGCTCGCAACGCTTTGCTTGGTCTATTGTGTGCAGGTGCGAGTTGGGTGCGGCGATGGTTCGGCCATATGGACTGGCATGAGGCTCGGAGGGCTGAGATGCGGTCAAGGAGGTGGCGACGACATCGTGCGGCTTAAAAGCATGTACGCGGAGGACAAGAAAGCGTGTGGAGACAAGACGTGAGGACCAAGTCAGTGCGAGGGCATTTTGGTAAAAACGCGGAAACCACCGAAGCTCAACCAAGAAACTGCGGCGGCGGCCGAAAGCGGTTTAGGGTTGGTAGCTTAGGGTGGAAGGAAAATCGGGTGGTGGCTAAGCTATTTAGGCGCTTTGTGATGCGTGCTAGGTAGTTTAGGCCCATTAGGGCATGAGGCCCAAGAGTGGAAGAGGGGGTTGTCCCTCCCCACTATAAATAGATGATGAGGGTTTTCTTAACCTTTAACCCTTTTGATTAGCTGTTGAGAGCTGCACTTGATGAAGTGCTTTGCCTAGATGAGAGGCTTGTAAACCCAAGAAAAACCCACAAAAATTCAATACAAAAAGATTTCCTCAATCCCTATGTGTTCTTGAGTCACTCTCTCTTTGAAGCTTTTGGATTTTCGTTCTCTTGCTTTTCTTATGGATTGATCTGTGGTATGGCAAGTAAGTGATGGGGATATTATCTCTATACTGATCCCATCCAAGCATACCCAAGGATTCAACCTTTCCCTCCTCTATTTCGAGTTTTCCTTGAGAAAAGAGCGAGAAAAGTGATTTTCGTGATTGATCTTGTAGAGGGGTTAATTCTATGGTGTGGTGCTTGGAATAGGTTGCTGGGACATGTGAGATGACACTATATTGATTTGAGATCAAAATTCCTCACGAGCTTCCTTTTCCCCTGAGTTTTCACTTTCTCTCATTTCTTGGGCTGATTGGAGGAAGTTGGATAAAGGTCTTGATTTGAGGAGTTCTTATGGAGATCAGCACTTGATTTAGACTCACAAGACCCTCCTACATCTCCCTGTGAAATTTGGTTGAATTTGGTTGGGTAGATTTTAAATTGGCTCAAAAGTTGGAACGAAATTTCTGTTCTGGAATCTAGACTAATCTGCCCTGTCAGCTGAGTCACTCAACTGAGTCACCCAGCTGAAACTCAGCTGAGACACTCAGCTGAGTCACCCAGCTGAGTCACCCAGCTGAAACTCAGCTGAGACACTCAGCTGAGTCACCCAGCTGAGACTCAGGTGTGAACCACTGTTGCTGCTTCGGACGTTTACTGTTTTGGTCATAACTTTTGCGTCCGAACTCGGAATTCAGTGATCTTGGACTCGTTTCGAAGCTATCGACGAGCTCCACATCACCAAGAACTTTTGGGAGTCTTTCCACAGAACAAGCTGTGTCATTCAGCTGTGTGACACAGTTGTGTCACCGGTGTGAGCCACTGTTGTTACAGTTTTGAGGTGTTTTGTCGAGTTATTTTCGCTGCGTCTTTTCTGTCACTTACAGTAGCACCTTAGTTGCTATTTGTATTTGAATTTTGAAAAGAATTTTAGACTTCGACATTCACCCCCCCTCTGTCGGAAGCCACCGATCCAACAAGTGGTATCAGAGCCCGGTCTCGCTTCTCTATAAGCTTTGACCGGCTTTGCGAGCCATGGCTTCCCACGGATACTCGACTCGTCCTCCTGTCTTCAATGGCACGGACTAGGAGTTCTGGAAAAATCGGATGAAAATCTTTATCCAGTCAGAGGGGTTTGTATTTGGAAAATCATCGAAAGTGACTTTGCTCTTCCTGCTGAAGTGACGGTTGCAAATCAGGTTGATGTTGAAAACAATTGCAAAGCCATCAACTATTTGCTTTCTGGTTTGGATAGGAAGGAGCACGAGCGGGTTGCTCATCTTGATACCGCTCACAAGATTTGGTCGACCTTGATCACCTACCATGAGGGGTCCGACCAAGTCAAGATTGCTCGAGCGGATCAATACAAAGTTGAATACAATCGTTTTGAGCAACGCTCTGGGGAATCCATTTCTGAGCTTTTTGAGAGATTTGAAAGGATTGTGAACAAGCTCAGGAGTGTGGGAGTGAGGTACTCTGACTCAGAGATGGCTAGGCATGTGTTGAACACATTAGAGCCCGCTTTTGAAGTGCGGAAGATTGCCATCCAAGAGTCCGCCAATCTTGCCACTCTCACACTCGATCACCTGTTCTCCAAGCTCTCTACTCATGAGATCACTTCGGAGAACAGAAATGGTTCAAAGAACAAGACCTTGGCTCTTGTTGGGAACACTTCCTCGGATCCATCGGGGATAGTGTCTCCTAATGTCAATTCTAACACTTGCTTGATTTCCTCTTCTTCTGGACTGTCTCTTGCAGCCTTGTCCTCGTTGTCTGATGATCAGCTTGAATCTCTTCCCGAGGATGAGCTCGCGTTATTTGCAAAACGTTTTTCTAGGGCATACAAGAATGTGAGAAATAGGAGAAGGAAATCCTCGGACATCACCTGCTATGGATGTGGCGAGAAAGGCCACATTCGATCCGAGTGTCCCAATCCTAAAGAGAGAAACAAGTTTGCTTCTAAATTTCAGGACAAGAGAAGGAACAACTTTGGATCAAGGCCCAAGATGCGTGAGGCGGAGAAGAATCTTCGTCGAGCTCTCGCCGCTTTTGGAGATAGCGACAACAGCTCCAACTCTTCTTCATCTTCCTCTTCTTCAAGCGAGGATGAACCGGAGCCGCCCAAGCACAAGAAGAAAGGGAAGAAGAAGGTCGAACATGGCTTCACCGGCATGTGCTTCATGGCGAGATCCGAAGAAGAGAGCGACGACGAAGATCTTGAAAGCGATGTAAGTTGCACCTTCGATGAGCTCAGTGTTAGGCATGATAAACTGCTTGATATGTTTGATGTGCAAAATGATGCCTTGTTTGCTTCAATCAAGAAATCTAAAGACCTGACTAAGAAAGTTAATTCTCTTACACTAGAAATTGCTAAACTGAAAAGTAATGAGGATGAGTGTGCTAGTTGTGATGTTTTACACAAATAATTCCTTGAAGCTAAAGATGCTCATGCTAGTGTAAGTGAATTGCTTAAGTCATCCATGATTGAAATTGATAAACTTAAGTCGAGCCCTTGCTCCTTTTGCACTTCTAAGGATGATGACTTAGACTCTCTGAAGAAAGAAATTGACATGCTTAAGGCTTCATATGCTAGTTTGCCTCCTTGTGGATCTCTAAGATGTTCTTATAGCTTAGCACCTCTGAATGAGTTGAATGAGATAAAATTGTGCTTTGCTATAGGTTTCATATTGCATATAATTATCATCCAAGAGCTTATGGTCTATAAGGACAATCTAGCCAAGCTTAAAACTGTTTGTCTTGCTGGTTGCATTGTTCACTCATTTTATGCTAATGAACTCAAGAATGCTAAGAATCAACTTGCTAGCATTAGTTCTAAGAGCACCCAAGAATCTTCCCCATGTTTAAGATGCAAGTATTTGGAAGATAGAAATAAAGAATTGAATCAATCTGTGCTTGAAATGAGAAGACCAGTGTGTGATAAATGCTCTGAACTAGTTGAAGAAAATCAGGACCTAGGAAGACACATCTCTGAGCTTTACAGAAAACTTACTTTGGCTAATACTACTGCTTCTAAGTTACCTGTTGATGTTTCTCATGCTGTTTCCTCTACTTGCACATTTTGCCTTGAGCTTGAGAATGATGTTTCTGCTATGCATGCTGCATTTAGAGAGAGGTTTAAGAAAACAGTAGCTGAAACATGTAGCATCGCTTGTGTGTCTTGTGAGTCTCTAAAACTTGAACTAGGAGCATACAAAGAAAAATATGAGAAAGCTGTTAGAGTGTCAGCTTCAGGAGCTTGTCTTACATGTGCTCCTTTGCTTAGGGAAGTTGACTACCTCAAGAAAACTTTGGAGAGATTTTCTGGAGGTAGAAAAGAACTTGACATAATCTTAGACAAGTCTAGAGTTAGCTCAGGCAAAGGTCTAGGTTTTAATCATGTGGAAGAAAATAAGAATCATCCTCCTCATCTCATTGGTTCTCTTGGTAGAGGTTTGATTGCAATAGCTCAGGGGGAGAGGGGAACAGTGTTCAAGTCAGGTGGCTATCTGGATTCATCTCTTAAGGACAAGAGTGCTTCAGTTTCAGTTGGTACTACCTTGCAGAGGGTAAAATACCGATGCACTCATTGTCATAAGGATGGTCATCTTGTTGAGTTTTGCTTTCGACGTCTCAAGGAGGAGCGTCGTGACCGTGTTCGTGCTCTTAGGGGTATTCAACGACGCAACAATGCGTTGAGTGCTCCTAAGACACACACGAGGCCTCAACATGTTGAGGTTTCTGGTGGCTCTAGCAGGCGACAGGGTTTAGGTCGCTTAGAGTTTTCTCGCCGTCCTCTTGGAGGTGGTTCACGTGCTCCGGTGCGTGACATTCCTCCGCGGCGGGGTCTAGGTCAGGGTCGTAGAGTTGCTCAAGGTGTTGCATTGCATACTAATCACTCACGATATTTTGTTCCTTTTCAGCGAGTGACTCAGTACTGGATTCGAAAATCCTTGCTTACTAACCCCAGTACTGAGCCCACTCGTTTTCGGCCTTTTGTGTAGGTTGGTCGGCGAGGGTTGGTGAACATGTGGCTCGTTGATTCCGGATGTTCACGTCACATGACCGGAAGCTCAAAATGGTTCACCTCCCTCAACAAGACGTCCGGTGATGAGTACATCACTTTTGGAGATGACTCCCGTGGACGTGTGACACACAAGGGCGCAGTGCGGGTCAACAACAACAACATTCTCAAAGATGTTGCCCTTGTGAGTAAACTGAAATACAACCTCATTTCTGTTTCACAGCTCATTGATGATGATTATGAGGTATGTTTTAAGAAGAATGGATGTCGTGTTCTTGACTCTTCGGGTGCACTTGCTTTTGGTATTTCTCGTCCCGGTAGAGTTTTTGCTGCTGAGTTTAGCTCTTCTGAGTCTAGATGCTTTCTTGCAACTAGTTCTTCAGTGTTTCAACTTTGGCACCGACGGTTGGGGCATGTTGGTTTTGACCACTTGACTAGAGTTGGCAGCCTTGACCTTCTGAGAGGTTTGCCCAAACTCAAACCAGTCAATGATTTGGTATGCGCCCCATGTCGTCATGGCAAACAAGTTGCCGCTTCTCATCCACCTGTCAATCAGGTGAAGACCGATGGACCCGTTCAGTTTTTACACATGGACACTGTAGGTCCAGCTCGGGTTCGATCGGCGGGTGGGAAGTGGTATGTTCTTGTCATTGTTGATGACTATTCTCGGTTCTCTTGGGTGTTTTTCATGGAGCACAAATCTGAGGCATTTGAGTTCTTTCGAGATTTGGCTTTGAGGCTCTTGAATCTCTTTCCTGGTTCTTTGAAGGGAATTCGCAGTGATAATGGGTTAGAGTTCAAGAATGCTTCTTTTGCAGATTTTCTTGCTGATCGTGGTGTTGAGCATCAATTCTCCACTCCACGCACCCCACAGCAGAATGGTGTTGTGGAGAGGAAGAATAGGACTTTAGTTGAGATGGCAAGAACGATGCTTGATGAGTATGGCACATCGCGACGGTATTGGGCCGAGGCCGTCAACACCGCTTGCTATGTGTCAAATCGAGTTTTTCTGCGTTCTTCTCTGCACGTGACGTCTTATGAGCTTATGTTTGGGAAGAAGCCAAATGTGTCCCATCTCAGGGTTTTTGGTTGCAAATGTTTTATCCTGAAGAAGGGCCTTCTCGACAAGTTCGAGTCGTGAACTTCTGATGGTATCATGCTTGGATACCCTGGACATTCGAAAGGATATCGAGTGCTTAATCTTGAGACTAACACCATTGTGGAGTCCTGTGATGTGACTTTTGATGAGGCTAGCTCTGCTAGACCCGAGCTTTCAGGTGTTTCACAGGAGTCTGAGTCGATCTTCCAGGATGAAGATGACTTTGAGAGTGGCGTGGGCCGTGCCCCCACTTCTCAGGCGGCAGCTGTTGGTCCTCCAGTTATTTCTTCGACAGTAGCTGAGGGTCCAGCACCGACGACTTCATCATCGGCGGTGGCACCTTCTTCATCGGCAGCTCAGCTTCCTACCTCTTCTACAGCTGAGGTAGAGGCTGCTGAGGCTACTTCCACTCAAGTTTCAGATGAGCTCGGGGGTCCACAACGCCTCCAGAAGGATCACCCTCCAACGCAGATCATCGGCGACATCTCTGAGCGTGTAACTCGCTCCAGGTCCATTCCCTCCTCAGAACTTGCGCATTCTGCTTTTGTTGCATCTTTTGAGCCCAAAGATATATGTCATGCACTTTCTGATGATAGTTGGGTCAATGCCATGCATGAGGAGTTAGAAAATTTTGAAAGAAATAAGGTTTGGACGCTTGTAGAGCCTCCACTTGGTCACAATATCATTGGAACCAAGTGGGTGTTCAAGAACAAGCAAAGTGAGGATGGCATTGTTGTTCGCAACAAGGCTAGACTCGTAGCCCTAAGGGTTTAGTCAAATTGAGGGCTTTGATTTTGATGAGACCTTTGCACCGGTAGCTCGCTTGGAGGCTATACGCATTTTGCTTGCGTTTTCAGCTTCTAAGAAGTTCAAACTTTATCAAATGGATGTGAAAAGTGCATTTCTTAATGGTTTCATTGAAGAAGAAGTCTATGTTAAACAACCTCCAGGATTTGAGAACCCTAAATACCCTAACCATGTGTTCAAACTGTCCAAGGCTCTCTATGGTCTTAAGCAAGCTCCTAGAGCTTGGTATGATAGACTTAAGAGCTTTTTGATTCAAAATGGTTTTGAAATGGGGAGGGTAGACAAAACTTTGTTTCTTCTTAGGCGTGGCAATGACCTTCTGATAGCACAAATCTATGTGGATGATATAATCTTTGGTGGCTCCTCTAATGCTCTTGTGTCCAAGTTTTCTGAGATGATGAGCAGGGAATTTGAGATGTCTATGATGGGTGAACTTCAATACTTCTTGGGGCTAGAAATCAAGCAGACAAAGGAGGGCACGTTTGTGCATCAGGCCAAGTACACCAAGGATCTATTGAAGAAGTTCGGGATGAGCGATGCCAAGCCAATCAATACCCCGATGTCTACTGCAACGTCACTTGGTCCTGATGAAGAAGAAGAGGCAGTGGACCAGAAGGAGTTCAGGAGCATGATCGGCTCCCTCCTCTACCTGACAGCGACAAGGCCGGACATCCAGTTCGCTGTTTGCCTATGTGCGAGGTTTCAAGCCTCGCCGAGAGACTCCCACCGGCAAGCTGTGAAGCGCATCATGAGGTATCTTCGATCATCCCTTGAGTTTGGACTTTGGTATTCATGCTCTTCTGTTCTTGGGATTCGGGGTTTTCTGATTCAGACTTTGCCGGGTGTAAGATAGACCGCAAGAGTACTTCTGGCACTTGTCACTTTCTTGGCACTTCTCTTGTTTCATGGTCTTCTAGAAAACAATCTTCTGTTGCACAATCTACTGCTGAAGCTGAGTATGTTGCAGCCGCTAGTTGCTGTAGTCAGATTCTTTGGATGATTTCGACTTTGCGGGATTTTGGGTGGTCTTTTGATAGTGTTCCACTTTTCTGTGATAACACTAGTGCTATTAATATTGCTAAGAACCCAGTGCAGCATTCTAGGACTAAGCATATAGATGTGCAGTTTCATTTCCTGAGAGACCATGTTGAGAAGGGTGATGTAGTGCTTCAGTTTGTTGATTCTGAAAATCAGCTTGCGGATATCTTTACCAAGCCATTAGATCCCACACGATTCTGTGCACTTAGAGGGGAGTTGGGGATTGTTCATCCCCATGGGTTGGTTTGAGGGGGAGTCTTCTCACTGTGTATCATAGTGTAATATAGTGCATTTTGCATCATTTGTGATATATCATGTGCACTTTGCATGTTTACGAGCTTTGTCTATTCTCCTTGATGAAACAATGAGTTCTACGAGTTCGCTATATGCCATATTCTGAGTGTCTAGCTCATTTTACCATATTTTGATATGTGTTCTCAGGAATCAGTGATGCTAGCTTAATTGGACAACAACTTGAATTTAAATCTTTGATCTACTGATGAGTTGCCTGCTAGGGAATCCTTTGCTTTTGAATCTGCTCATGACTCTAGTATTGCAACTATGATCTTTGTTTATGACTGGTCAAAGATAGGACTTCATGGTAATCTTGATTAGGACTGCTAGTGGCTTAACATGCCTAGGCTTTTGTGGCTCGGGTCGGAGAATGCTTATTGTCATCAAAAGTCACTAGTTTTGCTCTACATGCTTGAAATTTATCATATGCTAATGTGAAAAATGCTAAAATAGGGATGAATCACTCAAGGTACTTGCTCGTGCAGGAGGTAGTACTTTGGTTGTGGCTAGTCCAAATAATCATGTGGACTCGATGTGAACAAGTCAGGATGAATCACTCAAGATACTTCCTCGTGCAGGGGGTTGTATTTTGGTTGTGCCTAATCCATTTAATCATGTGATTGCTTAATTCAGCATGTGGTAGAGTATTTTGGTCCTAATCTTGATCGGTTGTCCTCCTAGTCATGGCTTAGCGCTAGGTTGTCATACTTCACTCATGTTTAGAGTCATTGCAATTGTGACTACCTAGTCTGGCGCTCATTACTAGTGAACTCTTTAATATGCTAAGAACTTGATATGCTAGCTGCTCTCCTTGATCTACATGTCTTCTTATGGTTTGGTGAGCACCTTTGTGGCATATTAGCACTTTTTGTGTCTCATTATGGATAATCTTCAAAGCTCGTTCAACCTGAAAAATCAAAATTTCCATGCATACATGCTTATCCTTGATGATTATAATGCCAAAGGGGGAGAAATCGTAGTATCAATCATACCTTTGGATGGATCTTGCATTCTCTGGAGTAGATCATAGATATATGGATTATAGGAGTGAGGGGGAGTTTCAGTGATTATGTTTTGCCTTCACTCATGTTCTGGATCTTACTCCTGTTAACATTCACTTGGCCGGTGCTTGCTTTCTCTTTCCTTTTGGCCAAGTGTGAATTCTTGCAACTTGATTGCTTTTAAATCTTTAAACCAACTCCAAATTGATTGATTGAGAAGTGTTGGCAATATATTCATCAAGGGGGAGATTGTGAGTCATGTGATGATATGGACGACTTTTGTGATGAATATTTTGCCATCTTGTGTGGAGTTGTATAATTTGGTTGCATGAATTCAAGGTTGGAATTATTTGCAATGTGATTGATTGTTTGAGTTTCTCAATTTGTCTCAAAGAAAAATTGAGTGGATAAAGGATTTTTCTCGGCTGACTTGGGTCAAGTGGAAAACTTGTGCTCACAACGCTTTGCTTGGTCTATTGTGTGCAAGTGCGAGTTGGGTGCGGCGATGGTTCGGCCATATGGACTGGCATGAGGCTCGGAGGGCTGAGATGCGGTCAAGGAGGTGGCGACGACATCGTGCGGCTTAAAAGCATGTACGCGGAGGACAAGAAAGCGTGTGGAGACAAGACGTGAGGACCAAGTCAGTGCGAGGGCGTTTTGGTAAAAACGCGGAAACCACCGAAGCTCAACCAAGAAACTGCGGCGGCGGCCGAAAGCGGTTTAGGGTTGGTAGCTTAGGGTGGAAGGAAAATCGGGTGGTGGCTAAGCTATTTAGGCGCTTTGTGATGCGTGCTAGGTAGTTTAGGCCCATTAGGGCATGAGGCCCAAGAGTGGAAGAGGGGGTTGTCCCTCCCCACTATAAATAGATGATGAGGGTTTTCTTAACCTTTAACCCTTTTGATTAGCTGTTGAGAGCTGCACTTGATGAAGTGCTTTGCCTAGATGAGAGGCTTGTAAACCCAAGAAAAACCCACGAAAATTCAATACAAAAAGATTTCCTCAATCCCTATGTGTTCTTGAGTCACTCTCTCTTTGAAGCTTTTGGATTTTCGTTCTCTTGCTTTTCTTATGGATTGATCTGTGGTATGGCAAGTAAGTGATGGGGATATTATCTCTATACTGATCCCATCCAAGCATACCCAAGGATTCAACCTTTCCCTCCTCTATTTCGAGTTTTCCTGAGAAAAGAGCGAGAAAAGTGATTTTCGTGATTGATCTTGTAGAGGGGTTAATTCTATGGTGTGGTGCTTGGAATAGGTTGCTGGGACATGTGAGATGACACTATATTGATTTGAGATCAAAATTCCTCACGAGCTTCCTTTTCCCCTGAGTTTTCACTTTCTCTCATTTCTTGGGCTGATTGGAGGAAGTTGGATAAAGGTCTTGATTTGAGGAGTTCTTATGGAGATCAGCACTTGATTAGACTCACAAGACCCTCCTACATCTCCCTGTGAAATTTGGTTGAATTTGGTTGGGTAGATTTTAAATTGGCTCAAAAGTTGGAACGAAATTTCTGTTCTGGAATCTAGACTAATCTGCCCTGTCAGCTGAGTCACTCAACTGAGTCACCCAGCTGAAACTCAGCTGAGACACTCAGCTGAGTCACCCAGCTGAGACTCAGGTGTGAACCGCTGTTGCTGCTTCGGACGTTTACTGTTTTGGTCATAACTTTTGCGTCCGAACTCAGAATTCAGTGATCTTAGACTCGTTTCGAAGTTATCGACGAGCTCCACATCACCAAGAACTTTTGGGAGTCTTTCCACGGAACAAGCTGTGTCATTCAGCTGTGTGACACAGTTGTGTCACCGGTGTGAGCCACTGTTGTTACAGTTTTGAGGTGTTTTGTCGAGTTATTTTCGCTGCGTCTTTTCTGTCACTTACAGTAGCACCTTAGTTGCTATTTGTATTTGAATTTGAAAAGAATTTTAGACTTCGACATTCACCCCCCCTCTGTCGGAAGCCACCGATCCAACACAAACATTACCTTGTTAGTTCCATGCTTAAATCCTAGGATGGTAAGCCTTGTAGACCATTAGCTCATGCTAGTGCTAATGATGATCACATCAGTCATGTCTAGTCAACTTTAATTGTGCTTAAGTTCATCTAAGTATGACGTATAGAAGGGCCGATAATCGTTACTTGGTTTAAGTACTTTAATTGAGAGCATCGAAGGGATGATGTATCTTTGGCTAATTGATGGTGCCTTTTTGGTTAATTTGATAAGAACCAGACTCAGGCAAGAACTTGTCAAATTGGTTCGTATTCAACGACGAAGGGTTGCTCGGGAGTATGTTTCAATTTGCTCAACAATGTAGGGCTATTTGCGAGAAATTTATTTTTTATTCCTATTTATGGGTTCTGGAACATCTCCCTCGATGTCAACCTAAGGACTTTGTATCCTGGTTTGAGCCTTAATAGTGGAACCACTAGTACTAGAGTGGGATGGTCCTAGCCCACTAATTATATGAGTATCGGGAATTGCCAATCACGTGCTAAAGGAAAGGTTTGTCAGGGTTGGTATCACGAGAAAGTATTTGTAAAATCCATGTTGTGACTCCTGATTGGTACATGAAAGTGAGTAATGATAAAAGGAATACATCATATCTTATAGGTAAAGGTGTACAAACTCTGTAGTGTGTCAAAACTAATTGATTAGCCATATTTGACGGTCATGAACAAGCTCAACTTAGCAAGAATTTGGTAGTAGCCTTGACGATGTATAGTACAGTATCTCGTATATAAGGAAGTATCCGTATATGATTCCCTGGGTTACTGGAGTACAATACGTGTCTAGTAAGGATCCCAGGAGATAAGGTAGTCCTCCGTAAGGAGGAAGGACATCCCTTAAACTAGGAAGTCAATCCCAACGTTTAAGGAAGCCAGAGTTTTACTCGGGCATAAGTCCAGGTCTGGTACAACTCGGGGAGCCCCCTATAAAAGGATTAGCAATCCTATAGGCCAGGAGGAGGAAAAAGTTAGATCTAACAGGTCTTAGAAGGAAGAGAGACCCCAGCGATTCCCATAAGAAGACCCATCGCCTCGAAGGAGTCAAGACCAGCGGAACTAGTTGTCGTAGTCTTCGATTAGGCCTTGGATAGCCACTGACATATACATCCCTTGTAAAGACATTCTCTGATCAATATATATGAACAACGTGTAGGGTTATTATCCTGAGGGAGGCCCGAACCTGTATAAAAGGGTGTTTTCCTTGCCGTCAGATCTCTTGGCCTTGTACCCTAGAGGTCCCTACCCCCCAAGTATCACCGTTCCACGAATACCGTAAGATCGGCGATTTACCGATCGTCGACAGATGGCGCCGACCGTGGGGACCTCTCCAGCTCAAGACGTCAAGGAAGCATCAGAGTTGGCAAGATGTGCAATTAGCCGCGATCAATCCTCATCACTGACTGCACGTCCCTCCCTGGTTCGACCCGAGGAGGAAGAAGCAGGCTTGGCAGGAGATACAATCGCCTTCACGCAACGTATCGGATACTCGGACAAGGGCCTCTATGACAACTTTGGCCTGATGGAGCTTTACCCGGTGACTGACCGCGTAGATTTTGGATAATACGCCACTGGCGAGTACTTGGATTACGAAGTCGATCACTTCAGAACCGAGTGCGCCAGGGCCTTCGAGGGAACGTTGGTGTTACACGACGATTTCTAGGCAGGAGCAACCAGCCCAAGACCGGGGCGGTCGCCCGCAATGTCTGATCGACCAATCGATCAAGATTCCAATCACAGCATCCCTCCCTACGGGGGGGGGGACACGATGGAGTGGGAATACACCCCATCCAATCCAGACCTTCGGATGGTTCTTGCGATCCAGGACGATCGAGAAGATCCCGAAGACCAGGATCAGGAAGGGGGCTCACAACGTCAGAGTCCGATGGTTACTTCCCTTGGAAACGAGAATAGGCTTACTACAGCACAGAGAACCGCTCAATGGACGGGTGAGTGCATGTCCCGAACTGCTCGAAGAATCGCCAAGGTGCGCAATCTGCTGTTATGACCACCAATAGAAGATCTGACGACACCCGACGGAGCACAATGGCTATGATGGCTGGGGGCTAAACTACAGCAGGCCCAAGACCAAGCTGAATCTGCTCGACTCCAGTCGGGGACACATAGCTCTGCCCGAGAAAAAACCCCTCTCCAACCAAGGGAATCGGACGGAGAAGGAGACATCCCAGGAACCAATCTCGCGGGGATAGACAGCACATCGATCTCCACGACAGAATCAACGAGCACCGATCCCAAAGGAATTAGCAAGAGCAGACTCCTCCCCGGAGAGACTACCAGCACCGCGCTAATAACAGGGGACGATCCCCGACCCCAATTAGCGGCGAGAATTCACCTTATCGGAGGACCATCAACGGATGTCAAATGCTATCCCAAGAACTCCAACATGTGCGCTGGCCATCCCGCTTCAAGCCCGGGGCCCTAGATCATACGATGGCACCACGGATCCTGTAGAATTCTTGCAGATCTACACTATGACGATCGAGGCCGCAGGCGGGAATGAGAAGGTCATGGCCAACTACCTCCCGACCGCCCTTAGAGGAGCGCCAGGACCTGGTTGACGAACCTACCCCCAGGAATGATTCACTCCTGGGGACGGTTTTGAGACATGCTTCTCGCCAACTTCCAAGGTACTTTCACACATCCTGGTCGGGTCGACGACCTATTCCTAGTCATCCAACGACTAGACGAGACCCTCCGAGAGTTCACCAAGTGGTTTAGTACTGTTCATAACACTATTCCCAAGGTAACAGACCCGGATGTTATTCGCACCTTCGTGCGAGGCAGCAGAAACGAGATGTGCACGCACAACCTGATCATGCACCCTCCCAAGACCATGCTACAACTAATGGATCTAGCCGAAAAGGCCGCCTGTGCGGAGGAAACCCTATAATAGTACATCAAGCAGCAACAGGGAAGAAATCCTCCGGAGGGAACCAAGAGAAAAAGGCTAAAGCCGATGAGGTATTAGCCGACCTTCCCGAGAAGCGTGCCTGGCGGGCCACGCATCAAGGACAAGTCGCCGACTTCCTCCGACAAGGTAGGAAAGCTCTGGTGTGACTTTCACCAGACCGATTCACATGATCGCCGTCAGTGCCGCATCTTCAAGAAATACCTCAAGGAAGAAAAAGAGAAATTCTGCGAGGAAAACCAGTAGGTCACAAACAACATTCGAGACACTACATCCGACGATGATGACTCCACCCCTGAGCCTTTCCAGGGGCATATTAGAGCAATCGATCATATATTTGGGAGCTCGTCCTCTTACGAGTCAAAAAGGCAATACAAGGCCATTGCCCGAGAGGTTCTCGCGAACATACTGCAAGTCCCTCGGACAATCAAATGGTCGGAGGTCACGATCACATTCGACCAAACCAACTGCCCCGAGAACTGTGTTCGACCAGGACGATACCCAATTGTTGTTGAACCAATGATCAACAACTGCCGAGTGGCCCGGGTGCTAATAGACGGGGAGAGCTCCCTGAACATCCTATTCGCCAATGCCCTCGATGCCATGCAAGTACCATGGTCGTCCGTCCAGACTGTAACTAAAGGCATTCCACGGTATCGTCCCAGGCTTGTCGGCTACACCGATCGGGCAAGTCACCCTCCCGGTTACCTTTGGCACACCGGAGAACTTCCGGACAGAGAAGATCCTATTCGACGTAGTCGACTTCAAGATGGCATACAATGCCATGCTGGGGCGCCCAACCCTAGCCAAATTCATGGCAGTAATACACTACGCATATCAGTGTATGAAGATGCCTAGCCCAAAGGGCATCCTCACAATAAAGAGCTCCCCCCAGAAAGCATTACTTTGCGACAAGCACAACCTCACCTCGCAGAAAAGCATCAACTCTCAAGCAAGAAAATAGACTCTGACGCCATCGGATAAAACCCCCTCCAAGTCGGAGGACAAGTCCTACGACTAATTCAGGACCAGGGAGAAAAAAGGGCCTTCCCCTCAGCAGGACAACAGCTCCACAGGAGAAGTCGCCCGATCCAGGTCGCTCTAGTTAGTAGTAAAAGATAATTGAGTCCCCGTAGAGAGTTCCGAGTCCAAGCATCTCCGGTAAGATTGTATAAGTCATCACCCTTTCGATCACCAATCTATCCCAGGTTGCCCCAACTCCATCCCCAAGTCATCAAGCTACGAACAAACCGATGGTAAGACGCTCCGGGCGCTGCCACCTAGCACGCGCACTCGACAAGCTTCTACAGCAGACAGCGACAAGGGTTCGGGAGCCCTTGGAATGACCAACGACAACTCGAGAGGAGGGGATGATGTTCTTCCAAATTTTTTCTAGCAGTTTTTTTCTATAGTAGTTTGTAAAAGACACTCCAGTCAGTTCACAGTTTTATAAAGTGTTCCTAGTTCAATGATTATTTTTTGGACTGTCTATCTGAGAAACTTCTCGAGTAAGACAGTTGGGGGCTGGATGAGTGGGTGGCACCAAAAACTGGCTTACTCATAAGCGTAACCAACAACTCGACTAGCACAAAAGGAAAGGGTTTCGCGCTGCAACCGTCAGGGATGCAAGGAAGACCCCTTAATGCATCTACAGGTGACAGGGGAAGCCATTGAGCCCCCCACCTGACCAGACCTAAGGCCTAGTTGACTAAGCTCCCCGGTTTCATGGCAAAGTTCCCCGACCACGAGTAATGGAAGAAGAGAAGGTGCGAGCATGATTGAGCCAACAGAACCCACCTGCTTATCCACATCCTCGACTACTTTGAACGGAAGGCATAGCAGATAGAGTGGAATGCTGTCACCAACAGGGCAAGCGTAGAACTTACTAACTCGCACAAAATATCCCACCGACAAGGGAACGTGAGTTTGTTGCTATGGCTATGATAGACTATACGAAGACCCCTTATCGAGTTTACTGATGACGAGGGGCCACTGAGCCCTCCATCCGACAAAACCTAAGGCCTGATCAATCACAGTCAGCAGCGAACAGCACAACTCGCAAAGACTAAGTCAGGGAAAGAGGGATGCAAAGTCCGACTAAGTCTACAAAAACCCTCGCGTCCGACAAGCATTCACAAAGCAGAATAGCTAGGTTTTTAGAAAACAAAAACACACAGTTTAAGTGCACAAGCTACTAATCACGGTTGATTACATAAGTTATTCAGGCAAACCAGGTGCCTGAACCCTATCCGCGAAGGCATCTGTAGCATCCTGCACAACACCGAAAGACTGTCTATCTTGTCCTCTGGCAGGTCGGCCTCGAGGGCCATCAAGGACAGCTCCAGGTGCCGACGTTTAAGAAGGGCCAGGGTGAAGGCCAAGGCGTCCTTCGTACCCTGCTTGAGCTCGTCGTCAAGGAGCTTCTCGACGACAGGCTTTAGGCGGGAGACGGACGCCACCAGCTCCACCAGCCAGATAGCCCGCGGAGGGCGGGGGAAGACGGTGACCCCGACCTCTACGAGCGCTCTCTCGAGTGTGCAAAGGGCGTGGTCGAGGTCCTCCTCCAGCTTCCCCGCATAGGCTTGGCTTCGGCTTAGTGAAGACTCCGCCTCAGTGAGGCGGACCTTCACATCCCGAATCTTGACCTCGGACTCCGCAAGGCGCTTCTTCAGCTCTTCGTTCTCTGCCCGGTGTGCCTCCAGCTCGGCCTTCGCCTTCTAGAGCGAAAGAAGCCGAGGAAGGATGCGCTGTCGAAACGACAAGGTTAGTACCGAGTACATTGACGTTCAATTACTAACTCCTAGAATTACCTGTAGTTGGGCGTGGATGTCCTCCTCCTCCGGCACCGACGCCTCCGGCGCGGGGAGATCAGTCCGTACGACTGAGGGCTATGCCGGCCTCACCACTGGGGGCTGCGTATCTGTAGTGGCCCCAGTCGTGGCTCCAACCGGATAGATAGTCACCCTAATCAGAGAAAGCGGCCCATCAGCCTTCACGGAATAAAGGAAGGAAGATTTTGAAACAAAAGACCGAGAAGAAGACTTACCGTGGATGCTTCACCGGAGGAGAGGTTCCCTTCACCAACACCTCCGAACTCCGCTTCCCGGTAGGTACCAGCGGTGATTTCCCCTTGTCCGCAGGAGGACCCACCACCGGCGCGACCTCCTCTACGCTAACGAGCGAGGCAGAAGACGCCGACTCCACTAAGCGGGGATCGCACGTATCCTACAGTCCGACAACTCACTCCCGTCACCCTAAGATCATAAAGAACATCAAAGGGAGGAAGCTAGTTGAGCATGCATTCGCACCTGAGGCTGGGGGCTTGGAAGAGGAGAAGGGGCCTGAATAGGGTATTCCGTTCGGGTAATCTCCGCTACCGCCTCGGCCCCGGATGGATCCCCAATCCTTGGGATCGAAGGGGTCGTCTTGAGAACCTCAACCTCTTTGTCCTAAACGGGGGCACCAGCCCGCTCCGCCTCTGAGTCAGAAGCCCCGCGGCCTACTCACTGCATAGAAGAAGCCCGGATAGCATCAGACGCACAACCCAGACGAACCACAACTAAACAAGGCAGAAATCATCAACTCACCGAGAAGATCTCCCTTTGCTTCTCGGGGCTCAGCTTCACGATCGGCAAGGGCACGTCTGTCTGCCCGCTCTGAGGAGATTGCTCGAATAGGTTGTTTAGCCTATTCTGAAGTTCCTCAGGGGAGAGATCTACATAGCCAGTCGAGAATGAATTAGTGGGGAGATAAGAATTCTTCTGACCAAGAATGACACAGAAAGGTTTAGATACTCACCTGTGTCAAAGTCTCTTGTCTGATCTTGGCCTTCTGGGACCACCCAGGTAGGCTGAATCCTCAACCGAGAGGGCTAATTCTGCGCCAAAGGAAGTCCTCCGTGACGTCCCATGCCGACAATCCTCCTGCCGCAAGGGCGGCGATGTCGCCGACGAGGGCCTTAAGCGACTTGGTCTCCTTTGGATCCTCCACCCAGCACTTCGTCGGGAAGGGGGCCAAGCCTCGGTAGTGGATCCTGGAGGAAGGTGGGGGCTGGCAGTAGAACCACCTCGAGTGCCAGCCCGACCACAACGATTTCTAGGAAGAGGAAATGTAGGCGTCCTTCTTCCCTTCTCGGAGTCGAAATCCGGCGCCGCCGACGACACCTCTGCTGCCGGCCTTCATCCGACGGAGGTTGTAGAAATACTTCCAGAGCTCCAGGCTCGGCCTAATGCCAAGGTATGCTTCACACAGGTGTACGAATACCGCCAACATCAGGACCGAGTTCGGGTTGAGATGTACCAACTCGATCCCGTAGAACTGGAGCACCAGGAGGAAGAAATGAGAAGGTGGGAATTGGAATCCACACCGCGAAGACGACGGTCCAAGTCGTGTCTGGACTCGGAACCGTCTCCTTCGCAGCCTCCCAGTATGGTACGAACACCTCCGGGAGGATGACCTCCTCCACCTCGAGCTTCTTGACGGCGGTGGAGTCCATCACCGAGGTCTCAAACTCGGGGATGGCGATGATCGGATCCCCCGCCGACTTCTTATGATCGGGGGACTTCTTCGCTCCGCTTTTCTTCCCCATTGCCGCTGACAATGATCGGCAAAAGCATGATGGACGATGAAAGCAGGGGCACGAGAAAACAGATTAGGATGCTGGGAGACAGGAAGCAATGTGGGCAAAACTCCAATTCCGGTCTCTTAAAAGATTCAAGTTTTGCTTGACCGGAGCGCGGTTAAGAGCACGATCTGTTCCACCGCATTTAATGCGGACAGTTGCTTTTCCCGCATGAGAGACATTACACGCGGGAAAAGAGGTCTGCTAGACCCATGACCCCGACAAGCGCATTGCGTTTCAGGTAACGTCAGCCAAACAGTAGCATAGAAAAAAGGAAAGATTCTTCATCACCACGCGAAATTTCCGCCACGACGGTTCGGTCTCCTAGAAATCTACCAGGCGAACGCGTGTCCATGATCGACGGATCAGATTAAAACAACAGAAATGCTTTCTGGGTAAGTTAAAACCAAAAAATTCCCTGGAGAACTCAGAGATTTACTCTGACCAAGATGGCACGAATACCCAGTAGAGATTAGTTCCTACTCAGGAATCTTGTCGATAAAGTACTCGGTTTCACCTACTTGGAGATGTTCCCGACAAGGGCAGATTTCCTATAGAACAGTCATGACTTCACTTCACGTACTGATGGGGGGCTTGACGATGTATAGTACAGTATCTCGTATATAAGGAATTATCCGTATATGATTCCCTGGGTTACCGGAGTACAATACGTGTCTAGTAAGGATCTCAGGAGATAACGTAGCCCTCCGTAAGGAGGAAGGATATCCCTTAAACTAGGAAGTCAATCCCAACGTTTAAGGAAGCCAGAGTTTTACTCGGGCATAAGTCCAGGTCCGGTACGACTCGGGGAGCCCCCTATAAAAGGATCAGCAATCCTATAGGCCAGGAGGAGGAAAAGTTAGATCTAACAGGTCTTAGAAGGAAGAGAGATCCCAGCGATTCCCATAAGAAGACCCGCCTCCTCGAAGGAGTCGAGACCAGCGGAACTAGTTGTCGTAGTCTCTGATTAGGCCTAGGATAGCCACTGACATATACATCCCTTGCAAAGACATTCTTTGATCAATATATACGAACAGAGCGTAGGGTTATTATCCTGAGGGAGACCCGAACCTGTATAAAAAGGGCGTTTTCCTTGCCGTCAGATCTCTTGGCCTTGTACCATAGAGGTCCCTACCCCCTAAGTATCATTGTTCCATGAATACCGATCGTCGACAAGCCTCTTATGTTGTTCACTTGTGTTAATCTTTTGAGATACTTTGTGCTATCATTGGTAATTACTTTTGGTAGTTATGCTACCTTCCGTTCATAATAATTAGTTTTGGGTTGTTTGGGATAAGTTATGTGCTGGTTAATGACCAATGTCTGACCAATGTTGCTTTATGAACTTATTTACTATATTACAACTACTTGTTCTCTTAGCAGCCTTTCCTTTGAAACCTCTATAGCCTTTATATTTGTTACACCTCCCTAGTGACTTGTGGAGTATGTTACATACTCACCCTTGCAATAACCAATCATATAGAGGAAGGAGTTGTTAAACTTTTCCCTAAGAAGATTACCTTCGAGAGTGCTAGGGTGCGTGTCCCAATTAGATGCCTATGTGGTTGATGGATGGGCTTATCTACCGTAGATTGTAGCTAACGGGGGTTCACTCGCCCTCGCCTATCACTATGGCGTGTCAAGTTTGTCTCTTTCCAATCAGGATTTTTTTCCATTACAGTGAATTTTTATGAAAACTCTGCCATAAGGTGAGATTACATTTTATATATCTAAACTATTATGTTACTAGTTAGTTTGAG
Source organism: Stipa capillata (assembly GCA_019208055.1). NCBI lineage: Eukaryota > Viridiplantae > Streptophyta > Magnoliopsida > Poales > Poaceae > Stipa > Stipa capillata. Next base: position 239,762 of record JAGXJF010000431.1, read on the forward strand.
TATGGTTATCATATTCATCTTTGTTTCCTATGTGCACTTGTATTATCCTGGAATAGTATGGTATAATAGAGGGCTTGGATTTTCACATTCGGGTCTGATAGAGTTGGTATCAAAGCCAGGTTGACTATAGGCAGGCCCCTAGTTAGAATGGTCGAGTTTAAATTTTTTTCTCAAATTTAAAATTTGAGAAGACAAAATTATGTTGCTTCTTTCTTCTTGCCCTTTTCTTCTTCCTTCTCTTCTAATTGTTTGAGTATAGTCATTACTCAAGTTGGATCCTTGCTGAATTTTAATTACTTGTTGTCACGTAAACTTCTCACCTTGTTTCTTGTCTAACATATAGATAGCATGTTGTTCAATCTCCTACATTGAGAGGCATGGTGCCTATTGAGAGTTGCTTTAGGACATATCATAGTGGGTTGGACAGTACCCACATCCGATTTGTCAGATCATCACCTGGATATATAGTCAACAGCCAGTACATGGGAAGGTTCACAAGACTGGTTGTATATGCTAGGAAGGACAACGAGGTTAGCAAGGAGCTGATTTTGACTACCCATAGTTCTTCCAACCATGAGGTTCTATAGGAAAAATGCTGCCTCACTCTCAAGTATTACATGAAGCTGCACTGAAGAGTGATGCAGGATTCACCTATCCTCGCTCCAATCCTAGTGGGACCAGAGCCACATTGCCAAGACTGAAGGAGAAGAATATCCAACAATCACCGAGATGGCTAAGTTGATTGAAACTCAAGAGAACAATGTTCATATCAAAAGTGCTCCATGGATTAATAATATTAGTGTATCCATGACTTATAGAGTCAAGAGGAGTACTAGGAGACCAAGAATGAAGTTCTTCAGCCCAGAGTTGATGGACTTCGCGCTCTTCCTCGTCGCATCGGGAACAAAACGAAATACTTGGCTCATTTCAAATCAATCAAGAAGGAAAACGATGCACCTCTAGCTTAGAGCCCATGCTGAGACTACGTCCCTCATGAGCGTAGTCCTGGAGACACACTGGTGAAACCTATTTTCATCAACTCAGATGAAGAAGAAGATCCAGAAGAGCCCAGATGTTGAGAGAATCACTTGTTCGAGTCGCATCTTGTGTAAACCATTAGTTCAAGGCTAGAAGCTATTAGGACCTATATATTCTTAGGAGTGTGGTTGTAAAATTTATAATTTTCTGGTGTTTGTTGTGCATACCAAGACCTTTCAATTTAATGCAATGAGTGATTTCAGTGTTATGCATCTTATTTGCGACCTTTTGGTTCCTTTCGGAATGTACCTTTAAAACCAGAGTAGTATCTATACCAACTCATTTTATGCTTCTTCTCTCCTCTATCGACATCCGTGCTATCAGATTTTTCAGACCTGTCAGACACCAATGGTGTAACATCCTGATTTTCAGAGCTTTTCGAAAAAAACTCTTATTCGAAAATCAGAGCTAAAAAAATTTGTTTTTTATTCTCGAATTAGAATTTCACAAATTGGACCGGAGTTAATTCAAATTAATCCAACTTGAATTGTATTGGCTTTCAATTTGGAATATGTCTCCAGAATTTTTCTCAGAATTTCGGAGTTCGTTTGATATTTAATATCGCTCTACTGTTCTTTGTTTTTATTTTGGTTTTCTCCTTTTCTTTTCTCCTTTCATTTATGGCCGCCATCTCGGCTCATCTCCACCAGGCGCCCCGCCATCTCATTCCTCCCTTGAGCAGCCACCCCGGCGAGTGCTGCATAGCGTAGCATGCGTTGCCACCTCTTTTCCAATAGGATTTGATCCAAAACTCTTTCCCCTAACCCTCTTATAAATACCCCACACCTCTCGCACCTTTTCCCCACTCCCCCACACTCTTTTCCCACGAAACCCTAGCCCCCAAACCCTCCAAACAGTCGCCACCCCCTTTTTGCCTCCCGTGCATTTCTGAATAGCACATATTACCTCAGTATTTTCTAATTCCCGTTGCCTCAGACATCTTTTGGAAAATCCCTTCAGTGAGATTGTGCATAACATTTTCCTATATTTCTCTGCAAAATTTGATGAAGATCCAATGGCGCAATCACCAGGAAATTGCCCATACTAACGTACTATTTGCACCCATATTTTCTGCGCGTGCATCTAGATTGGAATGACGCCCTCGTCGTCTCGGACCTGCATTTCAAGATCCATTCAGTGAAATCTTGGGAAATGTTGTCAAGATCATCTCCACAAAATTTGAAGGCAATCCAATGGTCTAATCTCTATGAAATCAAGTTTCTTCATGCTGCTATTAACGTCCAGATGTTTCTGCACGAACGGTACAATGGCATTATCACCTCTTTTCCTATTGATTCATTGTGTATTTCATCAATCCCTTGGTCAAAATGAGAATCAGGTTCCTATGAACACCTCTGTAAATTTTCACCTTGATCCATGTAGCCGTTTATCAGGAATTGATCCATCTCTGACGTGCTGTCCGCGGACATTCAGATTCAATCTGCAGAACATCTAAGTTGTCTGATCTATGCCTATTGACTCGGTAAGAATTCTCCAAAACCCTTTGGTAGGATTGTACCTCTGTGTGTCTAGGTTTTAACCCAATTGGCGGATTGTGATTTCGTTAAGCGAGCATCGCATAGCATCAAAAGTCCTCTGGTCTGTCCAGAACCAATCTATGTCCAATTCTGACCGTTTCGTGTTGTGAATGTCGCCACCACCCATATAGTTAATCTCCTACCATCTTGTGGCACATTATGCCATTCTTTTCCACCATTAATCTCTATCCAAAGGCACCCGCATCACCATATGTTCATCTCTATGTTTTCATTATTGTTTGGTTACTAAATTAAGTAACATGTTATGTTAGCCTTTAGTTTCATATAGTTATATGTATGATTGTTTTATATTTCTTTCTTTTTATTTTATATTTCTTTCTTTTCCTTTATATGATGTTCATGCTTAAGAGTTTCTATCATGTTGATCAATTATGTATAGTTAATTAATAGGTGTATCCATGTCCATATAGCCACATGTTGCCATGTTTATATAATCGAATATAATATGCATATATGCAAATTGTTCTATTTTAATAGCCATTAGACATGAGTTGGTTCGACATCTTAGTTCAATCTTGTCCGTATCAAGAATAAATTTGTTCATGTTTAACAAGGTTCATATTGCATGATTATATGCCTCTATACATATAGTGTCTGATGCCTATGTATAACTAACTTAATATTCCAAATAACCTATAGTACTAGAAACATAATATTTGCTAAACTAATATTAATATGACCTACTCCATATTAGTTGATCTTCTATAATGTATGCCTACTAGCACGCATAAGATTATTATTGTATATGGCATAAGGTTGCTTACTAGCATGTTAGTGTCTTTAATCACACGTGATGATGAATGTTTAATAAACATGTTATGATCATCATGTCACCATGTGTAGGTAGCATGATAAGATATATGTGTAGAATTAAATGGGAATATGACATGATGTTATGCAATAATATAAAGTTTACTACATATGTAGTTATGGTTGCATGATGTATATTGTATGGTGGTATGTGCATATATTCTTATAGTTTAACTCATATTTATTTAAGGATTGCTATACAATAATTGGTCATGTTATTAACCTCTATTTATAATATGGTTAAGATTACGCACATAGTCCATATTTGTACAATGCATCTCATATGGTTTGCATATGAAGTATTGCAATATATGTGTATGCATACATACATAGCACATTCCATGTTTCAGATAATACTTTGCTGGGAATTGGTTTAGCACATTATTGTAGTCCTGCTTCTAGTTTAATTATTTGTTTGAACACAATTAGGTTGTACATGTTCATCATGATGTTATGTTGCATAATCATGTAGTTGCATATAGTCATATATATGTATATGTATTGTTAGACTTAATATTTATTGACTGTCTATATGTCAGAATATAACTCTTTACTGAGTTATTATTTAACAATATAGTTTAATCACAGTTTGCAAGATCAATGGTTGCTATTGGATTATAATTACCTTTTACAATTACAATTGCATAGTTATATGTATCCTATGCTAGCCCTGCCAAATCTCGATTTCATGTCTAGTCTATCTAGCTTGTTACATGATGTCCAGTTGTATGTTGCCCAGTAGTTCATATAGATTGACATGTCACATATTATCATTTCTTGCCAACTAGCATGCCAGGACCTCGCTTGTCTACTAGTATGATGTGTCATATTTGTTTTACTAGTATGTCGGGTTTCCATGTTTAATCATATGGTTGTGTTATTGTTGTCATCGACCATATCCTGTTCCCAGTTGCATATCTATCCCTATCTCACATGTGGATTAACTTTAGTCCTTTGACATGAAAATTCTATATCCCATAAACCTATCTTTTTCCAGAATGATCCTGATCCGGAAGACCATCTTCGAGTACATGTACTCTATCTGGTTGAGATATGTAATCTCAAATCTTCCTAGTTGTCTTTCGACAATCCTATCCCTTCACCTTTGTCCTCCGACACCTATCCGACCTTGCTAGCCCTATTCTTCTGGTATTTCCATTCGGTATCTAATTTGGAGTTATATTTATTTGCTTTGCACTTTATTGCCGTTGCGACGAATAGGAAGTAACAGCGTTGTGTAAAGACAAGTTTCTGAGAAAAAGACCAACTCGCGAACAAAGGCATGCTCCCTTTTCTTGATCATGTTGATCCTATATTTTCAAAGTCATTATATTTTATTGTTTACAAACATGCATGCTGTTTTATTCCAGTAGCTAGCGTGTCGATTGACATACCATTACCTTTCCGCTTGTCGCCTATTTACTTGATACCCTGAGTAGATTAATATGCTATTATTACTGAATAGAGTAGAGAAATGCTTAGCCATGCTTAAATATATCCTTAGGATGTTTTGATTTGCCTCTTTAGAGGAATGATCTTTGGATCGATGATCCTTGATATTGAAACTTGTTGTTGAGCTCGCTAGCTGGGCTGGATGCCCATTGTTCCCTCTCTCTCTATTCTTCCAAATTCTACTCTGGATGAAACTTACCATCTAAAAGGTGTGGGTGACAGCTGAATCATGAGTTGAAGGAGCAAATGGTCGTTCTTCATGAGTTGAAGAAGCCATTGGTCATCCGTATCGAATAAGGCCGAAGTCATGATTTTGAGAAGTGTGAAAACAGTACGACTATATGCTATATGGGCACTGGCTTGGTTAAGTAGGTTAGTCGAGTCTTGTTGTCGACATAGCCGTACCGCAGAGGGTGGATGTAGCTATGAGGACCTCAGCACAGATGGGAGGCCGGAGGGTGGGGACGTACTCTCAACTCCGTGTCAGACCCGGTGGGCATGTCGCATCGAGGGGAGATTGGTTAAAAGATCTCGTCACGGTCACCCTGCCGACACACCGATGGGCGTGTGTACAAGCCTGTGTAGCTTGGCATAAGGGGATGATCATGTCATGTAGGTAAAGTGTACAAACTCTGCAGAGTGTCAAACTAATCGACTAGCTGTATCCATGGTCATGGATGGCACATAATTCATTCCTGATGAAAAGGACATGTCTTTCTCCCCCTTGCTAATTCTCTCTACCCCCAGTTCTAGAAATGTGAAAAAGTGGTTGGAACCTATGGATGAGTTTAGGCCGGATGGCTTACTCGCATGTGTTGGTCGTGGACCCTCACATTTATGAGAAACACCCCTGATAATAAAACTAGTTTTCATCAAAATGATGCTTTCGAAATTACTGTACTATTACAACTAAAGATGCTTTTATGCAAAAGAGCCATAAACCCTTCCTTTGCTTAAGCCTGCACGTAGTCGTAGGTTTGCTAATTAATGAGGGGGCACGCTGGGTACGTGAAGTACTCATCGAGCATGTTGTTTGTTTGACGTGTTCAGATATCCATCGGGACGATGAAGGCTATGAGGTATCTTCTACGTCAATGCTGAGGTTTAGGTCACGTGGCCTCCGTCGACTGCCTGTGGTTGAGATGGAGACATCTACGCTTTATTTTTTGCTGTGTTTCTGAATAGTAAGGGACATAAGTCCTAGTTACTTTATTTAGTCATATCACTGCTACAACACAAATTGTTTATGTTTCTAAAATACTTCATGATGTGTGTAGTGGTATCAATTCGCCTGTGTTCATCAGCTTGATCCTGGACTGATGAAGAGATACACAGGGAGGGTCTGGAAGTTAAGCCCGGATCCTCACAAATGGCCAGAATGGTGCAGCCGCCGGAGCTGAAGCCAGTGGACAACCCTCCTCAGCACAGAGCTCATCCTTTTGACCCAGAAGATTTCTGTCAATTGCTGTAGAATCAAGCCAAGATGTTGTAATATCTTTTGAGTCAACAAGCTCAAGGTTTAGCTTAGGGATAGTAGGCCCATTAGCCCTCTCATTTGTAAGAATTCATGTGGACCCATCTTCCGATCTTCAATGGAGATGGATCGCCTTTGGACGCTGATGACTGGTTGCACACTATGGAGAAGAAGTTCGATACCATCTAGTGTATTGATTGGGAGACTCTAAGGGAACACTTTGGATTGGTGGGAGAACTATCGTGCTGCTCAGGATAACCCATAGCAAACCACATGGTGGGAATTTTTTGATGAGTTTCATCGCTATCATGTGCTAGGTGGGCAGATAGAGCTTAAGAAGGCTTTCTCAAGAAGGGATTACCGTGAGTGAGTACCTCATCAAGTTCACTATGCACCGGAGGAAGTTGCTACGGATGCTAAGAGGCATCAACATTTTCTTAAGTGATCATATAATGGGCTTCAAATCCAACTGCTCTCGCATGATTACTTGTCCTCAGAATACTGGATTCCGCACAATACACTTGTCCGTAGTATCAAGAAAATTATCTGCCACCAGGTCAGCTTACTCGAATATCTCTAATCCCTGTCCTCAAAATACTGGATTCAAAACTCACAGGCCACAAGGGCTATTCCTTCATATCAAGTGTGAAATGTGTGGAAAAATGGACACTATGCTAACCAATGTATCTCCAAGAAGCATCAGATGCCAGTACTATTCAACTTGAACTCTACTCCAGCAAGTAACAACTAGGGAAACCGTGTAACGTAGAACCCGAACAATTTTCTACCTTAGCATCAATTCAAAGGAAGGGTTCACCATGTCACTGCCAAAGAAGCTCAAGCTACACCAGATGTTGTGCTAGGTAAGTGGCTCATCAACTTAGTCTCTGCCACAGTTTTATTTGACTCGGGAGATTCGCATTCATTCGTTTCTTTTGGACTTGTTGCCAAGCATGATTTGGAAATGGTTGCTCTTAGACGTACTTTATGAGTTTTTACACTTGGAGCTACTATCTCTACTAACCAAGATTGTAAGGGAGTTTTGATAGATATTAGTGGGTGTTGACTGTCGAACCCCAAAATCCATAACAGAGAGTCTTAAGTGAAACCACCCGCTAAGTCGGAACGTCAACCCCGACCTCAACCCCTGGGTATCAATCCCAAGAGGAGTGGAGTGATATGGCTCCGAATAGCCCGAGACATCAACCCCGAACTTTATCTGGCAAACTAATGCACAGATCAAGTAGGGTGATATGGTCTCCTCACTCTTTTCTTACTGAGCCAGAACGTCAATCCCAAACTCGTCCCGGCAAATTAATGCTCGACTGGAGTAGGATGATATAGTTCCCAACCTCTCAGTAGCAGAGTTACTTCACAGGGGTGATTAAACCTAATAACTCTATGATATAAACTCTGAAATTCTACCCGCAACATGTGCTTCATCAACATACACGCATGGCACATGAGCAGGCGAAAACAACTAGATTTCACAGTAGTAACTCTACGATGAAAATTGCAATATTATAAGTTCTTGAAACTTAACAACATATATTCACGAAAGGGATCCGAAGATCCAACTACATAGCGGAAGAGTAATTAAGGCTACGAAGCCAAAATGGTAAGGCCAAAAGTGGCAGCAGAACAAACCGAGCTGCCAAACCCCGGGGCAGGATCACTGCCTGGGATTTCCAGCGACTAGTCGTTGAGGGCGTCGATCTCTATGTAGAAACCACCCTCGGGAGGGGTAGTTTCCTCTGCAACAAAAATGTCAACAATAGCAGGGTGAGTACAAAATTGTACTCAGCAAGACTTACAGTGCAGAAATTAGTAATAGACGTGACAGGTATCAATAAAGGGGTAACTGTGGACTATTTTGCGGAAAGCCAATTTTACCTTTGTCAATAGAAGTAGGTAGATGAAAAACCGACTACCAGAGACTTTTCAAAGAGGACGAGTCGAACACTTCACGACCAGTCCTTACTGCAGATCACCACACCTTAGTTACCTCGACTCTTCCTCAACCACCCTGGGAGGAAGCAGTCGCTAACACCACAGCCTTAGAGTTGGCAAGTTTTAAAGTATTGTTGTAGTTGTCTAATTCGACGCAGGTAATCACCAAGTTGTCCATAACCGCGGACACGGCTATTCAAACAGTTCAAACCCTACAGGGGTGTACATCTTTACCTACACACATCAATCGACTCCTAATGCCAATGCAATTCACACACTTCACGAAGTGTGCTGGCGGAGGGTGATTGAACACGACCTTTACAATGCTTTCGACCTAGATATGAGCCATCCTTACGGGCCAATCCATGTACATCAGTCCGGCCGTGACTACGACACGGTCCCATAAGTTGTAGCAGGTGATACATCCCCGGTCCTCGACCGTGTGTAACCCTTACACCTATATTGAGCACACCACCACATCATTTTTCACTCACCCAGTGAACAGAAATGGCAAACTATGCAGCTCATACTTTAAGTCTAGGCAAATTATTCAGTCGTGGGTGGTCCATTATCCCACCCGTGTAGAAGTACGCAAATCTTGGGTCAATGTACGTCGGGAACCGGTGCTTGCGGGAAAACGAGACAACCCACCATGCTCCCAGCCATGGCCTCTCGTCTAACCCAATGAAGATTAGTCAAGTTTATTAGTTGATTCCTAGTGAACACCCAACTATCGCGTAACCCATCCAATGGTGTTGATTCATCTGCCATCCAAGAAATTATGACTTCTACATGTCTAAGCATGTCTAAACATTAATAATATAGCAAGCATTAGAACAGTGAACACTATACTACTCTAGATAGGTTCGGATGGTAGTGGAGTTGATTGAGCAACAAAGTAAGTTTTATCCACAGGAATAGGGTTCTGATTAGTGGAAAAATAGAATTTGAACGCATGTGATAATGAAATAGAAAACAACTAATACTTTGCAAATAGTAGGTGTCTACAATGTGACCAAAGGGACTGCTTGCATTGCTGCTCTGCAACGACACCCTGCTCGTGATCGGGACTATCTTCGTTAGGAACTTCCGGCTCTATCGGAGAAGAACGGAAACACCGGAAAAGAAGGGCACAATTGTAAATATGAAAATGCTGAACATCGGCATGGGATGCAATGTATGCCATGACATAGGGGATGCAAAAAGAAGACTAATTCAAGTGGAATCAATTTAATCGGAGTCCGGACGCATAAAATATCGCGATCCGCGAATCCTCCGGCTAATCGGAAACCCTAACTTGAGTTTTTAGCCAATTATGCTTTTCCTAGCATGCAAACATGTATGGAAATGACATATTTGAATAGATCACATTTTTCTGAACATTTTGATATATTATTTGCATTTTTCTGATTAAAGATGAATTTTCTATGAATTTTCCAAGATTTAATCAATTTTTAACCCTTTGTTGTATTTTTCTCAGTAAAAATAATGTTTAAAGAAATTCAAATAATAGCAGAGGCTGACAGGTGGGACCTACTGGTCAACTTTGACCAAAATTGACTAAGTCAATGACAAGTGGGGCCCACTTGTCATAATTTCTTATTTTATTTATTCTTTTATTTTAAAATCTGACGTATGGGGTCCACTGGTCATAGAGACACAATTAATGAGTGCATTAATTGTACTGTTAGCTATTGATTACAGTAATTAGTGTGTTGGTTTAGCAATAAATGTAATCATTAGCACTAAACACTGCATTAAGTATAGTTAGCATTAATTATGTCTGGAACACATTAATTAGCTGTTAGCTGCACTTAATTAACCCTTATTAGCTATTAATGATCGGCTTAATAGTGCTTTAAGGGCACTGAGCCGGTCGGCACGGGGCTTGTCGGACGGAGGCATGCGACGGGACGCACTGCCGGCGGCAAAGCGGCGGCGCGGGGGAGGCTTACGGAGCGCGGCACCGACGGCGTAGCTCCGGCGAGGCGGGGAGCGGTAGGTGGCTCGGCTCGGCGGCTCCGGACCGGGGCAACGGGAGGGCGGGCGGAACCCGTTGGGGGAGGGAAGGCGGCACCGAAGGGTGGAGGGCTCGGGGAGGTGGTGGAGATTGGCGGGACGAGGCAGCGAGGTGGAGCGGCCGGGGAGGGAGCTCCGGGCGGGGGGGCGATGCGGCGGCGTGAGCTCGGACAGAAGCGGAGCCGGAGAGGGGCGGAGCCGAAGCAAGGCGGCGAGGTGGCGGAGCTTGGCGAGCTCGGGGGCGGCCGGAGCAAGCGGAGGCAGGCGGATGGAGGGGCGCTCGGGATAAAAGGAGGCGGCGACGGGGAGGGCTCGGGGCAGCGAGCTCCGCTCGGCAAAGGCGGAGCCGGGGATGGCCGGGGTAGGGGCAAGCTGTAATACCCAATTGTAACGAAATAGGTATTTGCTTTGCATGCATGCATACATGTCATCATCCCCGCACCATCTCGTTTAAACCCGAAAAGGATATAATTGTACTTTATAGAATATGTTAATATCTCATCCTCGGTGGATATTTATACAAACACCAATCAACTTATTCGAAGTAGTTGAATTGAAAATGTCATTAATAAGGCTGGAGGAAGTCATCGAACTCTTCGAGGAGTCCCCGTCCCTAAACCTAAAACCCTAAAAGGAGCTGGGATTAGGGTTTCGACGATAGAACGATTTTTAGTGGATGCAAACCTCCCAAACTTCACAAGTAGTTTCAAAAGTGGAAACCCTAGCCCCTTGCCAATTTTCATAAATTTTGGGAAAGTTTAAAGCCTAGTCGCAGTGTAAACCCTAAATTGAGCCCTAATTCAAATTTGAACTAAAGACTAGGTCAAATCTTGTCCAAATTGATTCAAACTCTCCCAGTAACTCCCAAATAATATATTAGAGCCCCTGTAAAAATTTCAAATTATTTGGAGAAGAAATTGCACATAAAATAAAGTGGGGAATGAATCAGGAATAACTAAAAAGAAAAAGAAAAACTAAAACCCTAATCTACTCGGGCCGACAGCCTGCTCGGCCGGCCCAGCTGGCCGGCCCATTTCCCCCGCGCGCGCACCCTCCCCTTTCTCCCGCTGACGCGTGGCCCCCACCTGTCATCCTCCTTCCCTCTCAACCGCGCCCGGGCCCGCGTGTCAGGTTCTCCCCCTCCACGTCGCCGCCGCAGGCTGGCCGCTGTGGGCGGTGCCCCGCTCTCGACCGGTCCTGTCCGAGCGCGCCGCCGCCCCATAAATACCTCCCCGACAGCACCCTCCTCTCCCCCTTCACTCCCCCAAAACCCTAGCGCCCATTTCCTCATTTCCCGAGCTCCTTCCCCAGCTCCGGTCACCGGCTCCGACGAGGAATTCCTCGCCCTCCAGTGAGCCCCGCTCCCCTAATCCCACTCATCCGAGCTCCCCTTCTTATCCCTCACCTCCCCCTCCACTTTATTTCACAGATTCGCGCCGGGAACCTCGACTCCACCGCCTTCGTCCCCAAGTCCGGCCGAAGACCCCGACGAGCTCCCGAGCACGTTTCCCGACGCTCCCCTCTTCCATTTTCTTCTGCCCTAGCTTCCTTTCTTCCTCCTAAACCTCCCCGTTGCTTCCTCTTCGCAGATCTGCCCCTGGTGACCCCCGACGCCGACGACCCGAAGCCACTCGCCGCCGGTCCTCGTCGCCAGTCCCTCCTCCGACCTCCCCGGTCCTCCCCAAGCACCACAGCCTCCCCAGGGTGAGCCACCGCTCCTCCCCGATGTCTCCCCGAGCCCACCAGAGCCCCGGAGCTAGCTCCGGCGAGCCCTCCGGCGAGGTCTCCGCCGCTGGGGTGCTGTTCCGGCTCGGTCCCGAGAGAGAAGAAGAGAGAGAGAGGCGGGTGGCCGCGTGGCAGTCGCTGGCTGGCTGGCTGAGTCCAGTCAGCTGCTGACTGGGGCTCGGCTGCCCAGTCAGCCCTGCCATCCGGGGCCCACATGTCATCCCGAGAGGGTTTAAGGGGTGGGAATCTGGAGTAGATTAGCTCGGGTACGCGTAGGGTTTGCAGATTAGAACTGGGTAAGGTTCGGGTGTACCTAGCAATTAGGGTTAGGACTGTTTAGGTTAGATTTTGAATAAAATTTCAAACTTGTATAACTTTCAAACCACACGTCCAAATTTGATAAATTTTATATATTTGGAAAGCTTATGAAATTCTCTACAGGATGGCTGAATCAAAACTTAATTTTGAGCACATGCACAAGGGAATACTTAGGGTTATTGTTTAGCTATTGTCGACGGATCGATAAACCCTAACTTCGCAACGGTAGCTCCGATTTCGACAAGCCTTATAGTTTTGGAAACCTTGAGGATTTCCTACGACTTGGCTGGAACCAAATTCTAACACCTGTACTCAGATTTAAACATTATAAAGAGATAGCTAATCAACCCTCTCGCTGCGTGTGAATCTTTGGAAATTCATGTTATTCGATCCATAGTCTCGATGCATACGATTCCAAATGTTCTAGGTTTAGACTTCAGAACCTTTCGATGTCCTTAACAACCTTAGGGTTTCACCATTTCGTTCTAGTTAGATAAATGACTAACCCTAACTCGACATAAGGTTAATATTACATGCATGCATGCGCAAGGCATTAGGGTAACATCAACCACTTTAGTTGTATATGCCTTGTCGTAGCAGAACCCTAGCCATCCTAGCATCTTCATGACATGCACATTCCACCTAAATATCATGCATACATGCTGGACCTTATGGATTCTTTTACCGTTTCTTTTCCGGTATTCGTGTTAATCGCAACAGAGCCCGAAGAAGGTGACCACCCGGCTTACAGCTCCCCGCAAGATCAGGAACAACCCGAACAAGGCAAGCAGAGCTTGTTGCATCTTTACTTTCCGTACTCTTGTGTATGCCCTTTTTATATGTGCTATGTGTATGATGTTTATCTGTGAATCGTCGCAAAGTTGCGTACACTAGCATGTGTAGGATGTGTCTTACGTCGAGAACATCTGATGGCTCTTCAACTAAATTGTTAAGTGAGTTGTGAGAGCCGAGGGCGTGCACAATGGGTACGGTTGGTGTTCATCGTAGTTTGATGGCGACCCAGGAGTAAGTAGAGATTTGTCGTCACACCAACCCTATCTTCAGCGTGTCACCATCCCTTATCACACGGGAACGCTAGCGAGAACCAACACTGAGGATAGCTGGGGTAAGCCTCCATGCACTTTGGAGGCTCGCTACCTCCAAACTGTTATGCACTCACTATGCCTGCAGGGGTTGAGTTGTCGGTAGTGGTTCGAGAGATTAAAATGAACATGTGTGGATTGGATCAATTTGGATTTGACTTAGGGGCTGCCCTAATTGAATTGGATGATGTTTAATGGATTGATTTGGATTGGACTCATGGGCTGCCCCAATGGATTTGGATTTGCTGATTTGATCTCGTGGTGAATTGGTTATGACATGTTTGTATCCTGAGTTAGATTGTTACTTAGTCTGTCCTTATTTCATCTTGTTAATGTTATGTTCTTAACTTGTATATTGTTACTCTGAGAAGCATTCATGTTTAATTGTTGCTATACTAGTATGCGTAGGACATTTAATCAAGCACGAATAAGTCTTGCGAGTACGTTTGTACTCACCTAGGTTATTCCTAGAGCTTGCAGGTGAGCCGGTGGTCGAAGATTATTTCGATGATGCCTGAACTTGTGTTTCCTCGGTAGTGTTCGACTCATGGGATAGGTTGTAGCTTTTGGTCAGCGGTCACTATGCCGCTGTGGGACTCATTTACTGTTCTTCCGCTGTTGTTTAATTACTCCGTACTCGGATATGTTTTCGGATATGACCGACTGATGTAATATGTTGTCCCATCGTGGACTGTTATTAGTAATATCGTATTGTAGAGCTTTGTGATGATATCCGAGTTGTTAGATCAGGCTGCCCCTGCACAATGTGTGAATGATATGAAGTGTATGGGTATGCCGTGAAGAGTCGAAGCCGTACCTTTTTCTACTAAGTCGAGCAGGTGTTGGTTGAGTGACCCGCTGGCTGAGATGCTGTGCCGGCCAGGCAGGGTGTGGGCGTGTTCTACCGGGCTTTCGAGCGACCCACTAGCTTCCGAGCTAGGTTAGGGTGTGGGTAGAATCGCCGGGCTCCTCCGACCTTGCTTGTCGTGGTAGGATTCGGGAACGACTCTGAACCTTCACCGGATCATGGAATCGTATGTGGTTCTGGGAAGATTGGTCGCTTCCGGCCGGCTCGCACGTGGCGGGTGTCGGATCGTTCCGCCTTGGTGCGTACGGCGCAGGTACCGTGCCACCGGGCTGACGAGTCCTTCGGTCCTTGGCGACTTCGCGTTCCCCTAATCATATGCAATTCCGGGTCCGTGACAGCTTGGTATCAGAGCCGAGCTGACCGTAGGAAGCCAATTGCAGGTGGTCGTTAGATAGGACTCGCCAATGTCGAGAAAACTATTTGCAAAATTAAACCCTATGTTTAAATTAATAAGTAGATTGCTTTTTATTCCTTAACCTCATCACTCTTAGTTCTGAATGTTCTTCCCTATTGCATTTGTTTTTCCTTGTGTGGCTAACCATATCCTCACTAACCCTAAAATTGTATAGGATGGTGTACAACATTGTGACCGACCCACATCAGCTAGGAGGATGGGCTACCCTGTTGTGGAGGATGTTGGAGTACCTTGGAGTGCCCCAGGAAGACCTCCCTGCTTTCCACGCCAAGACTTATAAGGTTCACGGGAAGACTCATTTTTGGATGGGATGGGTCACAGTGAGAGTCTCGGATCTGGATCAGACCTTTACAGCACCCAGACCAAGTGATGCGGATGCCCGACTGGAAGCCTCAAGGAAAGCAGTTCTCCACCTACGGCATCACTTTGATGAGATCTTCCTATTCTCCCCCTTCCGTCTCATTCCCCAGGTTACTGATGGGGGCGCCAGCATTTCGGTACCAGCGCCCAGTGACGACGAAGAAGAAGATGAGACTGAGATGGAGACGGCCAATCACATTGTCTCTGCGGAAGTAATGCACGATAGGTTGTATCGGGACTATGGAAATGCTACTCAAGAGGTGGAACGGCTGACAAGAGTTAACCGCAAGCTTCGCTCTGAATTGCGCCGAAGGTATCATGTGGCGAATGAAGATGAGTCTTGCGGCGAGAGCCCTTTTGTTCCGGTACAAGAGCCGACCCCAACTCCACCCGGTGAGGCCAATCAACCTCAGAGTTCTGGAGTCAAGCCACGCAAGAGGATGACGTCCCGTGAGTATCTGCGACTCTTCACCCCAAAACCCTCACGTGAAGGTACCTCGACACCAGCCGCTCCAGTCCCTTCTGATGAAGCTGCACTGTCTGAAGAAGAAGAAGAGGACCCGTCGATTCGGTGTGGTACTCTACCAGTAATTCACCGACCGATGAAGAATAGGAAGAAGTTTGGAGAATAATAATGGAGGCTATGAGACCTGCTGATCAGGAAGAAGCTTCGTAAAACCTTAGTAGTGCTGTTCGGATTTTGGTGTTAAGTAGAAGGTCCCATTTGGTGGTATAAGCCGAACCAAACCCTAGGTTTAACATATCTTTTGGAGGCATGTAATTGGGTATCGGTGGCTGCAATTTTGGCACATTGTAATGTTTATTTCACCATAAGGGTGATTTAAACCGCAGCCCCATACATGAACTCTGATGAACGTATTAATGCATCCGTGGGTTATTGTCAACCATTCTTGTCATGTTTTGTGCTTCATTTTCTCGTGAAAATGTGTATAACATGATGTGACACGTTCATGAGTACCTCGCTGCACCGTTGTGGAAATACTTTAGTTTTCTATCCCTCAAGTGTTACCGTCTCATTTCGTGTCCTTTGGTTGCAACAGAATGGCGTCAGGAACACGCGGAGCTGCCCGTGGACGCCGGGAACGTGATGAGGAAGAAGTGCCACCCCCTCCCACAGCAGCCCAATATTGCGGATCTGCTAGTGACCCAGAACAGGATCCTGGAGCAGCTTGCTCGCAATCAAGGCGCCGCAGGCGGACAAGCTAGAGGCGGCCTGTCCGAGTTCCAGCGGACACAACCGCCCACCTTCGATCGAGCTGACGACCCTTTGGAGGCGGATAACTGGATCCGCACGATCGAAAGGAAACTTCAGCTGGCACAGTGTGCCGAGGAAGAAAAAGTTAATTTCGCCTCCCATTATCTGGAAGGAGCTGCCGCCGACTGGTGGGAGAACTTCTTGGCCGTACAAGCTCCCGGCCATGTGGTCACGTGGGCCGAGTTTCGAACCGGCTTTCGTGCATTCCACATCCCCGATGGCGTCATGGCCCTGAAGAAGGAGGAATTCCGCGATCTCCGACAGGGCAAGAAGTCCGTGTTAGAGTTCCTCCACGACTTCAACCACCTAGCCCGATACGCGCCGCGAGAAGTCTCCACCGATGAGGACAGGGTGGAGAAATTCATGGGCAAGCTGAACGATGAAATGCAAGCCAAGTTGGCTATCGTCGATGTACGGGACTTTCCAGCACCTGGTGGACAAAGCTATCAAGATTGAAGCAAAGGAATCCGTCCTCCAACAGAACCGCAAGCGTGAGAGAGAGGCGCAGAAGTCTGTTGCTAGTAGCTCTCAAAAGCCGCGGGTATGGCAGCAGCAGCCACCCCGTCCTGCAGGACAGTATCCACCCAGGCCCCAGGGTTATGCGCAGCGCCCTCAGCAACCAAGTTCTCAGCCTCGCCCTCAGGGAGGACAGCAGCGACCTTTGCCTGACTTAAGCAAGGTTAGATGCTACAACTGCGGAAACATGGGACATTTTGCCAACCACTGCAGTCTTCCACGCACGGGACACACCTATGCCCCCAACCTGCAGCAAGGGCAGCCAAGAGGAGGTCCGCAAGTCAAAGGATCAGCTCCAACCAAGTCCCAAGCCCCCGGCCGTGGCCGAGTCAACCACGTCACGGCGGAAGAAGCACAGGACGCACCAGAGGTGGTGCTGGGTACGCTCTCGGTGAACTCAACTCCTGCTACAGTTCTTTTCGATTCCGGAGCATCCCATTCATTCATATCAAGCAAGTTTGCACATGACAATCGTATTCCTTCATCAGCATTGCATTCTCCTCTTATTATTGCAACTCCCGGCTCGGAGTTAAGGACCGAGCTGATTTGTGAGGGTGTTAAAGTAGAGATTGGCGGGGAAATGTTTCTGGCCAACATGGTAGTTTCTGGGATCAGCTGGACTAGATGCTATATTGGGCATGAACTGGTTGGTCCAGCACAAAGCCAAGATAGACTGCGCCAGAAGATCAGTGTCTCTTACCTCTGAGTCCGGTAAGGAAGTGATATTCGTGTCCTCGTCCACATCAGGGTGTCTCTTTGCTTTGAGTGGTACCCAAGATCAGGGAGTTGAGATGGTCCCCGTAGTATGTGAGTATCCAGATGTCTTCCCGGAAGAATTGCCGGGTATGCCCCCTGATCGGGCAGTAGAGTTTGTTATTGACCTTCCACCTGGAACCGCTCCTGTCTCGAAGCGCCCTTATCGGATACCCCCGAATGAACTGATAGAGATGAAGAAGCAACTCCAGGAACTTGAGGAAAAGGGTTTCATCCGACCCAGCTCATCGCCGTGGGGTTGCCCTGCAATGTTTGTGAAGAAGAAAGATTCAAGCCTCAGGATGGTGGTCGACTACCGACCGTTGAATGAACTCACCGTGAAGAACAAGTACCCACTTCCCCGAATTGATGACCTCTTTGATCAGCTAACCGGAGCCTGTGTCTTCTCCAAAATAGATCTCCGGTTAGGTTACCATCAGATAAAGATTAGGTCTGAAGACATCCCGAAGACAGCTTTTACCACCCGGTATGGATCATATGAGTACACCGTCATGTCTTTCGGTCTAACCAACGCCCCTTCCACCTTCATGCAACTCATGAATTCCGTATTCATGGAGTATCTCGATCGCTTTGTGGTCGTCTTCATCGACGACATCCTCATCTATTCCAAATCTGAGCTGAACATAAAGACCACTTGAGAATGGTGCTCGACAAGCTCCGATGAGCATCGTCTCTATGCCAAGTTCTCGAAGTGTGAATTTTGGAAGCACCAAGTGGAGTTCTTAGGGCATGTGCTCTCAGCTGACAGGTGTTGCAGTAGACCCGAGCAAGGTGCAAGCCGTCCAAGAATGGAAGCAGCCTAAGTCAGTTACCCAGATTCGTAGCTTTCTAGGTCTGGCAGGGCTACTACCGCCGATTCATTGAAGGATTCTCTTCCATAGCCAAGCCGATGACAGAGTTGCTGAAGAAAGAGGCCAAGTTTATATGGTCCGACAAGTGCGAAAAGAGTTTCCAAGAGCTTAAAGAAAGGTTGACTTCAGCCCCAGTGCTTACCCTCCCAGATGTCCATAAAGACTTTGAAGTGTATTGCGATGCCTCGCGGAATGGATTGGGCTGTGTCCTCATGCAAGAAGGCCGCGTGGTAGCTTATGCTTCACGTCAGTTGCGTCCTCATGAGGCCAATTACCCCACTCACGACTTGGAACTAGCAGCTGTGGTTCACGCTCTCAAGATTTGGCGCCATTACCTTATCGGTAACCGCTGTGAAATCTATTCAGACCATAAGAGCCTGAAGTATCTGTTCACCCAACCGGACCTGAATCTCCGTCAAAGAAGGTGGCTCGAGCTCATCAAGGATTATGACCTGGGTTTAAATTATACCCCTGGCAAAGCTAACGTCGTTGCTGATGCCCTTAGTCGGAAAGCTTACTGCAACAACCTCGTGATTATGGAGCAACAACCACCGCTTCATGAGGAGTTCCAACGGCTCAATCTGGAGATGGTTGAGCAAGGTACCCTCGCCACTCTTGAAGTAAAACCATCCTTAGAAGACCAAGTCAAGGCTGCCCAAGCTCAGAACGCCGGTATGCAGAAGATCCGAGAGAAAGTGAAGACTGGAACAGCGACCTGCTTCACCGAAGACAAGGATGGAGTACTGTGGTTTGGAAAGCGACTCGTGGTGCCCAAGGATCGGGAGTTAAAGAACCTCATTCTCCATGAAGCCCATAACTCCCCGTTAGCCATTCACCCTGGCAGCACCAAGATGTACCAAGACCTTCGTCACAGATTTTGGTGGACCCGAATGAAGCGAGAGATCGCTCAATATGTTGCCGAGTGTGACGTGTGCCGCCGGGTGAAAGCCGAACATCAGAGACCAGCAGGCCTACTTCAACCACTCCCTATTCCCGAATGGAAATGGGAGGAGATTGGAATGGATTTTCGTGGTAGGCTTACCGAAATCCCCGAAGGGCAATGACGCAATATGGGTGATTGTGGATCGCCTTTCCAAGGTCGCTCATTTCATTCCGGTGAAGACCACACATAAGGTGAGTCAGTTGGCAAGGTTGTACATCGCCCGAATCGTTTGCCTCCATGGTGTTCCCAAGAGGATCGTTTCGGATAGAGGCACCCAGTTCACCAGCCGATTCTGGAAATGCCTACATGAAGCTATGGGAACTTCTCTATCCTTCAGCACCGCTTTTCATCCTCAAACCAGTGGTCAAGTTGAGCGGACAAATCAAATTCTGGAGGACATGTTAAGATCGTGTGCACTCACGCTAGGTTCCAACTGGGAAGATTGCTTGCCATATGCCGAGTTTGCCTACAACAACAGTTATCAAGCGAGTCTCGGTATGGCACCCTTTGAAGTACTTTACGGAAGAAAGTGTAGGACTCCCTGAACTGGTCCGAGACCGGCGAGAGGCAGTTCTTTGGACCTAATCCAATTGAGGAAGCCGAAGATTTGGTTCAACTCATCCGAGAACGTCTTCGTGAAGCTCAGTCCAGACAGAAAAGCTATGCCGACCCTCATCGCCGAGAAGTTACCTTTCAGGTTGGAGATAGTGTGTACCTCAAGGTCACCCCATGCAGAGGTGTTCGCCGCTTTGCAATGAAGGGCAAGTTAGCTCCTCGCTATATCGGTCCCTACCGAGTCCTAGCCAAGCGAGGCACAGTCGCATACCAGTTGGAACTACCTCCTGAGCTATCTCGATTGCATGATGTCTTCCACGTGTCCCAACTAAAGGCATGTCATCGCGTCCCTGAAAAGAAGACCAATCCTGAAATCGAAGTGCTACATGAAGACCTCTCTTATCGAGAACATCCGGTGTGTATTCTTGATGAGATGGAACGCAAGACTCGAAACCGCACCATCAAATTCTTCAAGGTACAGTGGAGCAACCACACTGAAGATGAAGCTACCTGGGAACGCGAAGAATGGCTCCAGACCGAGTTTCCAACCTTGTTTGTCGATCGTTAGAGATCTCGGGTCGAGATCTTTTTAAGGGGGGTAGGTTTTGTAATACCCAATTGTAACGAAATAGGTATTTGCTTTGCATGCATGCATACATGTCATCATCCCCGCACCATCTCGTTTAAACCCGAAAAGGATATAATTGTACTTTATAGAATATGTTAATATCTCATCCTCGGTGGATATTTATACAAACACCAATCAACTTATTCGAAGTAGTTGAATTGACAAATGTCATTAATAAGGTGGAGGAAGTCATCGAACTCTTCGAGGAGTCCCCGTCCCTAAACCTAAAACCCTAAAGGAGCTGGGAATTAGGGTTTCGACGATAGAACAATTTTTAGTGGATGCAAACCTCCCAAACTTCACAAGTAGTTTCAAAAGTGGAAACCCTAGCCCCTTGCCAATTTTCATAAATTTTGGGAAAGTTTAAAGCCTAGTCGCAGTGTAAACCCTAAATTGAGCCCTAATTCAAATTTGAACTAAAGACTAGGTCAAATCTTGTCCAAATTGATTCAAACTCTCCCAGTAACTCCCAAATAATATATTAGAGCCCCCTGTAAAAATTTCAAATTATTTGGAGAAGAAATTGCACATAAAATAACGTGGGGAATGAATCAGGAATAACTAAAAAGAAAAAGAAAAACTAAAACCCTAATCTACTCAGGCCGACAGCCTGCTTGGCCGGCCCATTTCCCTGCGCGCGCGCCCTCCCCTTTCTCCCGCTGACGCGCGGCCCCCACCTGTCATCCTCCTTCCCTCTCAACCGCGCCCGGGCCCGCGTGTCAGGTTCTCCCCCTCCACGTCGCCGCCGCAGGCTGGCCGCTGTGGGCGGTGCCCCGCTCCCGACCGGTCCTGTCCGAACGCGCCGCCGCCCCATAAATACCTCCCCGACAGCACCCTCCTCTCCCCCTTCACTCCCCCAAAACCCTAGCGCCCATTTCCTCACTTCCCGAGCTCCTTCCCCTAGCTCTGGTCACCGGCTCCGACGAGGAATTCCTCGCCCTCCAGTGAGCCCCGCTCCCCTAATCCCACTCATCCGAGCTCCCCTTCTTATCCCTCACCTCCCCCTCCACTTTATTTCACAGATTCGCGTCGGGAACCTCGACTCCACCGCCTTCGTCCCCAAGTCCGGCCGAAGACCCCGACGAGCTCCCGAGCACGTTTCCCGACGCTCCCCTCTTCCATTTTCTTCTGCCCTAGCTTCCTTTCTTCCTCCTAAACCTACCCGTTGCTTCCTCTTCGCAGATCTGCCCCTGGTGACCCCCGACGCCGACGACCCGAAGCCACTCGCCGCCGGTCCTCGTCGCCAGTCCCTCCTCCGACCTCCCCGGTCCTCCCCAAGCACTGCAGCCTCCCCAGGGTGAGCCACCGCTCCTCCCCGATGTCTCCCCGAGCCCACCAGAGCCCCGGAGCTAGCTCCGACGAGCCCTCCGGCGAGGTCTCCGCCGCTGAGGTGCTGTTCCGGCAGGTCCCGAGAGAGAAGGAAGAGAGAGAGAGGCGGGTGGCCGCGTGGCAGTCGCTGGCTGGCTGGCTGAGTCCAGTCAGCTGTTGACTGGGGCTCGGCTGCCCAGTCAGCCCTGCCATCCGGGGCCCACATGTCATCCCGAGAGGGTTTAAGGGGTGGGAATCCGGAGTAGATTAGCTCGGGTACGCGTAGGGTTTGCAGATTAGAACTGGGTAAGGTTCGGGTGTACCTAGCAATTAGGGTTAGGACTGTTTAGGTTAGATTTTGAATAAAATTTCAAACTTTTATAACCTTCAAACTACACGTCCAAATTTGATAAATTTTATATATTTGGAAAGCTTATGAAATTCTCTACAGGATGACTAAATCAAAACTTAATTTTGAACACATGCACAAGGGAATACTTAGGGTTATTGTTTAGCTATTGTCACGGATCGATAAACCCTAACTTCGCAACGGTAGCTCCGATTTCGACAAGCCGTATAGTTTTGGAAACCTTGAGGGATTTCTACGACTTGGCTAGAACCAAATTCTAACACCTGTACTCAGATTTAAACATTATAAAGAGATAGCTAATCAACCCTCTCGCGCGTGTGAATCTTTGGAAATTCATGTTATTCGATCCATAGTCTCGATGCATACGATTCCAAATGTTCTAGGTTTAGACTTCAGAACCTTTCGATGTCCTTAGCAAGCTTAGGGTTCCACCATTTGTTCTAGTTGATAAATGACTAACCCTAACTCGACATAAAGGTTAATATTACATGCATGCATGCGCAAGGCATTAGGGTAACATCAACCACTTTAGTTGTATATGCCTTGTCATAGCAGAACCCTAGCCATCCTAGCATCTTCATGACATGCACATTCCACCTAAATATCATGCATACATGCTGGACCTTATGGATTCTTTTACCGTGTCTTTTCCGGTATTTGTGTTAATCGCAACAGGGCCCGAAGAAGGTGACCACCCGGCTTACAGCTCCCCGCAAGATCAGGAACAACCCGAACAAGGCAAGCAGAGCTTGTTGCATCTTTACCTTCCGTACTCTTGTGTATGCCCTTTTTATATGTGCTATGTGTATGAATGTTTATCTGTGAATCGTCGCAAAGTTGCGTACACTAGCATGTGTAGGATGTGGCTTACGTCGAGAACATCTGATGGCTCTTCAACTAAATTGTTAAGTGAGTTGTGAGAGCCGAGGGCGTGCACAATGGGTACGGTTGGTGTTCATCGTAGTTTGATGGCGACCCAGGAGTAAGTAGAGATTTGTCGTCACACCAACCCTATCTTCAGCGTGTTACCATCCCTTATCACACGTGAACGCTAGCGAGAACCAACACTGAGGATAGCTGGGGTAAGCCTCCATGCACTTTGGAGGCTCGCTACCTCCAAACTGTTATGCACTCACTATGCCTGTAGGGGTTGAGTTGTCGGTAGTGGTTCGAGAGATTAAAATGAACATGTGTGGATTGGATCAATTTGGATTTGACTTAGGGGCTGCCCTAATTGAATTGGATGACGTTTAATGGATTGATTTGGATTGGACTCATGGGCTGCCCCAAAGGATTTGGATTTGCTGATTTGATCTCGTGATGAATTGGTTATGAGATGTTTGTCTCCTGAGTTAGCTTGTTACTTAGTCTGTCCTTATTTCATCTTGTTAATGTTATGTTCTTAACTTGTATATTGTTACTCTGAGAAGCATTCATGTTTAATTGTTGTTATACTAGTATGCATAGGACATTTAATCAAGCACGAATAAGTCTTGCGAGTACGTTTGTACTCACCTAGGTTATTCCTAGAGCTTGCAGGTGAGCCGGTGGTCGAAGATTATTTCGATGATGCCTGAACTTGTGTTTCCTCAGTAGTGTTCGACTCATGGGATAGGTTGTGGCTTTTGGTCAGCGGTCGCTATGCCGCTGTGGGACTCATTTACTGTTCTTCCGCTGTTGCTTAATTACTCCGTACTCGGATATGTTTTCGGATATGACCGACTGATGTAATATGTTGTCCCATCGTGGACTGTTATTAGTAATATCGTATTGTGGAGCTTTGTGATGATATCCGAGTTGTTAGATCAGGCTGCCCCTGCACAATGCGTGAATGATATGAAGTGTATGGGTATGCCGTGAAGAGTCGAAGCCGTACCTTTTTCTACTAAGTCGAGCAGGTGTTGGTTGAGTGACCCGCTGGCTGAGATGCTGTGCCGGCCAGGCAGGGTGTGGGTGTGTTCTACCGGGCTTTCGAGCGACCCACTAGCTTCCGAGCTAGGTTAGGGTGTGGGTAGAATCGCCGGGCTCCTCCGACCTTGCTTGTCGTGGTAGGATTCGGGAACGACTCTGAACCTTCACCGGATCATGGAATCGTATGTGGTTCTGGGAAGATTGGTCGCTTCCGGCCAGCTCACACGTGGCGGGTGTCGGATCGTTCCGCTTTGGTGCGTACGGCGCAGGTACCGTGCCACCGGGCTGATGAGTCCTTCGGTCCTTGGCGACTTCGCGTTCCCCTAATCATATGCAATTCCAGGTCCATGACAAAGCACCGGTGGGCGACGACCGAGGCGAGCAAAGGGGGCCGCGGGACTGCAGAGCGGGGGGGAGAAGAAGGCTTCGGCCGGGTGGAGCGGCAAGCCCGGTGAGGAGAGAAGTGGAGTGGGGTGGATAAGACCGGCGGGTTGGGGATAAGGCAGCGGCGGCTTAGGGGAGAAGGCACCGGGGTGGCGGGCTGGGCCGGAAGGGAAAGGTGGGCCGGTGCGGGAAGAGGGAAAACGGGCTGGGAAGGGGGCCCGTTCGGCAGAGAGGGGAGGGGAAATTAGGTTTAGATTTTTATTTTCCTTTGTTTTGCTTTTGTTTTTTTCTGTTTTGATTTTTGATTTGATTCCTTTGCAAACTTGCTTCATTTCAACATAATTCAAACTAAGATTCAACTTCAAAATTTTTACTCATGTCATGCTCATGATGCACAATTAACGAGTGATTAGAAGAGGGATGTTACATTGACGCACAATATTTCCGATATTTAACTCCCGAAATCCTCATAAAAGGCAAGGTATTGTGGTCATTATATACAAATTTGTGTCTTTACAAACCTATTTCACAAGTTTTGGTGCGTCAATTTTTTTTACAGGAAATAAAGAATTTCTCCCAAAAATATCAGAAGTATAATCATTGCAAAATCACCATCGAACCATCACCGGACACCGGAGGAGGTACCAGCAAAAACCCTTGGGTTTAGGCTAGTCCAGACTAGAGGGTCAGCCGGGGGCTTATCCGTTTATCCGGGGAGAATCGTGTGCACCAAGAAGTCCTGCGGGAGAGTCAGTCATGCACCCCCTTCACGCCATCCGCGGACCGAGCACAACCTTTGTTCGAGGACTGGTCGACCCTTATTAGGTCAGCCGGCCTATATAAACCCCTCAACTCTCCTCCATTTGAACCACCACCACTTCATTTCTTCTCCTCTTTGAGGTACCACCTCACTTATAGCTCTAGCTAGAGTAGAGTAGGCGACACCAGAGTCAAAAATAGCTAGGAGGAAGAGTCAGCCTATGAGCCAAAGTTTCAAGGAAATCCTCTTCGATAATTTTATGCTTTGGTAGGTGTGCCGATGGAATCAGGTTTAAATTATCTAGGACTAAAAGGTGTAGCCTAGAGGCTAGCCTACTGCCGTTCGGATATAGAGGGGATTACCTGTGATGAGATTCCCCCTTTACCTAGAGCCTACCACTATAGTGATCTTGTCGAGACAATAGTTTTAAGTGTAGCCAAACTTCGTCTCCACATAGTCAGGGCGTGACTATAGGAGGAATATCCCAAGAGTTTTTTGAGACTTCATCCAGCTACACCTCTAATTGTTAGGTTAGTCGGTGACAGCGCCTAAATTTGATATCGGTTATTCCAGAGCGTTGAATCTTGACCTAACAACTTATAAATAAGTAAAATACTTACCTTCCCCCCTTATATAGCTATACCAATGAATTAGCACTCTTACCTTCAAGCTATTAGACTCTGGCTAGCTATCTACTCTCTTAGACGTTACTTGTGTAGGCTGAAAACCTCTCTACCTGGTGGTCATCTATCCTTATCTATTTAGGTGACAGAGAATTAGATACATATATACGATATCTTGGTATCTGATACCTCTACTCAAACCTATTTGCTTCCCATGGATTTGATAAACCCTACAATACTTCCATGGTGAAATGCTACAATAGCTCTTCTGTGCGCTTCAGGATATAAATATCTATAGGCCGTAAGAATAGCGAACAAGCATTTCTGGCACTGTTGCCAGGTCGTCAGCTTTGAGCTCGAGATATCAATTACCACTATATTTATATAGTATCCAATTTCTTGAACCCCCTTACCCTGTTCGTGTCTTTTCTTCTCTATTTGAATAGGGTAGTGCATGTCTGGTTTCTCCCTTCCTAAAAACTACCGACCGGACCTTGAGGCAATCTTGAGAGAGACCCGTTCTAAACTTAAGAAAACCCCAGTCCCGCCAAAGAAGGTCTTTGCACCGAATCCACTTGGTGATCTTGCAAGTTCTTCTCTTTCTTCAGCTCTAGAAAGTCCTCATCCGATTTGATAGTCCAACTCATGTGGTTATCCACCAGCGATTATGGCCGAGAAGACCCTACAACAGTACTCCGTACCAAGCAACAACAATGTCCCCACGATGGCATTGCCAGCTCTCGGGGCTAGAACTTTGAGTTCAAGCTAGCCCTTGTCCATATGGTTAGCAACTCTCTCTTTCTATGGCAAGCAATTGGAAGATGCCAACATGCATCTCGAAACATTCTTGGAGATCTATAGCATGTTCAAACTGAAGAACGTGGTTAACGACACCTTCTATTTTAGGCTTTTTCCATTCTCTGTCCTCGGAAAAGCCAAACAGTGGTTTCACACACTCCCTACTTCTAAAGACGAGTCTTTAGAAAAGTGTTCTAATGCCTTCCTCACCAAGTATTTCCCTCCTAAGAGAACTACCCAACTGAGGAATAAGATCACTAATTTCCAGTAGACTCATGATGAATCCATCACAGAAGCTTGGGAGAGGTTCCAAAAAAGTATTCTATCATGTCCTCATCACAACATGGAGGAGTGGCAGCTCTTGATTCAAACCTTCTACAATGGACTCGTGAGCATCTCGCATGCTGCCGCCAGAGGCACTTTGATCAACAAGGTGGTCAAAAACCAAGGATGGGAAACTGAGTGTTCGTAGTCAAGCCAAACTAGAGGAATTCACTCCTTGGAAGGCATGGACTTCTTCGCTGCCAAAGTAGAAGAAACTTTACAAAAAGATCAAGGTCTTCCTATATCCGCAAAGACCATGAAGGCAGCCAACACAAGGATGACTTGTGAAGAATGTGGAAAGTGGTTCACATTGGAATAGACTATCCCACAAGACAGGATAAAGACATCAACTACGTTAACAACTATCGTCCCCATGAGAACCAAGGCTACCAACCCGGCTGGAGGAATCAACCAAACCTCAATTTTGGCAACAAGGGTAACAATGGTAACAACTCCTATCCTTCTCAAAATTCATCTCATACTGCAACTCTTGATCCTCCCTTAAGGAATATATTGATGCCCAATCTAGAATTAATGAAAGCATTAACAAGAATTTCTATTGGAATAATAAAATCCTAGAGGTATAGATGCAAAAATAGAGAATCTTTCTACTTCTATTCTATAGCAGTTGAGTTACAACAAAATGCTAGAAACCCAAATTGCACAGCTTGCTACTTCTGTTCCAAAAAGCAATGTAGGACATCTACCAGGACAGCCGGAGGCCAATCCTCATGAGCAAGTCAACGTTGTCGCTACTAGGGCCGGTAAAATGCTCAAGGATCTAGAGTAGCCAGAAGATTCATGACGAACTAACGACCAAGGAGGATCAACCACAAGAAAACTCTGCACCTACTCCCAAGAGCAGCCCACATGAGTATTTGACAGCATCATGCTGCCATTTCCTCCATGTACCCGCAAAAACAACTTGGATGAATAGTACAGTAAGTTTTCTGAAGTAACTAAAAAACTTCATGTCATTATCCCATTGCTAGATGCCATGCAAGTCCTGACCTACGCAAGGTACCTAAATGATGCTTATAAAGCTGAATGAGAAGTGCAGGGATACCAAAACAGGACATGAGGTAATTTTTTATAGGTCGTACTCCATCATGGATGCCGCACAGCCCTGCTGCCCCATCCAATCGTGCACCTACACCATCTACATCCTGGAGCAAGCCTCGTCCAACTACCGTAAATTCCACATCACGAGCACCTAAGGCATCAAAACTAAATCCAAAGCTCCTGCTAAGATTTCTACTTTGACCGCTTCGTCTGGATGAACCAAGGATATGCAATGCAACCATTGTAAGGGATATGGACACATGATGAAGGATTGTCCGAGCAAGCGTGTGTCAATTGTGCGGGAGATGGTGAGATTCTTATCTAGTGATTTGGATGAAAATACATATCTGTGCTTGCAGGTGACCATGCAGATGACGACCCTGAGCCTGAACTGAAAGAAGTACACGATGACATTGACATTGTGGATCAATATTTGAGTATTATTGCCAAACGTGTGCTTAGTGCACAAATGGATCGAGCCGAGCAAAATCAGCGACACAATTTGTTCCAAATAAAAGGCATCGTCAAGGAGCTCTCAATTCATGTTATTATTCATGTAGGGAGTTGCAATAACTTGGTGAGTATGGACATGATCAAGAAGCTTTCTTTACCCACTCGTCAACACCTCATCCATATCATATATGATGGTTCAATAGCAGTAGCAAGTTAAAGGTCAGACGTTTGCAACTGGTTCTTATAATGACTATGTTGATTGCCATATTGTACCTATGCATGCTCTATGTTACTACGTAGAACTTGGCAATATGAAAAATATTCTTTGCCTCATGGTAAAACCAATCAATACTCTCCCACTTATAAGGGAAAGAAACTTGTGTTGAGCCCTATGTCTCCTGAGCAAATGTTGAAAAATGAAGTTGCTAGAGCTATTATTAATAATAAAAATCAGGAGCATAATGAAAGTAAAAATCAGATTGTCGCTAGAGAGTTTGAGCATCACAAAAATCATGATAAATCTGAATCTAGCCAAAAGAATCAGATAAAACTAAAAGGGTCAAGTTTTCTTCATACTAAATCTGATATTTCTGATTTTGATGCTAGTAATTATATTTGATATGCATTAATGTGCAAAGAGCCTTGTTTTCATTTGAGGATGAGCCACCTTCTTTGCCTCCTGCTATCACAAAGATTTTGTAGGAGTACTTAGACGTCTTTCCTGTAGACGTACCGCCGAGATTACCACCGATTCGAGGGATCAAGCACCTAATTTATTTAATTCCTAGCACCTCACTACCCAACCATGTGTCCTTCAGGACCAACCTAGAGGAGACAAAAGAAATTCAGTGGCAAGTTCAAGAATTACTTGAGAAAAGGGTATGTTTGTGAATCTCTAAGTCCATGTGTTCTACCGATGATTTTACACCTAAGAAAAATGAATCATGATGTATGTGTGTTGATTATTGAGCTATTAATAATATTACCATTCGTTATCGTCATGCCATTCCTAGGTTAGGTGATATTCTTGATGAATTGAGTGGCTCAATGATTTTCTCTAAAGTTGATCTGCGTAGTTAATATCACAAATTCGCATGAAATTAGGAGATGAATGGAAAATAGCATTTAAAACTAAGTCTGGTCTATATGAGTGGTTAGTAATGTTGTTTGGTTTAACTAATGCACCTAGTACTTTCATGAGATTGATGAACAAAGTTCTATGTGCTTTCATTGGAAAAAATTTGTTGGTATATTTTGATGACATTCTGATTTACAGCAAATTTCTAGAGGAACACCTCTATCATTTACTTGTTTTTAATGCTCTATGCAATGCACTTTGGTCAGAAGTGCACCTTTTCCACTGATGTGGGGTGTCGTTTCTTTGCAATGTTGTAAATCTATAGGGCATTGAAGTTGATAAAGCCAAGATCGAAACCATAAAGTGTTGGCCAACTCTAAAACTGTCCGTGAATAAGCACCATTACTACACCCATGGATAATCTTACAAAGAAAGACATTCCATTTGTTTGGAGCGACGTGCAAGAGGTAGCCTTCACGGTATTGAAAGATACATTAACCCGCTTAAGCTTGCATGCGATGCTAGTGTTATTGGACTTGGTCATGCTTTGTTACAAGAAGGCAAACCTATTGTATACTTTAGTGAGAAATTGAGTAATCCTAGTCTGAATTACTCTACTTAAATAAAGATTATATGCTCTTTTTCGAACTTTGAAATATGGCAACATTATTTATGGACCAAAGAATTTGTTGTACACTTGAAGGACGAGTCTTTAAAGCATATTCAAAGTCAAAGTAAATTGAACTATAGACATGTAGAGTAGTTAGAATTTGTTGAATATTTTCCTTATGTCACAAAACACAAAAAAGAGAAGGAAAATGTTATTGCTTATATATTTTCATGTCATTACACCATGCTTTCACAACTTGATTTCAAGACTTTTGGGTTAGAGACAATTAAAGAGCATTATGTGCATGATGTTGATTTTAAAGATATTGTTGAATTGTAAAGAGGGAAGGTTGTAGAACAAGTTCATCATTCATGATGGTTTGTGTTCTACAGTAACAGGATATGTATCCTCGATAGCTCAATTCGTCTTTTATTGCTACATGAGACCCATGGAGGTGGATTGATGAGACACTTCGACATAAAAAATACGAAGGAAATTATTGCTAATCATTTCTTTTGGCCAAAGATAAGACGTGACGTCCAGCAATTCATTGCTCGCCGAACCACATGCCTCTTATTGTTCCTAGCATTCCTTGGGAGGATGTTTCAGTGGAATTTGTTTTAGGGCCACCTAGAACAAAGAACGGGATATATAGTATATTTGTTGTCATGGGTAGGTTTTCTAAGATGGAACACTTTTATTCCATGTCATAAAAGCGATGGTGTTACAAATGTTGATGATTCATTCTTTCATGAGATTGTTTGCTTACATGGTGTGCCTAATACAATTATCTCTAATCGGGATACTAAATTTCTTAGCCACTTTTGAAGAACTTTATGGGCTAAATTGGGTACTAAATTGCTATTTAGAACTACTTGTCATCCCTAAACTGAGAAGTGTTTAATCAAACATTGTCTACTATTCTTAGGGTTGTTTCGAAGAACTTAAAATTGTAGGAGGAATGTTTGCCTCATATCGAGTTTACTTATAATCCTTTGCTGCATTATACTGCAAATATGTGCCCTTTTGAAGTTGTTTATGGTTTTATTCTTTGTGCACCGATTGACTTGTTACTTCTTCCATCTTCGAAAAAGGTTAATTTTGATTCTAAACAACGCGTTGAATTATTTATGAAAATGCATGAGATGTCTAAGGAGAATATCAAGTGCATGAATGCTAAATATAAACTTGTTGGTAGTCAAGGTAGAAAACATATTACTTGACCCTAGTGATCTTGTTTGGTTCCATTTAAGAAAATATAGGTTCCCTGATTTGCGCAAGTCTAAATTAATACCACGTGTTGATGGACCATTAAAAGTGGTCAAAAATATTAACTATAATGCATATAAGCTTGATCTGTCTACAGATTTTCCGTTGGTCTCACTCTTAACATTGCAGATTTGAAGCCATATGTCAGTGTCAACTTAATTATCAGGTACCCTCATTCCTCGGTACGCCTAATTATTTTATGAACATAGTGGTACTTCCTAATAGAGATAATATTCTCTTAGTCAGGAACAATGGAGTTGATGGCAGCTACACCACAAGCAAGAAGAGGAGCTAGCGCATAGAAGAGCCAAATATTAAATAACTAGTTAAAGGGTTGCACACTCTATTTTGGCATTGGCCAATATAATCCGAAGCCAAAGAGGAGCCCATTTCGCCACCTCATTCTATATATTTAGCCACGCCCCTTAGAGTTTTGGTTGGGTTTTGATTAGATAAAGTTTTAACGTTAACTACTTTTCATTTTTGCACGTGAGTCGACTAGACCATCAGTGCAACCATCTTTGGAACCCTATCTTTATGAATTATCAATATCAGATTGTGATTCATCATTATTTATTTTTCTCTCGCTACTTCTCGGTTGCTTGCGGGAATAAATCTTGCTGGTCAGGTTAATTGTGCTCCCCAGCAAGGTCAATAACGTCCAGAAGTTGGTTTAGCGATTTCCTAGACACAACGTTATCGATTGTAGCTAGATCGTCAAAGTTGTTTTCGCCACTCGATTATCATTCTTATAGAAAGATCGGGACATCTAAGATGCTATCACGTGCACTAGTATAGAAATCAATATCCGAGGCGGTTCAAATAGCACATCCGAGACGGTTATAGCACCCGCCTCGGATAGCTGATATCCGAGGCGGTTGAATAATTGCAATTATCCGAGACGGTTGGATATTTACAACCGCCTCGGATATAATTCGAGACGGTTGGATATTTACAAATGTCTCGGATGACTCTATTATCCGAGACGGTTTCTTCCGAAATCCTTATCCGAGGCGGTTGGATATTTACAACCGCCTCGAATATCAGTTATTGGAGGCGTTTTTGCCTAACCGCCTCGGATATGGCGCCTCGGATGAACGATTCTGTACTAGTGGTGACATCATCATTCTTCGTGCTCCATAAGTGTAGTATTCGGTGGACGCTAAGTGAGTGTGTTTGTGTGATGGTTTGTATTTGTGTCCAATTATATTACATGGTTTTAAGATCTTCGACAAACTAGTTGCAACTCTTTTCCCGTAACTTCCTTTACTTCCGCTTATTGTTTGTAGTGACATCTTGCATAAAGTACGCATACAGTACAACAGGGGAGAGATTCACTTCTCCCTCAACACAGAGCTTGCACTCCAAATGATCGATGTCATCTAGAGTTCATCAGTAAGAGCCCCTTCCCTGACAGTAGCACGTGGTGCTGACTTAGTCGGATAAGACGGCTCCATCGCGATGCCACACAGCCCCTCTGCGTGTGACACTCCGCGCTGCATCCTGATGTAGCCCCTCTCGCCCCAGTCCTCGCCCCACGAGTTCTTCACGATCCAGTATTTGGTGCCGTCTCGGGCGGCGCCGTACCCAACCGCGGCGACTCCGTGGTCGAGATCCGTGCTGCATTCTCCGGTGAAGACGCCCTGAGTACGTTGAGGTGATCAGAGTATGTAGATGCACATACTTCTCACCAAACCGAGCATACACAAGGACAAGACTTGTGTGTTACATGGAGTTTGGTCAAATTACGTACCTCTGAATAGAACTGGAAATCTTGGCCGCTGGCCTCTATTGCAACTGCCACAGGTTGGTTTGCAACCGCTTTCTGTAAAGCAGACTCGTCATTGGCAGGGACATCCTCGTAGCCATCAATTGTCACGTCGTGAGAGCTTTCCTGCATGCAACATAATGTACCTACTTAAAATTGGATACATTACTTTGAATAAAGAATACTAAATATATTGAGATTTGAACTACCACAGTGAAAACTTAACAATTGATATGTGGAATTATAAATTTTAAGACAACAATATTTAGTGTAGGGGAAGTTAATTTTAGATGTTGAGAATTATTAAATTTTGATTTCAATTTTTCAACCTGCAAATTTAGAACTGCTGTTATTTACCTTTGCTTGGTTACAGCTCTTCTGCTCGCCTAGATACGGGTAGTTGGACTCGGTGGTGATCCCTCCGTTTTTCTTGATGAACTGGAAGGCATAGTCCATGAGCCCACCATCGCATCCTTGGTTGTCGACGTTGTCGCAGTCCATGAGCTCCTGCTCCGACAGCGACACCAGCTTCCCCGTCCTGATCTTGTTGATGCCCTCCACCGCCACGATCGTCGAGAACGCCCAGCAGCTCCCTTGAAGAGTTTTTGTTCAACCGAGTCGATCGAATGAATCACACAACTTGATGGATCAAACGAGAGAAGAACCAGGAACGCACGTACCGCACTGGCCTTGGTCCTTGATGCCGGTGACAGCGCCCTTCTGCCGCCAGTCCACTGCCGGCGGCAGGTTACTGGCGTCCTCGTACCTGAAGCTCCCCTCGGCCCGCCGGCCGCCGCTCAGGGCGCGGTGGTGTCGCACCCTGGACCCGGCGTACGTCCGCCGGAACTCGTCCGTCGTCATGTCGGCGAACTTGTTGAGTGCCAGCCTGAATGGCCGGTCCTTCTTGTTTCCCTCGTGGATGTACCGCACGTTCTCCTTGAACACGTTGAACCGGCTCGCCTTGTCGTCCTCGGCATCGTCGCCGAGGCCCTGCCGCCGCGACACCATGTAGCGGCTCCGCCACCGCTGGTATAGCCCCCGCAGATTCTCCTCCGAGGCGAGGTCTTTCTCCGTGAACGGGACGCCCAGCGCCGGCCCCGGCGCCACCAGGGCCACCGCGACCACCATGGCGAGCAAGATGCACCTCAACATTGTGGTTTCAGCTTATCCAGATGCAAGAAAACCAAGAACGAACCGTGGTATATATATAGACCTAGCTAGGGTGAGAGGCTCCATTACGGTTTTGCATGCATGACCGGTGCAGCCATTGGAGTGTGGCTGAAGCTGGCCAAGGAATGATGGGAGGTGAGAGATCGCGGGAAGGAAGAAACGAACTTTTGGAGGTTAGGCATAAGTTAGGGCTCCAATGGAAGGAAAAGCCAGCTTCGGGCACATTCGTTGTATGATTGGTAGATGTAGCCCTGTAGGAGTGTTGCAGTGACATCCGGACTGGCCAAGCAGAGCGCTCTGTTATAGGCGTTGAACAGTTTCTGCATGCTACATTGGGTTTCATGATTCATCTATTAAGATCACTTTATCTATTTCCTTGTGTGGGACGCGCAAAAAATCCTAATGATTCGTCGCCGCCCTTTTATTTCCGTTCAGGGACGGAAAAGGATTGATATGTGTGATGCGTATGGCCGTTGGTGTAAAGAAGCTTTTCCGGTGCAACAGCTAGCTTTGGAGATGAGACGTTACGGATATCTACATCACGGGAAAATTAAGGACAACGGGGTAATGTTTCGGTCACATGAATTTGTTTCTACGTGGGCACGTTCGAGTCTTCCTATAACAATTTCACAACCTAATAAGTCAAGTCAGATCACGTATCCATCACAACGAAAATATAGTAAGATCGTGGATGTACTGCAAGTCTAACGGGTCGTTTGGATTAAGGGGATTAAAGATAAGTTTTACAAAAACCGGGTTTACAGGGATTTTTAGGAAAACAGCTTTTTAAGTAGCTTTTCTGTTGGACGCATCTTTCACAGGGCAGCTTTGACTTATCAGGAAGTCGTGTCAATCACCTTTAAGTACGAGCGAAGTTAGCGAGGAGCGGTTACGGCAACGGGAGGACGATTCTGGGTGTAATCGTCCACGGAGGACTGACCTCGAAGAAGATGATGGTGGAGCTAGCCCGGTATCACCGGCGTCCATGCCTTCGCTCGCGTCGCTGCATTGGCTGCTGGACAAAGCTATGAGGCTGTCCGATGAGATGGCAGCTGGGACGGGGTGGTCAACCCCTAGGAATCGGCGTCGGGCAATTGGCCGACCAAGGCTGGGGATGTAGCTGCCGTGTCTGGAGTCGCCGCCACTCACGCTAGGTGACGCCCTCGGTCGCGGCAGCGTCTCGTCCACATTGTGGCCGCCGCGTTGTGTCCTTCCTCAGGCGAGGGCTGCGTGTTTTGTGGCGTTAACCGTGCAACCTGGTGGTTTGAATCCGGCATCGGTGCTACCGGACCTTGGCCTACTCGCGGGCCATGCAGGGCCACGTAGAACGGCCCAAAAGCACTACCGGAATATTTGTGTTTGCCGAGTGTCTACTTCTTTGCCGAGTGCATTTTATCGAGCACTCGGCAAACCACCATCTACGCCGAGTGCCGCACTAAAGCACTCGGCAAACAAAAGACACTCGGCAAACGAGGGAAAAAACACTCGGCAAACTACGGCACTCGGTAAACGCGGGAAAAAACACTCGGCAAATTAGGGCACTCGGCAAACACGGCGCCACGTGTCCCACCGCACGGTGGCTGACGGCGCGTCCCTTGTTTGCCGAGTGTCGTCTAACGGACAATCGGCAACCATTTCTTATTTGCCGAGTGTCCGTTAGCGGCCTCGGCAAACATTTTTTTTCCTTCTTCAACTGACCTTGAA
Organism: Stipa capillata; assembly: GCA_019208055.1. Taxonomy (NCBI): domain Eukaryota; kingdom Viridiplantae; phylum Streptophyta; class Magnoliopsida; order Poales; family Poaceae; genus Stipa; species Stipa capillata. The sequence continues at coordinate 275,988 of JAGXJF010000431.1, forward strand.
ATTTTTTTTCCCTCTGAACATACATCATATGTTATTCTATTTTAAAATTTGGCATTTTTTCAGATTTGTTTGCTATATTTAATTCATTAAGTGCATTTCTATGAATTTTTTGATATAAGTCAAATTGATCTGTAAGTGTTTGAAAATATCGAATAAAATGGGTACAAAAATGATATTTATGTTCTTGAGTCTAGTTTTTGGGCTTTCTCAAGAAATGAAAAGAAATTTCAAACATCTGGGTCCCGATACACGATCACCAACGTGTGGCTTATTGGTTTTTTAATTTTAAAAAAAGGAAACGAAGTCTGAAAAACACGAAACTTAGCATGGTGTCATGATATGGCACCTAGAAGCTGTGATAAAAATTTGAGAAGGTTTCACAAAAGTTGTGACGTACACTGCTTACAAACCGAACCATCTCTGAGGAAGAATTATGATTTTGAGAGGGAACGAGTCGGGTTTTAAGGCGAAGTGACGGTTTCTTCATCGTTTGACTTTGAAACTTTTTATACACTCAACATATACCATCACATGTTCCATGTAAAAATTTAGTATTTTTCCGGGTTTGTTTGCTATATTTAAGCCATTAAGTGCATTTCTAGGCATTTTACGGATATAATTAACATTTGAACTGCAAGTGCATGAAAAAGTTACCGAAAATGGGTTTAAAAATCCTATTTGTGTTCTTGAGTCTATGTTTAGGCCTCATCCAAGAAAAGAAGAGGAATTCCAAAAATCAGGGTGCCAGGACTCGACCCCGAACATGGCGCTTATTGGTATTTTAATTCTAAAAAATGCAAACGAAGTCAGAAAAACGTGAAACTTGACATGGTGTCATCATATGACACTTAGAGGCTATGGTAAAATTTTGAGAAGCTTTAGCAAAGAAAACAAAACAAAGAAAGAAATAAGAAAAAGAAAAAAATATGTTTACCGAGTGTCCTAAAATTTACACTCGGCAAAGTTAGGGGGCAAACGCCAGACCCCTTGGCATTTGGTTCACTGCACAAACGCCAGTCCCCTTGGCGTTTTGTAAGATTTGCCGAGTGTCCGCGCTATGACACTCGGCAAACGTATGTTTGCCGAGTGTCCTTTTTTGACACTCGGCAAACAGCTTGTCTTGTTTAGTCCCACCTCGCCCAGCGACCGCGCGGTTGAGTGGTTTATATACCCAGCTGCGCGGTCCGGGTTGAACTCCTCTGAAACCATTCGGTGCTTATACACGGCGCCACGTCATTTGAAATCGACCCGTACGTGGGCCCCCCGTACGTGGGTCCCCCGTGGATATGCCCAATACATGTACCCCGTCGGCGTGTGCGTGTCCGGCCAACGGCGGCGCCCCGCCGGCGGCCCTTTTTTTGGGCCTTGATCACCACGTTTGCCGAGTGTCGACACTCGGCAAAGAATAAGTGTTTGCCGAGTGTCCGGATGCCGACACTCGGCAAACGGCCACCACAGGCAGCGCTGTGGGAGCGCCACGTGTCCTATTTTTGCCGAGTGCGTGCCGTCGGCACTCGGCAAAGAGGCCGTTAGGACCGTTTAGTTGCTTTTTTTTGTCGAGTTTTGGATTTGACTCTCGGCAAATAGTTTGCCGAGTGCGCGATAAAAAACACTCGGCAAACAGGGCTTTGCCGGCAGGTTGTACGCCGTGCGGTGGTTACACTCGGCAAACGCTTTGCCGAGTGTTTTTCCTCCTTCGCCGGGCACACGGCAAAGGTCCAGAATCCGGTAGTAAAGAGACTAGGGTTTTTCAACCCATCCTTCCATACGGCATTTGTTCCAACACTTCTGGGAATGGCATCTCACAGGGGCAAGTTCAAACGTACGTCGACGTGGTTCGCGGATGTGGAGACTGTGGTCAGTGGCTGTAGTGCCCAACATGGAGGTTTCGGTGGCGGTGTCAGCCACTATGGCGGAGGTAGAGGTTTTCGAGGCGGTGCCGGTGGTCATGACGAAAGACAGGGGGATGGACATGGCAGTCACTATGCGATCAAACTCGGTGCTAGGCAGGAGAACGCGGCAGAACATGCAGCGGCCGCCGGAGTGGAGAACACGGCCGCGGCCACGGGAGTCGTCGCAGGGCAGGTGCCTGCCGCCACAGGTGCGGTAGTGAGGCAACAAGCCACGCGAGGATGTGTCATTATGGCTCAGGCTGCCGCCGCGGGCGGGGCTCAGGCGGGCTCGGCCATGGTGCCTACGACGGCCATCTCTAAGAAGCAGAGGAATGCCCACTACTACAGAACTGGTCATTCAAGATCCCTCGTCACAGGCGGATAAGTAAAATCCGTCTCTGTTATAGTAGATCACAGGCGGTTCGCAAAGAAGAACGCCTGAGTTAAGTTGGAGAGACGCGAACCGCCTGTGATGACAAGATATCATAGGCGGTTCTATCAAAGAACTGGTCATTCGAGACCCCTCATCACAGGCAGATAAGTAAAATCTGTCTCTGTTATAGTAGATCACAGGCGGTTCGCAAAGAAGAACGCCTGAGTTAAGTTGGAGAGACGCGAACCGCCTGTGATGACAAGATATCATAGGCGGTTCTGTCAAAGAACCGCCTGCAATATGCCTGTGATGTTGGCCTTATCACAAGTGGTTTTTGTTGAAACCCGTCTATGATAAGGTGTCCATTTATTACAGCCTGCCAGACCGAGCTCCTTGTTTTCAATGTTCTGTTCTTACACACAGCAATAGTGGTGGCAGAGCTCTTGCGTCACCTTGGAGATTGAATTGAGCCCAAAAGCTCTGGATTTAGAGAGGATATTGCACATCTCTGTCACATTGGTGATCTAAGGTTAGTGATTGGTTTAAAAGTTTGATTAATTTGCTAGATGTAATGTGGTAAAGAGAGAGAATGTAGATCTAGCTATGTTATGGAAAATTTTATTTGGCTTTCTTGAATTTGAGGCATAAATTGACTTTAATTAGTATATTGAGGATGTGGCTAGCTAATTTAGAGTGGCAAAATGATATATTTGAGTGGTTTAGATTTTATGAAAGAGAGATATTTGTATATAGAGAGATTTGCCCTCATACCACTAGTAATTTATTATTTTAGAATTGATTTATCTGTCTCGTAAAAAGATGTTGTAATTGTCGAAAGGTTGTATGAAATGAAATTTTAAGAATGTTTTGATATAGTAAAAACCCATGTATTAATGGCATGATTAATTAAAATTTTGTTTATGTCGTATATAAATGTGTAATTATTGGTAGGTCATATCTTTGTGAATGAAATAAAATATTGGTAATAATTATTCACATGTAGTAAAAATATTACCAACATAGTAATTGTTGGTCGTGAAATAAAAAGACTATTGGTAATTATTACTTACATGTAGTCAAAACCAAATAGTAACGATAATATTAACTAATATTGTATAGATTAGTTGGTATGCACTTTGTGAGCCTCAATATTTTACACAAATTAATTAAATTTATTTAATTTGTCCTGTAGATGGACCGAAACTGGATGTATGATGGTAACCGCTCAAGTGAACGGTACCTTAGTGGCCTGTCAGATTTCATAAGAGCCGCAGAAGAGCATAAGTTGAACAGAGGGGAACAATATATTTGTTGTCCATGCAAAGATTGCGAGAATGTACACATATTTGAGAACTTAGAGCAGATCTAAGATCACCTAATTCGTAGGAGTTTCATAGAGCGTTACACATGTTGGACAAGTCACGGTGAGCAGCAGACAATCCAGGAAGGTGGTAATGACGATATCGCGGAGGAAGATAATTATATGGCACATGATGTCAATTATGATTCAGACGAAGAAACATCGTCGGATGATCTTCACCATTCGAGCGAGATGTTGTGCCATGCAGAAGGAAACCGTAATATGCGGGAGTACGAGAAATTCAAACTCTTGATGGGGGACTCAGAGAAACCTTTGTTTGAGAGATGCAAGGGTAAGTACACGAAATTATCATCAGTGCTTGAATTGTTGAAACTAAAGGCAAGCAATGGGTGGTCAGACAAAAGTTTCACAGAGTTGTTAGGTCTCATAGCGGACATGCTTCCAGAGATAAACGAGTTGCCTAGAAGTACGTATCAAGCGAAGAAGATTCTTTGTCCGTTGGGAATAGAAGTATAGCGAATACATGCTTGTCCGAAGTACTGCATCCTCTTTAGAAAGGAGTTCGCAAGTCCTCCCGATACAAGCTGACGATGACATAGCAACCGGGTATCATCGAGGAGGAGAAAGCTGGCCATCTTGTCATAGGGTGGGCTGGGTCGACTATTCGGAGTCCAACTTCTATACGAGGGCGCTTCATCGACTTGGAGTACAGGTCATAGATATAGACTTACCCGATATCACGGGATTATAGTTGTAACCGATTAGGAAATCTACTTGTAAACTGATCTGGACTCATGTAACCCTGCCCTGGCTGCCTATATAAGGCAAGGCAGGAATCTTCCGATCGGTAAGCAATACAGAAGCAACCTAGAGATCTACTCTCAAGGTCTTGCGGCACTCGGAACACAAGCAATATCATCCACCAAACACAGGACATAGGGTATTACCTCTTCTCGAGGGCCTGAACCTGCCTAAACTCTGTTCTCGTGTGCACCCATCTAGATTTGCTACGTGCACACCGCCCCATATTCACTATTACTGGATCAAAACACCGACAGTTGGCACGCCAGGTAGGGGCTGTGTGCATAGATCCGTCTGAACAGATCCAGATGGGTTTTTGCAACGACAACGGTGACTTCGCTCCAAGCCGATCTGTAAGGTTCGGTCCCCTGGATTCTATCGCCGATCAAGGACAAGTTTTCCATTTTGGAAAACTGGACTTCATCGCCGACAAGCTCGGCAAACTCCACCTCTGCGACTTGGCTTCCAGCCGGTCGACGAAGGCTTCATCGCTTTCCCCACTGGAACTCTCCTCTGAGTCGATGGCCTTGGCGACTGACTCGGAGGGCGAGGTTGCACGAAAATCAGATCTACTGCTTGAACACGGGTTTTCACCCGTCGAGCAGGGATCCCGACTGGTTGGCGCAATCGAGTCTCTCTTGCCCATCCTCGAGTATGACTCAGATGGCTTTGGGAGTTCGAGAAGTCATCACCCTTCTCGGGAGGTCTTCATGGCTGGCTCGGAGGCACTGGCAAACAACGGTGACCAGACGACCCCCATCGCAGATCAGACTCCTGATCAGCTAGAAGCCACCCAGCTCCATCTTCTTGCCAAGAAGGAGATGCTGGCCGAGCAGCAAACCGTGCTCACTCGCTAGCATGAGGAACGACAGCGTAATGAGGATATGCGGGGCCGATGACATGAGGTCAACAACGCGCTCCGCATGTGCGAAAGGGACGGTGTCCCAATATTTCCGCTTCCCAGTCAGAACGTCGTCGCCGCCACAGTGGCGGCATGTGCCATCAATATCCCCGAGGGCACCCCGGGCTACGACGATCTCCGACGGCTCCGAATCCTAATGGAAGAGGCAGCCCTCCAGCAGGCCGAGATCTCCGAGGTCCGTGCAACTTCTCCTGCGAGCACCCGGAGTCGGCGCCCTTCCCCGCCAAGGAACTCACACGCCACTGAAGGTCACCATGCCAACCCAAAGCCTCATCGCCCTGCTAGGTCGGTTCGTAACCAACTCGGACTGTACCGTGACATACGGGACACTCTCGAGGCAAGACACTGCGCTCATCGCTGCACGGGAAAAAATAATCACCCCGCCGGGTCGGTACATAGCTGACTTGGACCCGACCACGACGTGCGGAACACCCTCGAGGCCGGACGATATGCCCGCCGGGACACAGGGAGAGACAACCCTGATGGCCATCACGGCGATAGTGGTGGTTGCTGCGCCACTAGCCAGCGCTACTCTCCAACTCCTTCCGGCATGGCCAACGCAAGCCTGAAGGCATTCGGCCCTCGCATCCGCAATGTCATCTTCCCATCACAATTTCGAGTCACCAGCATTGACAAGTATACAGGTGAGACTCGGCCAGACATCTGGCTGTTCGATTATCACACGGCGTGCAGGACCAACGGAGGCAACGATTATGTCGCGATCCACTACTTGCCCCTATTCTTAGCCGACTCGGCCCGAGCTTGGCTCACCAGCCTACCTCAGGGCAGCATCTAGTCCTGGGCTGATCTTGAGACCCTCTTCGTGAACAACTTCCAGGGCACCTACAATAGGCCTGGGAACGCGTGGGATCTCCACAGTTGTACCCAGGAAGCGGGAGAGACCCTCAGAGAATACATCCAATGTCATCACCGCTTTCTCCAAGGGTGTTCGGAGCACGGACCTCATCCACAAGATCGCACGTAAGAATCCCCAGACTACGCACGAGCTCTTCAACATCACAAACAACTTCACAACTGGTGAAGAAGCTGTACGCAGCGTGACCAAGGACGACAAGGGAAAGGGCAAGGCTCCCGAGTCCCCCAAGTTGAAGGATCGTCTCGGGTCGCCTAAGAAGAAACACCAGAAGCGCAAGAGTGGAGGTCTTGTTGCCGTTGCTGAGCGTGCTCCACAGCACTGTCCTTAGTGCGGTAATGGCACTTTTGAGGAGATGATGGGCCAGCTGTGTCACTTCCATGGACCAAAGTCAAATCATCTTACGCGTGACTGTAATCTCTTAAAGAAGCTGAACAAGCCTTCCGCCCCTAGCCGGAACCAAAAGGAGTCTCCTCCGGATGGGGGCGACGAGTTCCCAAAGGAGACTGCATGCCTCATGATCTTCGGTGGTCCGAATGGTTATGAGTCCAAATGTCGCCAGAAGCTCACGAAACGTGAAGTCAACACGATTGAGCCAGCTGTGCCCCAGTACCTATGATGGTCTGAGTCCGTCATTTCTTTCGACCGCTCGGATCATCCCGACTACATACCTCACCCCGGAAGGTTCCCTTTCGTGGTGGATCCAATCATCCGCAGCGTCCACCTCACCAAGGTCCTCATGGATGGAGGAAGTGATTTGAACATCCTCTACGTCAAGACCCTGGATGACATGAAGATCTCCCGCTCAGAAATCAAGCCCACCGGCGCACCCTTCCACGAGGTCGTTGAGTTCTTGGGCTCGTATCACGCTATCCTGGGGCGTCCTTGCTATGTCAAATTCATGGCTGTTCCCAGCTATGTCTACCTGAAGCTCAAGATGCCAGGTCCCCACAGGATAATAACAGTGCAAAGTAACTTCCAGCATGCCACTAGTGCAGAACCCCTTACTAGTGGCGTGCTCAAATAGCTATTAGTGGCGTGTGGGCAGCACGCCACTAGTATCACGCCGGTTGTAATTGGTTACTAGTGGCGTGCTGCCCACACGCCACTAGTAACCCACATACTAGTGGCGTGCTCCCTTCAACACGCCACTAGTAACGAAAATACTAGTGGCGTGCTACATATTCCACACGCCACTAGTAACGAAGATCATTAGTGGCGCCCCTGTTTGCCAGAACGCCACTAGTAGCCATTTTTCGATTTAAAAAAAATACTGCATCTATTTACTAGTGGCGTGTGCTAGGGTAGACACGCCACTAGTAATTCCTATACTAGTGGCGTCCCACTTGGTCCACACGCCACTAGTAGAAAATACTAGTGGCGTGCTACATATTCCACACGCCACTAGTAACCAAGGTCATTAGTGGCGCCCCTGTTTGCCAGAACGCCACTAGTAGCCATTTTTCGATTTTCAAAAAAATACTGCTTCTATTTACTAGTGGCGTGTGCTAGGATAGACACGCCACTAGTAATACCTATACTAGTGGCGTCCCACTTGGTCCACACGCCACTAGTAAGTTCTCCAGTACCAAAAAAAATTGGCTGTCGCGGCAGCCAAAACCGCCGTTTCAACTGCCGCGGCAACAGTGCGGCAGGGCGACAGTGGTGCAGAGGCTGCCGCGGTAGCAAAAGCAACCGTTTCTGCTGCCGCGGCAGCAGTGCGGCAGGGCGAAGGTGCGAAGCCGTTGCTGCCGCGGCAGCCGAAACCTTCGTTTCAGCTGCCACGGCAGCAGTGCGGCATGGCGACGGTGCTGCCGAGGCAGCAAAAACCGCCGTTTCAGCTGCCGCGGCAGCAGTGCGGCAGGGCGACCGTGGTGCCGCGGCAGCAGAAACCACCATTTTTTGCTGCCACGGCAGCAGTGCGGCAGGGCGACGGTCGTTCAGAGGCTGCCGCGGCAGCAAAAACCGCCGTTTCAGCTGCCGCGGCAGCAGTGCGGCAGGGCGACCGTGGTGCCGCGGCAGCAGAAACCACCATTTTTTGCTGCCACGGCAGCAGTGCGACAGGATGACGGTGTGTAGTTGTTGCCGCGGCAGCGGAAACCGCCGTTTCTGCTGCCGTGGCAGCAGTTCGGCAGGAGCTAGTATCAATATAGCTATTAGGCATCTTACAAAAAGATGTAAGACGATTACAACGAAACTCTCATTAATATACAAACTATGCATCTGAAAAAGAAAATAGTCGAGTTTGGTAAAACGTTAACACAACGACAATGTGCATATACACAACAAGCCCATCATCGTCACTCTCGTTTAACCTAGCTAGCGCTCGCTTCAGTTGTATGAGGAACTAGCACGGCGAGCGTCTGCTACCGACTTGTACAAGTGCGGTATGTCGTTAACCTGTCCCTTTAAGCGAGCCTCTCGCTCCTCCGGAGTTGATGCGCCGCCGTTGAAGATCCCGGTGGCGTCGACGACATCCTGGTTGATGATGCTCGCAAACTTCTCCTGGATGCGTCGGAACTCGTCTTTGCAATCTCCTGAGAGTTGCTGCAGGCTTTTCCCCCACTTGGTGATGTCAGCGTGGTCTGTGAAGGTTTTTCATGCACGTACGTACCGCTCCATGTGGTGGATGACGTAGTAGCCGCACGTCACGCTATTTTTCGGCTGCTGCATGCAACAGAACTCGGTTTTGTGGCCGAAGCGTGGCAGGCCAAGTTTATTCTTCTTTCTGTACTTCTCGATGGTGTGTCCTCCCCTGTAATTATACTCAAATAGAGCTTCATCTAGAAGCTGCTTCAGGGAGGTGTAGTCTTTCTTCTCGCTTCTCATCGAATCCAAGAAATAAGTATGGGAATACTTCGGGGATACAACGATGAGGATGCAGTGGTTCCTGCGCAAACAGTTGAACAGACCAATATCGTCAAACCTTGGTACGTGCAAGCATAATGGAGGTCTACGAAGGCATATTGGGGCTAGCGAACGACTTACAGGGGAAGGTAGGGCACGAGAAGGCAGTCTTTCTCCTTATTGGCAACCATGAAGTCTGAAATGTACCTCTTCGCAGTTTCAAACCCCTGAGGGTTGCGAAGGTTGTTCTCGTGCATGTGGTAAGGGTCCGCTACCGCGACATCCTGCTCCTTCTCGAGTCTTGCCACTCTGCCTTCATGAAGCGCCCATAGGCGGAGTAAGGATGGGCCGAGGCGGAGGAGGTTGAACATGTTGAAGATCTCCTCGAAACGCAGATAGAACTTGTCAGCCGGGAAATCTTCGACGAAGTCGAAACCCGGTGGCACCTGCACCATGAAAACTGGCAGATCTTGATCTCGAAGCGAACGAGCCTGCGTCTCCCTAGCGAGAATGTCGTCATGCAGAATCCTCATTTTGAACGGGAGGGTGTCGTACATATCCGTCGGTACGATGGGTTCGCCAGGGATGTGGAACGCCCGCCATTGAGGATGACGAACCTCTGTTTGGCTAAATCCCGAGGATTTATTAGCCTGGACCGAGATGTTCTGAATAGGCTGGCTGGCAGCGTCCTTGTAATCTTTCTTAGCAGGCCGCTTTCTCTTCTTTTTGGTTTCCGGGGCCAGGGGATCACCGCCCAAGGCGTCTTTGGTCGCTTTAAAGATTGTGTTCGGAGTCAGCTTCGGTTTTCTGGGTAGCTGCTCCTCTGTGTCGGCTGGCGGCGTCTCGTTAAATAGACTCCTCTGGCAAGGAACATCACGTTCTGTTTCGGGAGGAGGCATGACATAGTCATCATTGAAGTACTGATTGACGTCCTCCTGCCCCTCCTGTTCCTCCGTGGCCTCAGCACGATCACCCAAAGGAGATGGTCCTAGTTGAGTGACGCTGGCAGGGATCGTCGACGACGAGGGTGTTTCGCATTGGGTGGTCCCGCCCAAAGAAATTTGCGTCTTCGGCCACCTGAGGGTCCAATTCCGACAATCTACGAGCTTCATCTGTGTCTCCGCCCCTTCAGGTTGTATAGGAGGATCCACATCTTCGTAGCCGGGTGTCACCCTAACCACAGAAACCCTAACCACATCGCTTGGCAGTGGCACGGTGTGCATCACCTTCTGTTTGGGGAGAATGACTATTCCCTTTGCAACCGGCGCCATTTCACCGTTCACCATGGCGTGGAGAGTGCACGGAGTGTCTTCCTGTGAAACATGTATGCGTCGTCGATGTTAGAGATCCGAACAACGAAACCATGCATGGAAGAAGGTGTTTGTTGAGCCGGCGACGCTTACCGTGAGGGCGTCGATATCGGCCGTTGACGACCTGTGGCCCATGAAAGAGACAGAGGGGCTGCTATGAAGTGCATCGGGCCGCGGCTCTTTCTCTAAATTGACATTGGCCGGCGCCGATGTGACGGCGCCTAGTGGTGGTACTGTTTGCCCCGATGCCAAACTGAGCTTGACGGCCTCAATTAGGTCGGGCCACATTTCCTGCACTTGGGCTTTCGCCATGGCTTTGGCTTTGACCTCGATTTCTTTCGCCATTTCTTCTCTCATTTCGGCTATTCTGGTTTCTAAAGTAGCCCGGCCGGCTCTCCTTCTCTGCCTTGCAAGCTCACGGTCTTCGGGATAATATGTTTCCCATTTGGCACTGACTCCGGCGCCGTGCACACGACCATGAGCCGGCTTCGCTAACGGGTCCTTGCCGAGGGCCTCGTTGATTGACCGGTTAAGAGGGTCGTCCCACCTGGCCGAGGACTCCTACGAGCTTTGAGGTTCCGCATGATGCTTTCGCTGCAATAGGAACGTGAACCATATAGAAACGTGACTACTTGGAAAAAAATTGATTTAATTAGGATAAATAGAATTAAGCAGGTTAATTAATTACCAGGAGTTCCTCGACTTTCTTCGTTTTATCATCCGTTTCCCATTCCCGGGTCTCTTTATTGAATTTGTATCGGCCCCTGATGAAATCATGTTCACACGGTTCTTGGAATTCCCTGAACGGGTTTGGGACGCCCGCCGCTGCCATTAAAGCATCCTGCTTCTCCCACTTGGGCTTCTTACCTGGGTAACCACGGCTTCCGAGGGTGTGGTTACCTAAGTTCCTTGCTCGCATATCCTGCCCCCATTTCTCGTACTCCTTGACTTGAGGGGTCTGGCAGTGCTGCTTGAAAAGATTCCAGTCCCCTTCAGAAATCGAAGGCCACACCTTACGGACCTCGGTTTCGTAATCTTTGTCAAGGTATTCATTTTGGCATTCGATTTCCAATTACTCAAAAGCTTGGAGAACTTGCTGATGGCTCTATTGTTTACCAGGGTGTCATGCTCTTGGGACTCGTGCTCGTCCGGGAACTTGAATTTACCGTGGAGCTTCCCAATGAGGAGAGTTCGCACCTCCCTCTTGTCATTCGCCCTCAGGTTGCTTTCATTGATGTTCACGGTTTCTCGGAGGATGCATCCTAGGGCGTTACTGTAGTGTTGAGCGGCCTTCTTCGGACTAATAGGTAGACCGTCGGCGTCCACTCGATTGACCACGATCCTATCAGTGCCAATCCTGTTTCGAGACCTAGGCTTCCGCTGCTTCTTGGGTTCTCCAGCCTGGTCCCCCTGGCCGGTCCCTTCGTCGCGATCGGTCGCATCTTCAGGACAGGTGCCGGTGCCGGACTCGTCATTATCAGTCGTTGTGTACTCCTGCGCGTCCGTATATGCGCCGACGGTGTCCAGACCTTGGCACTCATGTGACAGCGAAGCTAGGGCTTCGTCGCCCGTACGTGTCGTCCGCGAAGAAGAGGCCACGGTGGGGTTGTTTCTGGACATATTTGAACTAAATATGAAATTGTAAGACAAATGTTAAAAATATAGCAGACTTATTGTGTAATCAATCAACTATTTGCGATCTTCAAACCAAGTATGTAGGAAGCAACAGTTTAATAATGGGACAAAAAGAATAATTTGATACATCAATAACTAATACTTTACTTTTCACCAATATAATCCTTTAGTATCTGCATCTTTTCCAGACTAACTGATATTACTACAATTATGTGCTTTAAAAAAATTAAAAATTTCGGCATGACCTTTGCTAAAAATGGGACATATTGAGTGCCAGAAATTTGACGAAATATTGACGAATCAACATTTCGCCAAAACATTGGCACTCATGTATATTCCCTGCAAAAAGAAGAAAACACACAGCGCGAGAAACTTCATCGCGAGCAACAAATTGTTGCCTCGGCTCGATGGCCGGAAAATCACACACAAAACTCAGATCTTTCGCCCTCGGCTCGATGGCCGGTACCACATTATAACTACCTCGACTTTGAGGCGTTGCTTGAGGATGCGTTCTTCTCGAACAGCGGGTTCGTCACCTTCTCCTGCACACAAACAAATCCAAAGAAATCAGAACAATATGAAATAGGAAAGGTAATCATGATTTCTATTTCTTTAACATACATGATGAAAACAAATCTAAATCAATAATTACTATTAGTCTTTGACTTGATGTGGCTTTCATATATTTTACCCATATATGAAAGGTGCGAGCAAATAAATCATGTTAATGAGAAGAAGGGGGCTCTTAAACTATAATTTTAGGTTGAATAAATGCTTTGCTGGACTGTGAAATATTCAAAAATAAAAAATAGACCAACCAGGGATTACCCTCTGGTAGCTTTCTTTTATAAGAAAGAAGGCAACCTGAGGCAACCTGCGAAGGCTGGGCCTCAAACGCGAGTGGGAAGCGTGCACTACACTACCGTTGTTCGGTTCTCATCGTGAAATCTTCTAACAAAGTAACAAGACATTGATTATGACAACATTTTTTCTGTTTTTGATGCTGTCATTAAAAAGGTGAATGTGGGTCATCCTTTCCCTCCGAAATGATTACTTGTCATTTTTGTTCAATGTAGGAAATCTGAGAGTAAAACATGGATCATCTGGGTTACCTTGCTGTTAGATGTCACACATTGAACGTGATAAGGTATCAAGGCCAGAGGTAGTTGGGCACCTAAAAGATCACTATCCCACATACAATGAAGGTCAGTTGCTGCATTGGCTGTTTCCTGGGAAGGCGCTAGTGAATGGTTTGATGGTGCTGGGGGAAGATAGTGGTTGCCTTCATATGTCTGAGTGCATTACAGATGGAGGTGCGGCAGATATCTTTGTGGAGCCTGTTTTGTGTGACTACGAATGCCCAGATGTCAGTGACTTCGAGGATGAGATAGAAGCACACAATTTAGATAGAGATGAGGATGGCCCCAATGATGATGAGAATGAGCAGAACGAGATTGAATCTTTTAGGACAATCTATGCAAGCTCCATATCTGAAGGTGCACCAAATTGTAAGAAACAACTAGACATTGCACTAGCCAAAGAAATTGGAGCTCAACAAATTGAAAATGAGTCATCTGAGGACTCTGACTACGGCCAGCTGACATGGATGCATCAGATGAAGACGAAGAAGCAGTTGCCAAAAAGAAGAAGCACAAGGAGTTCAAGAGGAAGATCGCAACATTGGGAAGAAGGGATTCCATACCTCAAATCGGGTGCCAATGAGAAGAAGGGGGCTGCTCCACACGGATCTGGGGTGAGGGGAGCTGCTCCAGGAGGAAGATGAGTTGTTGGACGCGGTCGCACCGGTGGAATCACGCCGCGACGAGCTTCGGCTGCCCCTGCTGGAAGTCGCCAACGCCGTCGCTGGAGAAGTTCACGGGACGGAGTCTTCGCAGCTCGGGCGGTTGGGCGGCGAGGGGGATGCAGAGCGAAGGGAGGAGGGCTGGGGGCGAGGGCGCCGGGGGCGAGGAGGGCGGGGGGCGAGGACGGCGGAGGCGAGGAGGGACGGCGAGGGGGCTGGCGGCGAGGAGGGTGGAGGCGAGGAGGGCGGCGGCGCGGCGATGGCGGCGGTGGCAGTGGGGACTCGGGAAGAAGAAGGCGGGAGATTGGGAAATTTTGTGGAGGCAGCGGGATTGGGGAATTTTCACCCGAGTGTATATGGGCAACTACTAGTGGCGTGCGGGTGATTTCACACGCCACTAGTAATCGATTACTAGTGGCGCGCATGTGTTTGCCCACGGCACTAGTAACAGATTACTAGTGGCGTGTCTGAAGTATGCCCACGCCACTAGTAACCTTACTAGTTACTAGTGGCGTGTCTGTGCTCTGCCACGCCACTAGTATTTGTTAGGTTTAATTTGTTAGATTTTGTGGTATTGTTAGATTTTGTTAGATTAAGTGTACCTTGAGCTGATTATTGATCAGTGGTTTGAACTACAATTAAGTACATTAAAAAGTTGCACCGCATTTATAGAAAGATCATGATGTCAATATACAAAAGAGATAGAAATGTAAATATGAAACTTGGCATGATGTCATTATACAAAAAGAGATACAATAATGTGAAAAATTGCCGCTGCTAGCTAGTTTGTCAGCGTTTGACAATCTTCTCAACTGTCGTCTTGGTCTTCTTGGTCTTCCTTGTATACTTTAGCCCCACGTCGTGACTCTTTCTTTTGAAGGGACGGCCTGTCTTAGGTAACGTAGTTCTGCTCCTTCTGGTGGTGTATTTTCTACCGTCGTCTTCTTCCGCTGGGTCGCCAAATTGGTCGAAGTCTTCCTCGTCAGCGACTCCATCCATTCCGACGATGCTCCTTTTGCCTCTCCTCATGACAACACGGCTCGGCCTTGTCGGGTCCGTTATGTAGAAGCATTGGGCCACGTCCTTAGCTAATACCCACGGCTCATTCTGGGCGGTGATTCCTCGCACATTCCCAGTAGGCTTTGCTGAGGGTATAACCATGGTAGTGAAATAATGGTCTTCGATTACGATACTCTTCGCCCATCTGACACGGCACATGGGGATCTTGACCTCTCCCGAGTAGTCAAGTACCCAGATCTCTTCGAGCCTGCCATAGTATCTGTCCTTTACATTACCGGTCAAGGCCTCCATCGTCACCCCCGAGTTCTAGTAATCACTATCCTTGTCTTTGGCCTCCGTATAGAATGTGTATCCGTTGATATCATATGCTTGATAAGTCACGAGATTGCACATGGGGCCATGTGCCAAGGCGAAGATGATCTTTGCTCTGTCATCACTCGCTGGCAATGGCTTCTTCTGAATGCGCTCTTTGAACCAAGCCGCGAAGGAGGAGTTGTGCTCTCTCTTGATTTGGTCATCGGTCCTCGGTTGCCCAAGGTCAGCGTACTTTTTTCTTAATGTTCTCTCGTGCTTCTCCGCCCAAGGGGTGACCACTTCTAGGTGCTGTAACGCTACTGTGTGCGCTCTGTTGAAGTCATCGCGTTGGTTCGGTGTATCAAAGTCCACATGCAAATCCCTCTTCCCAACCGAGTGACCTACTCCTTCGAGCCTGCCAACGTGCTTATTAACGGGCAGACCGATAGATTTTTTGACTTCCATGTAATCCGTGCAAAACGCGATGCACTCCTTCGTCAGAAAGCCCTGGACGATGCTTCCATCCGGGCGGGCCCTGTTACGAACGAAACCCTTGATAGTCCCGTTCATCCTTTCAAACGGGAACATGTTATGCAAGTATACCGGTCCCAGGTCGATGATCTCCGGGACAACATGGACCAACAGATGTACCATAACGTCAAAGAATGCGGGTGGAAAGTAGATCTCAAGCTCACATAGTATGACAACGATCTCTTCCTGTAGCCTTGCGAGACGCTGCAAACTGATCGACTTTTGAGAGATGACATCGAAAAAATTACAGAGGTCAAGAAGTGTTTCGCGGACGTGCTTGTCCATTATCCCTCTAAGTGCAACCGGAAGTATCTGTGTCATCATCACGTGACAGTCATGAGACTTCATCCCGGACACCCTGCGTTTCTTCACGTCTAGATATCTGCGTATGCTCCCCGAGTACCCGGAACTAACTTTGATACCTTCGAGGCACTTGAAAACTTGATCGAGCTCCTTCGGATCTAGAGTGAAGCAAGCGGGGGGACATGAATCATCGAATTTTGAAACATTCTTGCGCGTAACTGTCTCCTCCTGGTCAGCGTGCAGCTCATCCCTTATGTTGAGGTCTTTCAAGTCTTGCCTTGCCTTCGGCCCATCTTTTGTCTTTTCCGGCATGTCGAACAGGGTACCAAGCAAACTCTCACAGGCATTCTTCGTGATATGCATGACATCAAGACAATGAGGTGTATCGAGGACTGGCCAGTAAGGCAAGCCCCAAAAAACAGACTTCCTTTTCCATACTTTTAATAGCGGCTCAGGGGCCTTCCGCTTCTTTCCTGGCTTAGGGCACTCTTTCCAATCGTTCAACAGCCGACAGATTTCTTCTCTGCTCCTCTTACGTGGCTTTAAGCGAGCCTCAGTTGTACCGTCGAACAGATCTGGATGACTTCTCCACTCGCCATCCTTGTGAAGCCACCTTCGATGCCCCATGAACACGGTTTTTTGAGAGCCGCCCGCGGGCTTTAGCTAGAGATAAGTTGTATCATCCATACACTTAACACACCCGAAGTGTCCGTGGCACACCTGGCCGGAGACATATCCGTAACCGAGGTAGTCTTGCACCGTCGTGATCAACGCAGCTCTCATAGGGAAATGGTTTCGTTCGTTGGCGTCCCAGGTGGGGACCCCTTCATCAGCCCATAATGTGTCTAGCTCCTCCTTCAATAGCTCGAGATACAGGTTAATATCGTTCCCCGGTTGTGTCGGCCCTTGAATTAGCATAACCATGTGTACATACTTTCGCTTCATGCAGCGCCAAGGGGGGAGGTTGTAGAACCATACAAACACGGGCCAGGTGCTGTGTGTGCTGCTCTGGTTGCCAAAAGGATTGAGTCCGTCCGTACTCAAACCCAACCTGATATTCCTTGCTTCTCCTCCGAATTCGGGGTATTCACAGTCGAGTGCTTTCCACTGGCAACCATCTGCAGGGTGCCTCAGCACGCCATCGTCTTTACCCGCCATCTTCCTATCTTTGTGCCAACGCATGAGCTTTGCTTCCTTCTTGTTTGCATATAGACGCTGCAAACGGGGAATGAGCGGAAAGTACCATACAACCTTCTGAGGAGTTTTCTTTCCCCGCTTGTATCGGGGTTCCTCGCACTCTGGACACTCTGTTAGGTCCTCCTGCTCGTTCCGATAAACGATGCAGTCATTGACGCACGCGTGGTATCTGATGTGCGGCAAATCAAGAGGGCACACGACCTTCTTGGCCTCATCGATACTACTAGGCAACACGTTCCCCTCGGGAAAAACTTTGTGTAGGAACTCCAATGTCGCATCGAGACTTGCGTCCGTGCTCTTGTATTTTGCCTTGATGTCTAAAAGTTTGAGCGTGACGTTGAGGCGGGTGTGCTGGGGATCGCAACCATCATACAATGGAGATTTTGAGTCTTTCTCCAGTTTCGCAAACTTGGCAGCCTCTCTAAGAGCAGCTCTTTCGTTAGTCGTCTTTTTCACAATCAACTCTTGAACATGAGGGTCCTGCACCATTGCGGCCAGCATGTCCTGGGTGTCCGCCGCTTCGGCATCTTCATCGTGTCCGACATCGTCGTCATGTCCGGCCTCTTCATCATGTCCGGGCGCCTCTTGGTGCTCCATCCCTTCATCTTCCAGGTATTCGTTTCCCGCTTCTTCATCTGTCGCCCCTTCGACGTCGGCAACATCCTCATCGTCCTCACCGTGACTTGTCCACCGTGTATAACCATCCATGAAACCCCGTCGGAGCAAGTGCGCCTTCACAGAGCCAGAACGGGGCGTGAACATATGCATGTTTTTGCAATCACGACACGGACAACATATCTCCTTGCCACCCCTTCGCTCCATATCTTCCACGGCAAACTTTAAGAACCCATTCATACTTCGATCCATGATATCGTTCGTTCGATCCCTATAAGATTTAAGAAAAAGGATTAAAACCAAGAAGGTCATAGAAAATTTCGGCATGACCTTTGCTAAAAATGACACAAATCGAGTGTGCCAGAAATTTGACAAAACATTGACGAATCAATATTTTGTCAAAACATTGGCAACTCATATATATTTCCTGAAAAAAAACACATGGAGCAACTACAATGAGTTGTTGCCTCGGCTCGATGACCGGTATCACAAGCAATAACAAAGTCGATGGCCGAACACAAATTTTCATCATCTCACATGCATGTCCACAACAATATACATTTCATTTCATTCAAATAGACGACGATGCCCCCAAAGTTAATTCTCACCTAGGGACGAAGAGAGGACCGAGACGTCGATTGAGCTAGTGAGGCCGGCTATATATGTATGGTGGTGGTGGTGGTGGAAGGAGAGGAGAAAGAATGGAGCGGGAGAGAGAGGATTTGGGGGGAGAGCTAGCTAAGCATCAATGAAGGAGAGAGAGAGTTCATTTAATTCATGGGAGAGGGTGGAGGGAGAGAGAGTAGATCTAGCTAGTTAATAATTAGGGCCTAATTATTAATTAGCTAGATCTACCTAGGGCTAATTAGGTTGATAAAAAAATGTGCAAGGTGTTGGAGGAGAGAACAAGGGGAGAGGAGGAAGAAGGGAGAAGGAAGTGGTGAGGAGGAAGAAGGAGAGAGGGGGGCTCTCACGTTTATACACAGCTCAATTATTGGTCCTAATTACTAGTGGCGTGTGAGCTAGAGGGGCACGCCACTAGTAAACTAGATACTAGTGGCGTGTGCTGCCGAGACCACGCCACTAGTAATTTCTCCCGGGCCACGGTCAGGCCCCACTTACTAGTGGCGTGTGTACCAGCGAGCCACGCCACTAGTAATCCTTGTACTAGTGGCGTGTGATATGGAGACCACGCCACTAGTAAGCACCCATTACTAGTGGCGTGTTGTACCGAGGAGCACGCCACTACTAAATTAGGTATTAGTGGCGTGTGTTACTGAGACCACGCCGCTAGTAAATTCTTCCGGGCCCCTCTTACTAGTGGCGTGTGGGATGGGCAAGCACGCCACTAGTAAGCCTGGTACTAGTGGCGTGTGCTCTCCAGACCACGCCACTAGTAAGTTTTCCCGGGCCACGGCTGGGCCCCACTTACTAGTGGCGTGTGGTATAGAGGAGCACGCCACTAGTACTTTATTATTAGTGGCGTTCGTCTCAGATGACACGCCACTGATAAGCTGAGCAGATAGCAGTGGCGTTGCTTTTTGGGGGAACGCCACTAATAAGCTTTCATCTATAAGGGGGTTCTCCACTAGTGTGCCTACGCGTGTGACCTGGAAAACTGTAACCTAGCCGCAGCCCAAATCGCAGCAGCCGAGCTTGACAACCTCATGTCGGCTGTGGTTGAGGAAGCACCCCTGGCCAAGAAGAATTTAGCATCGACATCTTTCCAGTCGGTGCGGGACACCAAGACGATCCGGATCGATCCGGAAGACCCCTCCAAGATGACGCAAATCGGGACTATGCTCAGCGACAAATAGAAAAGCGCGCTCGTCGGCTTCCTCCGTGACAATCGAGACATCTTTGCATGGACATCTTCCGACATGCCTAGAGTCCCGAGGGAGGCTGCCGAGCGCTCTCTGAACGTTTGACTAGACGCTAGGCCGGTCAAGCAGTGCCTTCGCCGTTTTGCTGAGGATAGGCGCAAAGCAATAGGAGAAGAGATAGCCAAGCTGCTGTCAGCTAGCTTTATCAAAGAAGTGTACCATCCCAACTGGTTAGCGAACCCAGTTCTTGTTCGCAAAAAGAATGGAAAATGGAGGATGTGCATTGACTACACGAGCCTCAACAAAGCATGCCCCAAAGATCCCTTCACATTACCTTGCATCGACCAGGTGATTGACTCCACTGCCGGGTGTGAAATTTTGTGTTTTCTCGATGCCTACTCGAGCTACCATCAGATCAGGATGAAAGAAGACGACGAGATCAAGATGTCATTCATCACTCCATTCGAAAACTTCTGCTACGTCTCCATGCTTTTTGATTTGAAGAACGCCGGCGCTACATACCAACGGTGCATACAGCGTTACCTCCGGGGGCAGATTGGCAGGAACATGCAGGCCTACATCGATGATGTAGTGCTTAACTCCGAGAAGATAGAGGATCTCCTAACTGACTTGGGGGAAATGTTCTCCAACCTTAGGCGATTCAACATGAAGCTCAACCCAGAGAAATGTCTTTTCAGAGTTCCTTCGGGAAAGCTACTCGGCTTCATCGTTTCCGACCGAGGAATCAAGGTTAACTTGGAGAAGATAGACGCCATTGTCAAGATGGGGCCACCAAAAAGCCTCAAGGATGTCCAAAGGTTAACCGGGTGCATGGCGGCCCTCAGCCGATTTATCTCTCGACTCGGCGAGAAGGCCCTACCCATTTACAAGCTCTTGAAGAAATCAGACACCTTCAACTGGACATCTGAGGCCCAAGATGCCCTCGACAGGTTGAAAAAGCTCCTGACCACGTCCCCGGTGCTGGTTTCCCCTATGCCCAACGAGCCACTGCTTCTTTACATCGCAGCGACTACTCAGGTGACTAGCACTATCTTGGTCGTGAACGCCCCGAGCCAGGCCACATCCAGAAGGTTCAGCGCCCGGTCTACTTCATCAGCAAAGTGCTTTCCGAGTCCAAGGCGTGATACCCACAGATACAGAAGATCATCTATGCAGTGTTCATCACATCTAGGAAGCTAGTTCACTACTTCCAAGGACACCCGATTACGGTGGTCAGTTCCTTCCCGATTGCTGACATCATCAACAATCGCGATGCCATTGGAAGGATTGCTAAGTGGGCAATGGAACTAATGGCATTCAGCATAGTTTATGCCCTTCGCACGGCTATCAAGGCTTAAGCTCTTGCTGACTTCATGGCCGAGTGGACGGAAGTCCAATCCCTGCCCTCTGTCATCGACCTTGAACATTGGACGCTCTACTTCGACGGTTCACTGATGCTTCAGGGTGCGAGGGCTGGCGTCGTGCTCATCTCTGCGAAAGGGGAACACTTCAAGTACGTGCTATAGATCCATTTCCTGGTGTCCAACAATGTCACCGAATATGAAGCCTTATTACACGGCCTATGAATTGCGATCTCACTCGGAATTTGTCGGCGATATGGGGAACGGGGTCCCCTAAACCGCTGGCAAAGGCCGAACTTGACGCTGCGTCACCAAGGGCGTGGGAGTCAAGAGGAGGCACTCAGGGCCTCACCCCGAGCATTGTGTCCCCTCGGCCTTCAAGGGGAACCCCGAGTCATCCCTTAAGGATGCTCCCCGAGCACCCAAGGCGACTTGGGGCCCACTCGGGATGGCGAGTGCCTCCCACAGGCGGTGGAATGGCCTAGGTCGTGTGCTCGGAAGTCCCCGAGCACGGGAACCCCGAGCACCCCTCGTAGGTCTTTCCCCAGCGCACGTGGCCCGACAGGCGCATTTAATGCCTGTCCGTGCGGGCCCACCTACTCCAAGTCCGTGCAAACAAGATGGCGGTGTCCTGGTCAAGTTCCATCCTCCCATATGATGGGCCCCGTCGGTTGTCGGTCTTGTCAGGGGATGGAGCGGTCTGATACCTTTTTTGACTTTGGGACGCACCGCCGCGTGCCCAGGCGTGTGCCTCCTGTCCTTGGTCTGTGGGGCCAGAGCAGTTGCAGCATGGTTCGTGACTGAGGGCCTTCGGTTGTCTCTCCTGTTTTAGGAGACGGCCCAGATCTTCACCATCGCATCAACCAACGGAGGGAAAACGAAGATGCGCGCATCACCATCGAGCGCCACCGGGAGAGGCGATGCGAGGCAAGGGCCGACGAGGGCCAATTGTCCTCCGGCCCTGCTGCTGGTCGCGCATGCTCTCCGGTGCGCGCCCACGTGTAGCCGGTCGGGAGGGTCGGCATCCCGTTGTACGGAGCGGGCTATCAGGCTTTTACTCCTAACCTTTGCCACGTCCGCTAGCCTGAAGAGTTCTAGCCGGAGCTGCTGCAGAAGTATGATGGCTCTTTCCACCTAGAGGAGTTCCTCCAGATCTACACCACGCCGTGCAAGCGGCTGGAGGAGCTGAAAAGGTAATGGCCAACTGGTTCCCCATGGCCTTGAAGGGCTCTACCCATTCGTGGCTCATGAACATTCCCCCGAGCTTGATTTGCTCGTGGGAGGACCTTTGCCACCAATTCGTGGCCAACTTCTAGGGCACCTTCGAGCGCCCTGGCATGGAGAGCGATCTCCACACTGTCAAGCAGCGTAAAGGGGTGACATTGCGGCACTTTATCCAGTGCTTTAGTCAGGTTCGCAATACCATCCCCAAGATTTCCCCTCAAGCAGTTATCGTCACCTTCAGGCAAGGTGTACGTGACGCGAAGATGCTTGAGAAGCTGGGCACACGCGACATCCAGTCCACGGCGGAGCTGTTTGCAGTCGCGGACAAGTGCAGCAAGGCAGCTGAGGCCCACGCGTGGCACAATTTGCGCCCTGACCAGCTGACGGTCGACGATGCAGGTTCCTCTCGCCTTCTCCGGGAGGCGGGAGAACAAGAACAAGAAGCGCAAGTCCGAGCCCATCGCGGCCGCGGAGGCCAAAGCACGAAAGCCGCCATGCGACGGATCAAGCGGTGGCAAGAAGCCACCCAAGGCCCCCGATCGGGGCGCTGGCAAGTGGTGTGAGATACACCAAACTAACCGACACGACCTTTCCGAGTGCCGGACGGTGAAGTTTCTCACTGAGAGGAACAAGAAGCAGCGTGAGGATCACCGCGAAGGTGGCGACGACAAGCGCGGCGGCGAGGAAGGTGGTCTCGGGTTCTAGGAACCCAAAGCCATGGCGTGCATCAACGGGGGCGCCTCCACGCCCTCTTCACATCACCAGTTCAAGCTGATGGCGCGCGAAGTGTGCTCGGCGACCCCGAGCACTGGTTCAACCCAACCACTCAAGTGGTCGGGTACCCCGATCACCTTCGACCACTCGGACCACCCTCGAGAACACGTCGAGCGTAGGCCGCCTCCCGCTGGTGGTCTCCCCAATGGTATGCATCTAAAGGTAACCCGCATGCTAATCGATGGGGAGCGCAGGCCTTAACCTCCTGTCCCCCAAGGTTTTTAGCAAAATGCAGGTGCCACCCGGGCAGCTGAGGCCAACGATGCCTTTTCACGGCGTCACCCCTGGGCCTCACCGTGCCCCTAGGGCAGGTCTCCCTGATGGTCACGTTTGGGACCAGGGACAACTTCCGCACGGAGAGCGTCATTTTCGACATCGCCAAGTTCGACCTCCCATATAACGGCATCCTCGGGCGCCCGGCGCTCGCCAAGTTCATGGTTGTGTCCCACTACGCCTACCTCACCGTCAAGATGCCCGAGCCCAATGGCACGATCACGGTGCCGGCCGACCTCAAGAGCTCCTTCCTCTGCACCGAGCAGCTGTTCTCAGCCACCGCCGCCGTGGCCGACGACATCGGCGAGCACCCAGAGTCCTCGGGTCCACCCCCGACCAAGGTCAGGGTCGCCGCAGACGACTCCGTCCCCGTCAAGGAGGTGGTCCTTGGTGAAGACGCGTCCAGGAGCAGTCAAGATCAGCGGCCGTCTGGCCGCCAAATAGGAAAGCGCGCTCATCGCCTTCCTCCAGGGCGAATGCCGATGTGTTTGCTTGGCAACCGTCGGATATGCCCGGGGTCCCTAGGGAGGTGATCGAGCACCGCCTCGCCGTGCGCCCCGACGCGCGGCCCGTTCGGCAGAAGGTGCGCCGGCAAGCACCAGAGCGCCAAGAGTTCGTCCGGGCAGAGGTCGACAAGCTCCTTGCCGCCAGTTTCATCCGGGAAGTTCTCCACCCGGACTGGCTCGCCAATCCGGTCATCGTGCCAAAGGCCAATGGCAAGCTGAGGATGTGCGTGGATTACACGACCTCAACAAGGCATGTCCAAAAGATCCTTTTCCTTTACCTCGCATTGATCAAATAGTCGATTCCACTGCTGGATGTGACCTTTTATGCTTTCTAGATGCATATTCTGGTTATCACCAGATCAGTATGTCAGTAAAGGATGTGGAAAAAACCTCGTTTACAACCCCTGCGGGGACTTATTGCTATGTTCGCATGCCTTTTGGTTTGAAAAACGCTGGGCCCACGTACCAGCGTGCCATGCGTATTACTCTGCAATCTCAGATAGGTCACAACGTCGAGGCCTATATCGACGATCTCGTCGTCAAGACGAGAAATCAAGCGACGCTCCTCGAGGATCTAGCGGAGACTTTTGACAGTCTCCGCAGCACGCGCATGAAGCTCAACCCCGAGAAGTGCGTCTTCGGGGTTCCCTCGGGCAAACTTCTCGGTTTCTTGATCTCGAACCGGGGCCATAGAGGCCAACCCCAAGAAGATCCGGGCCATCGACCAGATGCGCCCGCCGGCTCGTCTCAAGGACGTGCAGCGCCTAACGGGCTGCATGGCGGCCTTGGGACGATTCATCTCCAAGCTCGGGGAGTGAGGCCTCCCCCTGTTCAAGCTCCTCAAGAAATCGGACCGCTTCGAGTGGACTCCGGAGGCCGAGCAGGCCCTTCAGGGCCTCAAGAGGTATCTCACCTCGCCTCCAATCTTGGTGGCACCGAGACCCGAGGAGCCCTTGCTGCTCTACATCTCGGTTACTCCCTGGGTGGTGAGCGCAGTCCTCGCGGTCGAGCGAGAGGTCGGGTCCGAGCTCCCGACATCTCTCGCGAGGGTGGAAGCTGTCGGGTCCAAGCTCCCGACAAGCGACGTGTCCAAGGAGAAGCCAGTGTCTGAGCTCCTGGGTGACACCGAGCAGTCAAGCGCGCTCGGGACCAAGATCGACCCCTCGGTGCTGTGCTCAGGGGAAGTTCCGAACAAGGGCCACGTCCTGCAGCGGCCCGTCTACTTCGTCAGCGAAGTGCTACGCGACGCCAAGGCGCACTACCCGCAAGCCCAGAAGATGCTCTACACAATTCTCATTGCGTCGAGAAAGTTGCGGCACTACTTCTAGGCGCACAAGATATCGGTGGTTACTGCCTACCCCCTCGACCGCATCTTGCACAATCAGGGAGGCCACTGGCCGCATCGTCGTGTGGGAGATTGAACTCGGGGAGTTCAACCTGCGCTTCGTCAACAACCGAGCGAGCAAGAGCAGAGCTCTAGCCGACTTCGTGGCTGAGTGGACGCTGATGCCTGAAGACAAAGGGGAAGAGTTATCCGCGAATCCGGGACATGAAGGAACCGAGCACTGGATGATGCACTTCGATGGATCCCTCACGCTCAACAGCGCGGGGGCTAGAGTGGTTCTCACCTCCCCAACAGGTGAAGTACTCCAGTACGTCGTGCAGCTCCTTTTCTGTGCCACCAACAACATGGCCGAGTACGAGGGTCTTCTCGCGGGGCTTCGTGCAGCCGCCTCCCTCGGAATCCGGCGCCTGCTCGTCAAAGGCGACTCTCAGCTGGTTGTCAACCAGGTGTCCAAGGAGTACCAATGCTCGGATCCACAAATGGTGGCATACTTGGCCAAAGTCAGGAAGTTGGAGCGGTGTTTTGATGGGTTGGAGCTCTAACACGTTCCGTGCCGCTACAACGAACTCGCCGACAACCTATCGCGACTGGCCTCCTCTCGGGAGCCGGTCCCAGCTGGGACCTTTGAAGAAACGCTCTCCCGGCCGTTCGTCAAGGCCGCTGACCAAGATGAAGGGGGAATCTCGCACCAAGGCGAGGCTACCCAGGCAGCACCTTCGGTGGGAATCCCCGTCAGGTCGCTACCGCCCGGTGAGCACGGCGTGCTCGTCACCTGTTCTCAGGAGACTTCCTGGATTGGCAAGACCCGGGGATACCTGAAAGAAGATATCCTTCCGAAGACGATGCCACAGCAGAGAGGATTGCGCAACAAGCCAAATGCTATGCCCTGGTGGATGGGGATCTCTACCGGTGTGGCACCAATGGCGTCCTCCTGAAGTGCATTTCCCAGGAAGAAGGCCGCGACTTGCTCACGGACGTCCACGAGGGCGAGTGTGGTAGCCATGCATCATCCCGCATGCTGGTCGGGAAGGCCTTTCGGCAAGGCTTCTACTGGCCAACAGCCCTCCAGGATGCCATCAAGCTGGTTCGACGCTGACCCAGTGAAGGGGTAGTACCGCGCGATAAGAGTGCGCTCCATGATAGTCATAGGAGGACTAGTGTCACGGACCCGGAATTGCATATGATTAGGGGAACGCGAAGTCGCCAAGGACCGAAGGACTCGTCCGCCCGGTGGCACGGTACCTGCG
>JAGXJF010000433.1:0-12038 GCA_019208055.1 Stipa capillata
TCCTGCTCTTGTCGGAACACCGTTCGGAGTGAAGGAATGGCCTTGAGGGTCAAACGATTCAAATAATGGTCGATTCCGGGGGGCCGAACGGGCTGATTTTTGGTGAGAATCTACTGTTCACCATCCTCCACGCAGTGGGAATCCAAGTTCTCGGAGCATGTACAGGAGTACTTCTGGAAATCCATCAACATCCAGGGCATGAGTGGCATGCATCAGTTGTGGGGAATCCATCTGGCAGAGTAGACAACAAGGTTAGGGTCGGCTACAAAACACAAAACCAAAGCGACAGGGAAGGGGGTTTCAGAACTAAGAGCGGAGAGGATAAGGAGTAAAAAGCAGTCTACTTATTAAGTTTAAATATAGGGTTTAACTTTTAAATAGTTTTGCTGGCCTATCGGCGAGGCGCAGCGGAAGCTCCTATCTAACGACCACCTGCAATTGGTTTCCTACGGTCAGCTCGGCTCTGATACCAAGCTGTCACGGACCCAGAATTGCATATGATTAGGGGAACGCGAAGTCGCCAAGGACCGAAGGACTCGCCAGCCCGGTGGCACGGTACCTGCGCCGTACGCACCAAGGTAGAACGATCCGACACCCGCGACGTGCGAGCCGGCCGGAAGCGACTAATCTTCCCAAAACCACATACGATTCCATAATCCGGTGAAGACTCAGAGTCGTTCCCGAATCCTACCACGACAAGCAAGGTCGGAGGAGCCCGGCAATTCTACCCACACCCTAACCTAGCTCGGAAGCTAGTGGGTCGCTCGAAAGCCCGGTAGAACGCCCACACCCTGCCTGGCCAGCACAGCATCTCAGCCAGCGGGTCACTCAACCAACACCTGCTCGACTTAGTAGAAAATGGTACGGCCTCGATCCTTAACGGCATACCCATACACTTCATATCATTCACGCATTGTGCAGGGGCAGCCTGGATTAACAACTCGGATATCATCACAAAGCTCTACATTACGATATTAATAATAACAGTCCACGATGGGACGATATATTACATCAGTCGGTTATCACTGGAAACATATCCGAGTACGGAGCAATTTAACAACAGCGGAAGCAAAATGATTAGACCCACAGCGACATAGTGGCCGCTGAACAAAACACCAACTATCCCATGAATCGACTAACTAACCGAGGAAACAGCAATGTCAAGTGTCGTCAAAGAAATCTTCGGCCACCGGCTCACCTGCAAGCTCTAGGAATAACCTAGGTGAGTACAAACGTACTCGCAAGACTTATTCGTGCTTGATTAAATGTCCTACACATGGATTTGCTACTGCGGAATTAAACATGATGCTTCTCAAAGTAACAATATACAAGTACACAAGTACACATCTACTCATAAGGGAATGAACAGTTCAGAGATAACAATCCAAGCCGATATCCAATTCGAATCCAAATCCGGAACACAATCCAACCCGATATCCACCTCACACTCGAATCCAATTAACCGAGTCCGACCAATAAAATAGTTCATGATTCAATTCCAATTGATCCATCATAGCACAACAGAAAAGGAGCACGATGAAGTCACCTCCGGTTGGTATGTCGACGAACACCAACTTTATTCATCGTGCCCGATGAAGTCACCTCAGGTTGGCCTCGCGACATACCAACTTTATTCATCGTGAATCTTCCTTCGACTCTTGGTTAACACGGTGAAATCGCCTCAGGTTGTATTGCGACGAAACACCAACTTTATTCATCGTGCCCGATGAAGTCACCTCAGGTTGGCTTCGCGCAATCCCAACTTTATTCATCGTGAACCTCTTATCAACTCTCGGATAGCACGGTGAAGTCACCTCCGGTTGCATTACGACGAAACCCAACTTTATTCATCGTGCCCGATGAAATCACCTCAGGTTGGTTTCGCGAAATACCAACTTTATTCACCGTGCACCCGCTCGACTCTTACACATCACTCGAACAAGTTTAGGTGATTAGGGCAACACCTAAGATTCTCGACAGGGCGACCCTTCCTACACATGCTAGTTTACGAGTCCCATACAGCAATTTAAATAAACATTTCATCACACGCATACATAACAAGATAAGGCATGGGAACAACGATAAGAAGGAAATGCAACAAGCTCTGCTTGCCTTAGTCGTAGGATTCCTGATCTTGCGTGGAGTCGTAAGCCGGGTGGTCTCCTGCTTCGGGCTCTGGAGCGAGCAAAGCGCGATACCAGAAAATAACACTAAAAGGATCTTTAAGAACCAGCATGTATGCATGACGAATGAGTCTAAATATGTAATCCTAAAGTGTAGTGTAGGTATTACAAGCCTACGGCATCAGGAATTCTCTTATTGGCAATGGTAGATAGTAGGTTATTGTCCTAACCATGCGTGCATGTCGATTTCATTTGGTTGCATGTTAAGGTTAGAGATTACTACGCATAATAGAGGATCATAAGTTAACATGTTTGTATTCTAGTAGTGCTCTGAGATACAAAACTAACGCAACTGGAACGAATCAATTTGGAGCTAGTGTCGCCAAGTTACGGATTATCGGGGAACGTTATACGACATGATGAAACGTTAAGAAAGAACTTCTACGATGTTGTATAGGCGTTAGGGTTTCATGACAGCGAGCCTTGCTCTAAGTAACCTTGTGGAAATGAACTTGTAACCCTAACTTTATATATGTCATTTTACGCGGCTATGAAGCTTAGGGTTTGGAATTGCTAGTTACGATGGGTGGACGTGGTATAAGGGGTTAATGTTATGTGAGTGTACTGACGTAGGGGAATTTCTTGATTCGGGGCTAAGGTCACCGAATTAGGGTTCACTGACGAACGACGATAAAAGCTAATAACTTGTACTTAGAATCGACCTACTGTGCATGTGCCCATACTGTAGCCCCAATGGAACCAAGGTATAGGAGATCTCGCAAGGTTTCCAAAAATATCAAACTCGTTGGGATCGGGGCTACGGATCACAAGTTACGAATTACCGAAGTCTCGTTCGACGAATATGCCTTTAATTCAAATTCAATTTGGAGGGGGTGTACCATTTCAAAATTTGAAATTTGGTTTCAGCCAAGTTGTAGGAAATTTCCTAAGCTTTCCAGAATGGTAAAGTTTGCCCAAATCCGAGCTACGGTTTGAAAGATATCGCGTTTCGAAGTTTATCAGAGAATCGAGAAAACCTAACCCTAAACTGCGCCAGAACTAAATGCTAAACCCACCCGAGGTGTACCCGGAGACCTGCCCTAATTCCTACGCGCACCCGAAGGCCAACTACCCTAACCTAACCGAACCCCACGTCAGGCTGACATGGGGGCCCTGGTGGCAGCGCTGACGGGGCACTGGTTGCCTCGGTCGGCCGCTGACCGGGCTCGGTTGGCCAGCGGGAAGGGGCCACGTGGCCCTCCCGGCTCCCCGGTGGCGCTGAGGTGGCAAGGAGCCCGGGAGGTGGAGTACCTCACCGGAGCCTCATCGGAGGACGGTGGGGGGCCTTAGGAGCCACGGCCGGCTTGGAGGGAGGGGCTGGAGCTTCTGGAGCTCACCCGGGAGGCGCGATGCGCACTGGCTCGGGCGGCGGAGGACCGAGGGAGGCCGGCGACGATGTCCAGCGGCGGAGCACTCCGGTCGTCGGCGGGGAGGAGCTTCCGAGCTCGGTCCTGCAACGGAGTAGAGCGGAGGGCGTTAGCAAGGTGGGGAGGAAGCTCGGAGAGGGGAGAGCGAGGTCGGAGGGCCACTGGAGCAGCCGCGAGGGCTCACCGGAGAAATGGCCGGCAGTGGGGAAGAAGGTGGAGGCGGCGGCTATTAGAGCTCGGATCCGACAATTGGAGGAGGGGGGGGGTGAGCGGTGGCGCGGGTAGGCTCGGGAGCTCGGAGGGAGGGACCGGAGCTCACCGGCTGGCCGGCAATTGCTCACCGGAGCAATGCCGAGCTCGGGGAAGATTGGGGCGGTGGAGGAGGGGATTAGGGTTTGCGCGCATGGGAGTGAGGAGGGGAAAGCGGGGCTTGTCCGAGCGGGGGTATTTAAGGGGGCGGCGGCCGGTCGGAAGGGGTGGAGCGCCGCCCACCATGGCCTCTCGCCGGCGGCGACGTGGAGGCTGCGCCCTGGCAGGCGGGCCCCAGCCGTCGGGTGAGGGAGGTGGCGCAAATGGCGCGGGGCGCTTTCCAGAGAGCAAAGCGGAAAAGCTGAGTGAGGAGGCGGGTTCCTTCGGCTGGCGGGCTTAGTGGGCCGGCGACTGGGCCTCGGCCTGAGTTCCTTTCCGAATTTCTTCTCTTTTTTCTATTTCTTTAGGACCAGAGCTGATCTCGGCGTCATTTTATGTGCAAATGTGGCTCCAAAAATTCTGAAATTTTGAGGGGATGCTCAAAACATTATAACGGACCTACTGTGGAAGTTTGGAGTGATTTGGGACTAGTTTGCCCTAGGCTCTAGTTCAATCCCATGTTTTGACCTAATTTGAGTTCGAATCGCAACTAGGTCCTCTATAATTTCCCTCAATTTCACCAGGGTGTTCAAATGGGTTATGGGACCCACTGGAAAACTTTCAAGTCTTTTGGAGTAGGGTTGACCCCATTTCAATTCAAGCTTTTAGTAGGACTTCGAAGTGGATCTGAATTACAATCGGGTCCTCAACTCTTCCGGAACCTCTAATATCTAAGTGGGACTAAAGTTTGCATACTCGAGGCTAAACAATATGGTTTTGCAAATTTTCATTCACAGGGCTTGACCTAGTCAACGTATTACGATTTAGTCCTTTTTCTCACAATTGCTTTCTAACCCTAGGTTTAAGTGACGATGCAGGAGGGATCGAGATAAGGAGTCCGGGAAGGAGAGAGGGAAGGTTAGGAGAGGTGATTCATCGACGGGTCACTGACCACTCCACATGCTAATGTTAGAGTGACTATCTGACACTTCAAATGAATTGATTGGTGTTTGAAAGGTTACCTGCCGAGGATGAGATATGTACATATTCTATAAAGTTTCATCGTACTTTATCTTAGTTTAAATAAGGTGTATGTGTGTGTGTGGGTGTTTATGCATGAAGATGATGACATGTATGCATGAATGCGAGGCAACCCTAATTGTCGAACTTGGGTATTACAAAACCTACCCCCCTTAAAAAGATCTCGACCCGAGATCTCTAACGTTCGGCAAACAAGGATGGGAGCATGGTCTTGAGTCAATCTTCTTATTCCCACTTAGCTTCAGCGTCGGTGTGATTTGCTCTATTCTGTTAAGAAACCTTCCTGTAGTCCTTCCATCGTGGGGTCAAGGAGGGTTACGACACGTCTACTGGATGCCAAGCTTGACCAGGTGACCTATCCGCTTTGTTTGGGTTCATCAAGAATAACGGTGAAGAAACGGCCTTGTGCTACCGGGAGGGATGGATATCAAGGGTTTGGATGTTTCAGGGAAGGTTAAGTTCTTGCGTTGCTAATACCAAGCTGTTACTATTTGACTTCTACACCAGTTCTGGAAAGAGAAAACCAGATCAAGTTATTATTTTCAAATAACCGTATTCTGGGAGAAGAGGAGTGCGAGGACCTTGTCAGTCCCGCAAATTCAGAATTCAAGATCGTTGGTTTGAGTGAGAGGGGTCATGACGACCGGTTATCTCTGCTCCAACAAAGCTAACGAAGGTAGTGAGGGTCGTGACTTCGAAGCAATCGAAGTATCTGTTTATGATTACCTGGGAATAAGGATCGAAAGTAGGAGTGGAGCAACAAAAGGCCTTTCCGATTGTATATTCCATTTCACCGAGGCTGAATGTCAGGTGCTCGACCCTTCCGGGGTGGTCTGTCTTGGGGATTGCCCTTGTTGCTGGGAACTAGGTGGCAAGGTTCCGACTAGGGTATCCGAAGAATCTTGGGTAGCTAGGATTACGTATATGACAGCTTTAATGGGAAGCTGTGTCTCTTAGGTCCTTGAGCTTGCCATTGTACTGACGGATTGGTGCCACATAGGTCTATCCATCTTTGCCTTTTGCTGTTTATCTCTCTGCTCTATTTGATCGTTCGTTCAACTTCCTTATCTTCAACTTTTCTACACCACTCTTCGTACAGGGTTTAGGGTGAACTATGATGCAATTATTCTTAATTTGGCTGTTAAGCTAGATTCTCTAGAATCTTTGTTGTATTTTTCTCAGTAAAAACAAGAAGGTAAGGATTCTTGTAATTAACTGGGTGGTGAGGATTAGAAGATGACAGAGTCCATTGGGTACCATGCTTAAGGGTCTTCGTGCTCCGGTTCGGCTTGGAATATAGGGATGACCATAGATCTTTCAAGCACTCTTGGGAACTTAAACGGCTAAGATGGAATGGAACGTCTTCCAGCTCGATCTAAGCTCCTATACGGTTAAGAGTGGTCAAACTGGGAACAGTGCAATGGTGATGCCGGAATGTGGCTATCCCGTACAAACTTGCTGGGTATAAGGGAATGGAAGGCTCTTAAGAATCAAAAAGAACAGTTGCGGGAGTTGAGTGAACGGAGAGCGTACCCAGCACCACATCTGGCGCCTCCTGTGCTTCCTCGGCTGTGATGTGGTTCACTCTGCCACGGCCGGGGACTTGAGGCTTGTTGGGGGCTTGACCCCGAGCTTGAGAGCCTCCACTTACTTGTCCTTGCTGCATCTTGGGGGCCGAGGGGAGTCCCGTACGTGGATGAAGGCAGTTGTTGGCAAAGTGCCCCATGTTTCCACAGTTGTAGCACCTAACCTTGCTGAGGTCGAACGGAGGTCGCGGCTGTCCGCTCTGTGGACGAGGCTGAACATTCTGTGGCTGAGGACGCGGCGCATAACCCTGCTGCCTTGGAGGATACTGACCTGCAGGACGAGGTGGTTGCTGCTGCCATGCCCGCGGCTTCTGCGAGCTGCTTGCGGCTGATTTCTGAATCTCTCTTTCGCGTTTGCGATTCTGGCTGAGAACGGACTCTCTTGCTTCTATGTTAATGACTTTATCCACCAAGTACTGAAAGTCACGCACGTCAATAGTGGCTAGCCTTGCCCGCATCTCATCATTCAATTTGTCCATAAAGTGCCGAACCTTTTCTCTATCGGTGGAAACTTCCATCGTGGGGGTCAAGGAGGGTTACGACACGTCTACTGGATGCCAAGCTTGACCAGGTGACCTATCCGCTTTGTTTGGGTTCATCAAGAATAACGGTGAAGAAACGGCCTTGTGCTACCGGGAGGGATGGATATCAAGGGTTTGGATGTTTCAGGGAAGGTTAAGTTCTTGCGTTCCTAATACCAAGCTGTTACTATTTGACTTCTACACCAGTTCTGGAAAGAGAAAACCAGATCAAGTTATTATTTTCAAATAACCGTATTCTGGGAGAAGAGGAGTGCGAGGACCTTGTGGGTCGCACGTTGCTCGGAGACGGCCGCCGTGTGTGATTTCCGATCCTGCTCTTGTCGGAACACCGTTCGGAGTGAAGGAATGGCCTTGAGGGTCAAACGATTCAAATAATGGTCGATTCCGGGGGGCCGAACGGGCTGATTTTTGGTGAGAATCTACTGTTCACCATCCTCCACGCAGTGGGTTCGCACGTTGCCCTGAGACGGCCGCCGTGTGTGATTTCCGATCCTGCTCTTGTCGGAACACCGTTCGGAGTGAAGGAATGGCCTTGAGGGTCAAACGATTCAAATAATGGTCGATTCCGGGGGGTCGAACGGGCTGATTTTTGGTGAGAATCTACTGTTCACCATCCTCCACGCAGTGGGTCGCACGTTGCCCTGAAACGGCCGCCGTGTGTGATTTCCGATCCTGCTCTTGTCGGAACACCGTTCGGAGTGAAGGAATGGCCTTGAGGGTCAAACGATTCAAATAATGGTCGATTCCGGGGGGTCGAACGGGCTGATTTTTGGTGAGAATCTACTGTTCACCATCCTCCACGCAGTGGGTTCGCACGTTGCCCTGAAACGGCCGCCGTGTGTGATTTCCGATCCTGCTCTTGTCGGAACACCGTTCGGAGTGAAGGAATGGCCTTGAGGGTCAAACGATTCAAATAATGGTCGATTCTGGGGGTCGAACGGGCTGATTTTTGGTGAGAATCTACTGTTCACCATCCTCCACGCAGTGGGTTCGCACGTTGCCCTGAGACGGCCGCCGTGTGTGATTTCCGATCCTGCTCTTGTCGGAACACCGTTCGGAGTGAAGGAATGGCCTTGAGGGTCAAACGATTCAAATAATGGTCGATTCCGGGGGGTCGAACGGGCTGATTTTTGGTGAGAATCTACTGTTCACCATCCTCCACGCAGTGGGTTCGCACGTTGCCCGGAGACGGCCGCCGTGTGTGATTTCCGATCCTGCTCTTGTCGGAACACCGTTCGGAGTGAAGGAATGGCCTTGAGGGTCAAACGATTCAAATAATGGTCGATTCCGGGGGGTCGAACGGGCTGATTTTTGGTGAGAATCTACTGTTCACCATCCTCCACGCAGTGGGTTCGCACGTTGCCCTGAGACGGCCGCCGTGTGTGATTTCCGATCCTGCTCTTGTCGGAACACCGTTCGGAGTGAAGGAATGGCCTTGAGGGTCAAACGATTCAAATAATGGTCGATTCCGGGGGGTCGAACGGGCTGATTTTTGGTGAGAATCTACTGTTCACCATCCTCCACGCAGTGGGTTCGCACGTTGCCCTGAAACGGCCGCCGTGTGTGATTTCCGATCCTGCTCTTGTCGGAACACCGTTCGGAGTGAAGGAATGGCCTTGAGGGTCAAACGATTCAAATAATGGTCGATTCCGGGGGGTCGAACGGGCTGATTTTTGGTGAGAATCTACTGTTCACCATCCTCCACGCAGTGGGTCGCACGTTGCCCTGAGACGGCCGCCGTGTGTGATTTCCGATCCTGCTCTTGTCGGAACACCGTTCGGAGTGAAGGAATGGCCTTGAGGGTCAAACGATTCAAATAATGGTCGATTCCGGGGGGCCGAACGGGCTGATTTTTGGTGAGAATCTACTGTTCACCATCCTCCACGCAGTGGGTCGCACGTTGCCCTGAGACGGCCGCCGTGTGTGATTTCCGATCCTGCTCTTGTCGGAACACCGTTCGGAGTGAAGGAATGGCCTTGAGGGTCAAACGATTCAAATAATGGTCGATTCCGGGGGGTCGAACGGGCTGATTTTTGGTGAGAATCTACTGTTCACCATCCTCCACGCAGTGGGTTCGCACGTTGCCCTGAAACGGCCGCCGTGTGTGATTTCCGATCCTGCTCTTGTCGGAACACCGTTCGGAGTGAAGGAATGGCCTTGAGGGTCAAACGATTCAAATAATGGTCGATTCTGGGGGTCGAACGGGCTGATTTTTGGTGAGAATCTACTGTTCACCATCCTCCACGCAGTGGGTCGCACGTTGCCCTGAGACGGCCGCCGTGTGTGATTTCCGATCCTGCTCTTGTCGGAACACCGTTCGGAGTGAAGGAATGGCCTTGAGGGTCAAACGATTCAAATAATGGTCGATTCCGGGGGGTCGAACGGGCTGATTTTTGGTGAGAATCTACTGTTCACCATCCTCCACGCAGTGGGTCGCACGTTGCCCTGAGACGGCCGCCGTGTGTGATTTCCGATCCTGCTCTTGTCGGAACACCGTTCGGAGTGAAGGAATGGCCTTGAGGGTCAAACGATTCAAATAATGGTCGATTCCGGGGGGTCGAACGGGCTGATTTTTGGTGAGAATCTACTGTTCACCATCCTCCACGCAGTGGGTCGCACGTTGCCCTGAGACGGCCGCCGTGTGTGATTTCCGATCCTGCTCTTGTCGGAACACCGTTCGGAGTGAAGGAATGGCCTTGAGGGTCAAACGATTCAAATAATGGTCGATTCTGGGGGGCCGAACGGGCTGATTTTTGGTGAGAATCTACTGTTCACCATCCTCCACGCAGTGGGTCGCACGTTGCCCGGAGACGGCCGCCGTGTGTGATTTCCGATCCTGCTCTTGTCGGAACACCGTTCGGAGTGAAGGAATGGCCTTGAGGGTCAAACGATTCAAATAATGGTCGATTCCGGGGGGCCGAACGGGCTGATTTTTGGTGAGAATCTACTGTTCACCATCCTCCACGCAGTGGGTTCGCACGTTGCCCGGAGACGGCCGCCGTGTGTGATTTCCGATCCTGCTCTTGTCGGAACACCGTTCGGAGTGAAGGAATGGCCTTGAGGGTCAAACGATTCAAATAATGGTCGATTCCGGGGGGTCGAACGGGCTGATTTTTGGTGAGAATCTACTGTTCACCATCCTCCACGCAGTGGGTCGCACGTTGCCCTGAGACGGCCGCCGTGTGTGATTTCCGATCCTGCTCTTGTCGGAACACCGTTCGGAGTGAAGGAATGGCCTTGAGGGTCAAACGATTCAAATAATGGTCGATTCCGGGGGGTCGAACGGGCTGATTTTTGGTGAGAATCTACTGTTCACCATCCTCCACGCAGTGGGTCGCACGTTGCCCGGAGACGGCCGCCGTGTGTGATTTCCGATCCTGCTCTTGTCGGAACACCGTTCGGAGTGAAGGAATGGCCTTGAGGGTCAAACGATTCAAATAATGGTCGATTCCGGGGGGTCGAACGGGCTGATTTTTGGTGAGAATCTACTGTTCACCATCCTCCACGCAGTGGGTTCGCACGTTGCCCTGAGACGGCCGCCGTGTGTGATTTCCGATCCTGCTCTTGTCGGAACACCGTTCGGAGTGAAGGAATGGCCTTGAGGGTCAAACGATTCAAATAATGGTCGATTCCGGGGGGCCGAACGGGCTGATTTTTGGTGAGAATCTACTGTTCACCATCCTCCACGCAGTGGGTCGCACGTTGCCCTGAGACGGCCGCCGTGTGTGATTTCCGATCCTGCTCTTGTCGGAACACCGTTCGGAGTGAAGGAATGGCCTTGAGGGTCAAACGATTCAAATAATGGTCGATTCCGGGGGGTCGAACGGGCTGATTTTTGGTGAGAATCTACTGTTCACCATCCTCCACGCAGTGGGTTCGCACGTTGCCCTGAGACGGC
The DNA here is from genome assembly GCA_019208055.1 of Stipa capillata. Taxonomy (NCBI): domain Eukaryota; kingdom Viridiplantae; phylum Streptophyta; class Magnoliopsida; order Poales; family Poaceae; genus Stipa; species Stipa capillata. Next base: position 10,966 of record JAGXJF010000433.1, read on the forward strand.
CGCCGTGTGTGATTTCCGATCCTGCTCTTGTCGGAACACCGTTCGGAGTGAAGGAATGGCCTTGAGGGTCAAACGATTCAAATAATGGTCGATTCCGGGGGGCCGAACGGGCTGATTTTTGGTGAGAATCTACTGTTCACCATCCTCCACGCAGTGGGTCGCACGTTGCCCGGAGACGGCCGCCGTGTGTGATTTCCGATCCTGCTCTTGTCGGAACACCGTTCGGAGTGAAGGAATGGCCTTGAGGGTCAAACGATTCAAATAATGGTCGATTCCGGGGGGTCGAACGGGCTGATTTTTGGTGAGAATCTACTGTTCACCATCCTCCACGCAGTGGGTTCGCACGTTGCCCTGAGACGGCCGCCGTGTGTGATTTCCGATCCTGCTCTTGTCGGAACACCGTTCGGAGTGAAGGAATGGCCTTGAGGGTCAAACGATTCAAATAATGGTCGATTCCGGGGGGCCGAACGGGCTGATTTTTGGTGAGAATCTACTGTTCACCATCCTCCACGCAGTGGGTCGCACGTTGCCCGGAGACGGCCGCCGTGTGTGATTTCCGATCCTGCTCTTGTCGGAACACCGTTCGGAGTGAAGGAATGGCCTTGAGGGTCAAACGATTCAAATAATGGTCGATTCCGGGGGGTCGAACGGGCTGATTTTTGGTGAGAATCTACTGTTCACCATCCTCCACGCAGTGGGTTCGCACGTTGCCCTGAGACGGCCGCCGTGTGTGATTTCCGATCCTGCTCTTGTCGGAACACCGTTCGGAGTGAAGGAATGGCCTTGAGGGTCAAACGATTCAAATAATGGTCGATTCCGGGTGTGGTGTTGGTTCTGCCTGTTGTTGCATTGTCGTGACAATGTTGGGCGTCTGTGTTCGGGTGCGATCGCTATCTCCGGATCTGTTAATTTCTGGGTGGAGAGAGGGGGAGGGGGGAGAGTGGCGCCAGAGGGAGAAGAGGGAGAGGTGAGAGTGGGGCTATATGTCAGATTTTTATTCCGTCGTAGGATGAGGAAGAACCTGTATAGGAGAGAGCGGCGTGCGGGAGCGCTGCTGGCCTGTCTGGTTAGGG